>WTXK01000072.1:0-169592 GCA_025769895.1 Lactarius psammicola | reverse complement strand
AAGTTCAACCAGTACCACCACTCCATCTGCGCCCCTCGGAGGCAGCGGTGGAGGAGGAGCCCCTGCACCTGCACCAGGAGGTGAGGGGAGGTGGAGGTGGAGGTGGAGGTGAGGAGGAGGAGGGGAGGCGCACCAGGTGGAGCACCAGCACCTGGAGCATCCAGCAGGCGCAGCCCCAGCAGGAGGAGGAGTACCCGATGGAAAACTCGGAGGAAACCCTCCCGCAGAGTTCAATGGGGACCGCGGACAAAGCAAAGCCTTCCTTCTTCGACTTCACCATCTATCGAGGCATGAACCCGAACGCAGCTATACTTCGAATCCCTTATCAAAGGGCATGACCTTTTTGTCCTATATCAGAGGACCATTGGTACAAGATTGGGTACAAGAACAAGTCACTTGGCTTAACAACCAAGTTGCCACAGGGGTGTTACCCGCCGAAGAAAATCTATGGAACGAAGTAGAGATTCGATTCCGTCGCACGTACACCGACACCTCAGAAAGACAAAAAGCGCAAACCGAAATTTCCAAACTAAAGATGGAAGGAGGAAATATTGATGATTATAATGCAAAATTCGCCAATCTCGCCAATAAAGCCGGATACACTCTTAATGAAGAAGTAACCCTCAACCTATACGCTCAAGGGTTGCCATTCAAACTCATGGAGAGTGTCCTTCGCCAACATCGACCAGTCAATTGGCAAGATTGGACAGAAGCAGCAGTAGAACAACAACGAATATACAACCTCCTTCAAAGCCATTTGCGCAAGCCCACAGGAGGAAACAATCCTCGTCGCGAACAATGGCGTCGTAATATGTATACCAACAACAATCGAAACCCCAATGCCATGGACATTGGAAGAACCCGTGCAAGAGCTACCATGACCGAGGCAGACAAGCAACGCTATCAACAAGAAGGACTATGCTTTAGATGCGGCAACAAAGGACATATTTCGCACAACTGTCCTCAACGCCAAAATACCCAAGCATCTGTTGCAACAAACCTCTTCCACTACTCCCTCAACCACACCCACCGTAGTGGCCACAGTCAAAGTAGAAGGAAATGCCAGCATGAAAGCTTCGGACAAAGCAGCAGCTTACATAGCAGCTATGCAAGCTGACTCGGATGACGTTAAAGCGGCTCTTGAAGAACAATTATTTGGAAAACAGGGTTTTTCCAATGCTTGAACCCCGCGGCCTGGGCTAAAGCAATGAAGATTAGCATGTACCATAGCAGATATCGATCCATGCGAATTCCAGTTTTGTTTGAATCCGCACACGCGACGGCCGAAAGACAAGTGCTCATTGATTCAGGAGCAACCGATAACTTTATCAGTAAAAACCTGATAAACCGACTCAAGATCTCTACATTACCAGTGGCAAAACCTATCAAAATATGGAATGTAGATGGTACCCATAACCAAGATGGCGAAATCACACAATTTACCGATCTCGAAGTCACCACTGGTAACCAGACCAAGACACTTAGGTTCCTCATTACTCATCTAGGATCCGACGAAGTAATTCTAGGATACCCATGGCTCACAGCTTTTGAACCTAAAGTGCACTGGAAGGACGCTACATTGGACAAGGAATTTCAACCAGTGGTCATCACAAGTTTGGGATACGTATCGGTTGCCAATCGAGGGATTATAACTGAAGAACAATGGGAAGAGCAAATTGAAGAAATTCCCGACGAAGTAACACACCTACGCAAAACCACAACAGCCTCTGAATTGGCTCAAAAAGCCGCGGATAAAACAGTGAAGACCTTTGAAGAAAGGGTTCCCAGAGAATATCATCGCCACCGCAAAGTATTCGACGAAGAAAGTTCCCAACAATTTCCGCCACCACGACCATGGGATCATACCATCGATCTCATTCCCAATGCCCCTGCCACTATCGATTGTAAAATATACCCCATGACGCAAATCGAAGATAAAGCACTAGAAGAATTTGTCGAGGAACAACTGAGAAAAGGATATATTCGCCCATCTAAATCCCCTTACTCGTCACCCTTTTTCTTCATCAAAAAGAAGGACGGCAAACTTAGACCAGTGCAAGATTATCGAAAGCTCAATGATTTAACTGTGAAGAATCGATATCCGCTTCCATTAATTCCCGAGCTTATCGACAAAGTTAGAGAGGCACGAATCTTCACCAAACTCGATATTCGATGGGGATACAATAATGTACGAATAAAACCCGGCGACGAATGGAAAGGCGCGTTCAAAACTAACAAAGGACTGTTCGAACCTTGTGTTATGTTCTTTGGACTTACAAACTCGCCAAGTACCTTCCAAACGATGATGGATACTATTTTCCGCGATCTGGTGGCACAAGGATGGGTGGTAATATATATGGACGACATCCTTATTGCAACACCCAACGACCTCGCCGCACATCAACAACTGGTACATCAAGTACTGGACCGGCTTGACGAACATGATCTATACCTCAAACCGGAGAAATGTGTATTTGAAGTACGAGAAGTCGAATATCTGGGTCTTATCATTGGCCATGGACAAGTCAAAATGGATCCGGTCAAAGTACAAGGCGTACGCGAATGGCCTACACCCACAAACCTCAAAGAAGTACGCGGATTCCTAGGTTTTCTGCAACTTCTACCGACGCTTCATATGGGGGTTCTCAGCCATCGCACGACCCCTCAACGATCTCACAAAAAAGGAGACACCATGGGAGTGGACAAGTGCCAGGAATAAAGCTTTGAAGAACTTAAAGCAAGAATTAGCGAAGCCCCAGTACTGCAATGCCCAAAAATTGGATGCACCTTTTGAAATCGAAGTTGATGCATCCGGCTTTCGCAATTGGCGCGGTACTCAACCAAGAAGGGGGCGACAAGAAGATGCACCCAGTGGCATTCTTCTCAGAAAGTTTCACTCAAACCGAGCGAAACTATGATATCTATGACCGGGAATTATTAGCAGTCGTCAAAGCCCTTAGGACGTGGAGAACATATCTTGTAGGATCCCCTCATATTATCACCATCCACACCGACCACGCCAATCTCATCTACTGGAAAGAACCAAGAAAAATCAGTAGAAGAGTCGCACGCGAGTTCCAAGAACTACAAGAATATAATTTCGTTCTCAAACACGTTAGTGGAACAAAAAACGCGAGAGCAGACGCACTATCAAGGAGAAGCGATTATAATGAAGGAGAAGAGGATAATGACGACGTCACAGTTCTTCCCGAAGAAATATTCATCAACCTAGCGGGAACAGAAGACGAATCAATTGAAGAACTCTCAATGTGGAGCGAACTAAATCACCATAATGATCCAAAATCAGAATGGATCAACGCCCACAACTTGTACCAAGACGACGTCGAAATGTGGTGTCACGAAGGAGCTCGAGTTGCTAATGTCGAGGGCAACATTGAACTTAAACGGGGGGTAATTTCCCTTTTTCACGATCCCCCTCATCGCGGACACCCCGGAATCACCAACACGCATGCGTTACTCAAAGAACGCTATTGGTGGCCACGACAAAAAGAAGATGTGGAAGAATATGTCAAGGGATGCGCAGTGTGTCAAGCCAACAAAATAAACACACACCGACAAAAACCACGACTATTTCCCATTACAACGGACCCAGAAGCACAACCGTTTGAAGTCGTCACGATGGACTTCATCACCAAGTTGCCAGTATCAAAAGGATTCGACACGATACTCACCATCACTGATCATGACTGTACGAAAGCGGCCATCTTTATACCATGCAATGAGAAGATCACAGCTGAAGGAGTAGCTCAACTATACCTTCAACATGTCTACCCGCACTATGGATTACCGAAAAAGATGATCACCGACAGAGACCCTCGTTTTATCTCGACCTACATGCGCAACTTGTGCAGAACATTGGACATCAAACAAAATATTTCATCAGCATATCATCCGCAAACTGATGGACAATCGGAACGTACGAACCAATGGCTTGAACAGTACCTTCGCCATTGGAGCAACGTTCAGCAAGATAACTGGGTCGATCTTCTTCCTATCGCCCAGTTCGCACATAATAGCTGGCCCAACGCAACAACCAAACGATCCCCCTTCAAGTTGTTAATGGGCTGGACACCAAGAGCCACGGGGAATGAAGAAACGACGAATGCACCTGCAGTGGACAAGAGGATAGAAGACATGAAGGAAGCGAGAAGAAAGGCGCAAGAATGTATCAACCACGCGCAAGTACTTATGGCAGAAAGGGGCAAGCGCAACTTCACTCCGTACAAAGAGAGAGATATGGTTTGGCTGGAGGGCGTAAATTTACGTACTCATTACCCCACTTCCAAACTAGCGCCAAAAAGATACGGCCCTTTCCCCATCAAGAAAGTCTTATCTCAAGTATCATACGAATTGGACCTGCCAAGCCGGTGGAAGATACACCCGGTGATCCATGCTAACCTCCTGACACCCTATAAGGAGACGGCGTTACACGGACCAAACTTTACCCGACCATTGCCGGAGCTTATCGACGGAGAAGAAGAATATGAAGTGGAGCAAGTTCTAGATTCACGCCGACAAGGCCGAGGACGCAAGCTCCATTTCCTTATCAAGTGGAAAGGATTTCCCATGAGTGACAGTACGTGGGAACCTCGGGAAAACTTGACCCACTCTCAGTCCGCGATAACGGACTTCTATCGCCTACACCCTAACGCCGAAGGAGCGCCCAAGAGGACATAAAAGACAAAGACTCCTAGGCCAAAAAACGTATCTCCATCACTCCCCACTTTGAACTCGAACCACTACCACCATGTCCTTTACCTCTGGCATCGTTCAAGACGAATATGAATCTGTAGGCGAACGTCGCGCCTATCAGAACATAGTCGTCCCTACGGCACCAGTTCCTATCCAAACTCCTCCTCCTCTTATGATCGGATCCCCTGATATGCGACGCACTCAATTACTTGAATCTGAAGTCTCGACTCCCACCTTCCAACCATTCCCTTATGCACCACAGACCCCGCCTCCTACATCCCCCACTCTTGTTGACTCCGACACAGCTATAGCTACGGCTATACAAGAGGAAACTGTTGGGCAACAGCCCACACTCGAGGAAGACAACGGTCTTCTAGAGTTCATCGACTATAACACTGGGTCGGAGAACGAAGACAACGACGATGACCCGGGACTTCCATTTTTCCCAAACCTCCCTTCCTCCCCACGTTACTACCCACTCATGATCCCAAAGTCTGACGACGACCCCACTCGAGTAGTGGCACCCTACATCTTTTACCATGACAACCATCAACAAGTCGTCGGATGTATGGGAAGAAATCAGCCACCTTATGCAGAGCCCGTTTATATTCGCCCAGTCGATCCCCCTATCCGACTTCCTATTCCCATTTCTAACGCACGTTTAGCCCAATTCGATCGCGAACACCCAAGGTCGTACGCCATCGATGAGGTTGTACAAGACCTCGGCGACCCTTGCATCAAGGCGGAGGTCTCACGTCTGCGAGATGCGCTGCGAAAGCAAGTCGCATTAAGCAAGCAACGGGAAGACGTCGAGAAGCAACTCACTCAATTGCAACGTGCCGCGTTCGACACGGACTTGGAGATAAACGGGGTTAGGAAAAGGATGGAAAGGGCAGATGTGGTACGCACCCTCGCCGACAGATACGCTACGCTATACCCGCTGCGAACCCGCGCGGATGTCCCTCAACTCGCCATTCGCACCCATGGACCTGTCGAATTTCCGACAGAGCACGAAGGTCCAATCCGCTCTCGTTACACATGCTGGAAGTGCGGCAAAGTGGGTCACAAGAAGGTCAATTGCCCCAAGAATCGACAAAAGCACTGTTGGTTCTGTGACAGCAATCAACACGTAGGAGCGGAGTGTATCTTCAGGCGGATGAATGTGGTGGACCTACTCAACAAGAAGGACCCGTCGACACGCCCCCGCTACTGTGGCAAATGTTTCAATAACTATGCCACACACGAGGAATACAACTGCCCTAAGGCAGTTGCGTGCCGACACTGTGCCGAGAGAGGACCCTATGGATTCCTCAACACTCACAATTGTCCCAAGGATCGTCAACCTACTCCACCTGACGGCGACAACTGGGATCTCGGCAGCGAGTACGGGGGGTCCAACTAGAAGTTGAGGCAACTTCACATCAAAAGGGGGGGTAATGTTACGATTCCGGACACTTTTCTTTACTTACATATTTCCTTTGACTCATCCCCATCCATATTTGTACAAGTGCCGGACTTACCTCATATCGTTTACTCATAAGACTCGCTGCTGACTGATGACTTGTTCTATGGCCTTCCATGGCGTTCTTTTCCTATTATCACATGTACTATACGATGACTCGTTTCTAGGACCCGGATCCTAGGATTGCACCATCTGTTTGTGACTCTTTGGTGCTGTACTAGTATATAAGTCGCTCTCTACTTAGCTTGTACAGTAGACTCGACTTCTTCTTGAATCACATTATACTTCAGTCTCACAGACTCTAGAGGGATTCCTTTCTGAGGATACCTTTAGTTGAACGTGCGGGCCTTCGTCTTTTGCCTCGCCTCTGTTATTCAGAAGGACCTTCGAGTCACTTCCACTCACTCTTGTTGAGCCTTGCTCCAAGTAGTATCACCGAACTAAGTCCTTAATCGGACTATCGACTTCTATCGAACTAGACTTAGTTGCACGTCGCACGATCGCCCGTGTGAGCGTAACACTCGTCTTCTGTAGTTGCATGGACCACAGTGGCTCTTTGTTCTGTGCTGTGGTCGGTGTCGTCGTCGTCGTCGTCGTCGATGGTTTCCCATCCAAGGGTGGCGGTGTTGCCCGTTTCGTGGACGCGCTTGAGTCGTCGTCGTGCTTCGTCAAGGGAGATGAGTCCCTCCAGTAGTTCGGCCGAGAATACTTCTTCAGCGGTTTTAGTGGCATAGTACGCGAAGTCCATGGAGGGGGTGTGAGGAATGAGAGGATAAGAGTGAATTGGGGAATGGGGTGACTCAGCAGTTCGAGTGTTCCTTAAATGCGTCCTTTTGTCGGAGCTCGATTGTTCAAACTCCCTTATCTTGTCTTCGGCAAAGATATCGGCTTTGTTGACCCACTGGTTTTCCGAGTCTGGGTATCCAAGCCATTTGACTAGGTACTGTCGGATGCGCCGTCTGCCGAATAGCCGAGTGTCCAGAATCTTCTCGACCTCATATTCTTCTTCTCCCTCCACAAGTTCTGGTGGTGGGCGCGTGAAATTTGGCCCGTGTATGGTAGTCTCCCGATAAGGCGTGAGAAGGTCGATGTGAAATACCGGGTGGATCTTCCATTGAGCCGGTAATTTCAGGCGATAAGAGTACGGGGACATCACCTGGTCGACCTCAAAAGGACCATGCCGTTTGGCTGCCAGTTTGGCGCTTGGCTGACTCGTCCTGAGATTGCGCCCATCTAACCATACCTGGTCTCCTTTCCTGAACCTGGGCGTATTTTTATGTTTGATCCACAGAGTCTGGGCCTTGGTTATCAGTGCCTGCGCTTCTTGTCTAGCCTCCCGGAGCTGCTCCATGCGCGTTGTTATCTGTGGGATAGGGGATGGCTTATCCATCCAATCAGCGCGAGGGTGATATCCCATGAGGAGTTTGAATGGAGACTTCCTTGTTATCTCGTGGGGCCACAAGTTGTGCGCGAATTCTGCTATCGGCAGATAGTGGAGCCAGTCCTTTTGGTGATAGTCGACCTGGAAGCGTAGATATTGTTCAAGCCACTGATTGGTCCGTTCTGACTGGCCGTCTGTCCTTGGGTGGTAGGCCGATGAGATATTTTGTTCTATTCCTAGTTGCCGGCATAATTCCCTTGCAAACCGGGACGCGAATCTGGGGTCTCTATCCGATATGATTTTAGTGGGAAGCCCATAGCGGACGAAGACGTGCTTAGTGTATAGCTGGGCGGTTTCTTCTGCTGACATATCTTCGCAGCAGGGTATGAACACGGCCGCCTTCGTGCAGTCATGGTCCGTAATCGTCAGGATGGAATCGTATCCTCCCGATAGCGGCAGTTTTACTATGAAGTCCATTGCCACTGTTTCAAATGGCTTTGCCTCGGGTTTTGGAAAGATTGGTTGGAGAGGTGCGCGTATTGGCCGCGTGTTGACCTTGTTTTGTTGGCACGCTGCACATCCCTTGACGTATTCCACGATGTCCTTGGTCATTCCCGGCCAGAAATAGTGTCTTGCCACGAGCATGCCCGTTTTGGTCATGCCCGGGTGTCCGTACACTGGGGGAGAGTGGTGAGCATCGATAATTGCGTGTTTTTCGGCTACTCCCCCAGTAATGACGCGTCGTCCCTCCTTGTACCATACCCCGTCAATCTTCATCAGTCGGTGTGCATTGATCCAATGTCGAATTTGTGTTTCGTCCTGCGTGAAGTCGTCGTCTTCCTTAGCTTCTACGGTCGTTATGTTCGCAGTTCGAAGGAACATATGATCCGGGAGTACAACCACATTCTGGTTGTCATTGTCCCCGGTGTCGTAGTCACTACGTCTTGACAGTGCGTCCGCGCGTCCGTTGGCCCTTCCTGCAACGTGCTTTATTTTGATCGGATACTCGGATAACTCTACCACTTCCCTTGCTATTCGGTGGTTAATGTTTTGCGGATTCCGCCAGTACAGTAAGTTTGCATGATCAGAGTGGACGATGATGTCGTGTGGTGACCCAGCCAACAGAGGTTTCCAGTGCTTGAGGGCTTCCACAATGGCTAGAAGCTCTAGGTCATATACGTGATAGTTGCGCTGTGCTGGGTCCAACGTCTTTGAGAAGTAACCGATTGGGTGCTTCTTGTTGTCTTGTTTTCGCTGTAGGAGGACCCCCCCGATGGCGTACCCTGATGCGTCCACCTCTAGTTCAAACTGGTCTGTCAGTACCGGATGTGCCAGTATCGGTTCTTGTGTTACTCGTGTCTTCAGTGTGTCGAACGCCGTATGTTGTGCCTGGCCCCATTCCCATTCCTGCCCTTTCCTGGTAAGTATGTTCAGGGGCCATGCATGGTGTGCGAAACCTCTAATAAAGGCGCGATAAAAATTGCAAAAACCGAGGAAAGAACGGACGTCCCTAACAGTTTTAGGGGTGGGCCAGTCGCGGATGCCCGCAATTTTTGCAGGGTCCATGCGTGTTACCCCCTTTTCAAGGATTACCCCCAGGTAATCCATCGCGGGCGCATGGAAGAGGCACTTCTCCAGTTTGAAATAAAGGTCGTGGTCTTGTGCAACTTGAAGTACATCTTGCACCGCTGCTATGTGGCCTTCCAGACCCGAGCGAGATGCGATCCCTATGTCGTCCATGTAGACACAGATCGTGGTTCCCAGAGGTTCGTGTTTTAGGATGGTGTTGCGGTAGATGAAGTTCATCATGGTTTGAAAAGTGGCAGGGGAGTTAGTCAGGCCAAAATACATGACCGTTGGTTCGAAGAGCCCATAGCGCGTCTTAAATGCCGCTTTTTCTTTGTCTCCTTCCTTGATGCGAACATTGTTATATCCCCAGCGGATGTCGAGTTTCGTGTATATGTCCGCGTTACTCAGATCGGTTATGAGATCTGTAATGAGCGGGAGGGGATACTGGTTTCGCACCGTTATGTCGTTGAGCTTCCTATAGTCTTGTACTGGTCGGAGTTTGCCGTCTTTCTTTTTCACGAAGAAGAAAGGTGATGCGTAGGGTGACTTGGATGGTCTTATGTACCCTTTCTTCGTTTCTTCCGTGATGAACGTTTGTAGTGCTTCATCCTCTTGCCGCGTCAGTGGGTATATCTTGCAATCTAACGCGGTTGGCGCGTTGGGCTTTAGTTCGATGGCATGATCCCACACCCGCTTTGGGGGAAAACGACGTGATTCCTCTTCGCTGAATAGGTTCTTGTATTGGGCGTATTGTGGCGGGAGCACCGCTGCAGTCGTATGTTGTTTCGCTTTTATTGCCAGTTCCATCGCGGTGGTTCGTACGGTGCACTGTTCTTCGAGTTTCCGGATGATAAGGTTCCGTTCCCCGCTGGGGAGGGCCTCTGTGGTGGTGGTGCTAATAATTGGTTGGCATACTATTCGAGGATTTACGGACCGAATGACAACAGGTAGCATGTCCTCGCGTATTGTGGCATATTTCCACGTAAACTGTGGTTCAAACGTGGCCAACCATGGATAGCCCAGGACGATATCCTCGTTCCCGATGTCGGTGATGAGGAACCTCATTTCCTTATAAATCCCTTTAGTGCGTACGTCGAGGTCCACATAATGAGTGATGGACCCCCCTTTGTTTTCCGTGTTGTCGATGTTCCATATTTTTCTTGGCTTTTCCAGGGGAACCAGTCCCAGGCCCATTTGTTTTGCGAATTTGTAGTTCATGAAGCAGTCAGTGGCTCCACTGTCCACTAACGCTTGTATGTCGGCCATGGCGTGATGTGTGCGAGTCGAGATGGGGATATGCATAGATCGAAAACACGTAGTCACTATTACAACATCACGAGAATGTACTGCCCTCACCCAGGCCGCTGGGTTTAGGCGTTTGAAAAATCCTCCCTTTCCCATATTCCTTTCATGACCAACTCCTGAGTTTCGTCACTTTTGTTGGCAATCATTTGGAGTACTTGTGCTGCTTCTTGTTGTGGCGTGAGACTTGCGGTGGCCCGTACTTTCACGGGTAGTTGTTGCATCTGTCGTTGTTTGCGGGGCTGTGTGCAATCGCGACTGAAATGTCCATATTTTTGACAGTTGTAACATTGTACTCCCCTGGTGTCACGGGGTTGTCCCCGCTGAATGTATCCTCCCCGAGGTATGTATCTGCCTCTTGCTCCTTGGGTGTACTGCCGGAAGCCTGAGTCATTTGGGCTCATTTCTTCGGACCCGGCGACCGCGGCAGCGCTGTTGTCGACCTCTCCCCCACGTGCTCTTGCCCTTGCAGATGTATCCATTGCGTCGGGGTGCGAGAGGTGTGGTGGTGGGGCATACCCTCCTCGGTTTCCCGTACGGTTGCGGTATTTCTCTAGATTCCTTTTTCCTTCGTTGAAGTGGTTTTGCAGATGGATATATTGCTCTTGTCGCTTCAAAAGCGCTTGCTTCCATCCCTCGTAGCTTTGCAGGTTGTCGAGTGTGTAGCACTGCTCGTAAAGCTTGCGCGGGAGCCCCTTGGTGAACACATTGATGACCATCGGAGAATCTGCTCGGTAGCCAGCGCGCCACACTAATTCCTCGAAGCGGGACACATACTTGTCAATATCGGTCCCCTGCATATATATTCCTTCCTGTAACGCGGTCCGCGCTTGCTCCTGCTCTAATGTGTTTGTGAAGCAGCGCTTGAAGCTTCGGTATACCGCTTCCCATATTCTTTCGTCGTCCTCGGGTATTCCATTTGCAATTTGAAGCGTCAACCACCTGGTGTGGGTGGTGATCCACTCGTTGAGGTCATCTCCTTCCAGAAAGGTGAGGAAGAGGATGGCGCGCGAGTATGCTTCGCGCATCGTTTGCGTGTGGCGGTTCATGCCCCTATACAGCTCCCACTTGGTAAGAAAGGTTTCAGTGGCCTTTCTGTCGCCGCGAAAAATAGGAGGTGGCTGCCCTTGTAATTTGTTATAATCTCCCCGTCCGTTGGGATCAGCCCCAGGTGGGCCTCCACCGCCGCTACCACCTCCTCCTCCGCCTGATGGTGGTGGTCCTCCTCCGGGTGGTCGTCGTGGTGGTATTCCTCCGGGGTAGCGTCCCGGGGGTCCCCCACCTCTTGGAATGTTAGCCGGTATTCCTTCACCTTCTACTTGTTGTCTTGCCAAGTAGCTCCATACTCGGCTTTGCTCCCTATCTGATGGAGGGTCGGGTTGGTCGGGTCCGTACATTCGTCGATTTGCTAGTTCGTCGAGCGTTATGTGATGTCTGGTATCCGGATCGATGACTCGTTCTCCTGGCTGGAGTGGCGTTGGTGCCCTTTCTTCTTCTCGTTCACCCTGTAGTCTTCACTCAGCCAGTCTGTCGGTGAGCCTATTCTCTTCCTCTGTATAGGTACGTGTTTCGGTAGCCATGGTGGCTGGGGATCGAATGGTGATTTGTTCTGTTTGTGCGGCTAGAGAATTGATACGTATCTCGTTAAACCGTTGTCTCTGTTGTTCTTCTTCCGCGTCTGGGCGGTCCCCTACTTCATCCTCTGTTGTGGTTTGATCGGTGTCTTCTGATGGTGCGGGTGCACTGTCGTCTTCTGCGCCGTCGATCAGACCCCACTGGTCTCGATGTACTACTTCACTTCGTAGGATGTTGCAACCGTATTCCGCTCCTGTGGGTCGAAGTACGTCCCACCGTTCTCTGCGAGGACTCCAAGCAACTTCCGTCCAACACGTATGCTCGAAATTGAACTCAACTGGATAGACTCTCGATGGTCTTGTGGGTAAGTCTACCCAGTATCCGGTGACGTCGTTAACTGTCCCCCACCACGCGTTTCGTAAATAACGGATAGGGACGTTTCGATCTTGTCATGAACCTATAAACTCGGGTCATGACTCCAGCGTCTAAGACCGGTCCGCGCCGGCCCGGTCTTATGTAATCATCACCTTCCTAAAGGGGAAATCCGAGATCGGAGTTTGAAGTTCGTACTCCGACGGTCACGTGACGTATCACGTGATCCGCTTATGTTTTATCCATCACGTGCGGGACCACGTGACTATCCTTTGTGTATCTCTCACGTGCAAGGCCACGTGTTCTGCCAAGTCGTACCATTCCTTGGATTTATCTGATTGGACTGCGGAGCGCAGTCGTCACTATGGCGCAATCGACTGCGGCGCAGTCGTACCACTTTCACGGATTATTCTGATTGGTCGATGAGAATCGTACCACCCTCTATGTTATTTCTGATTGGTTCCTATTATTAGATGTTACTCGAATGTTCCATTCCGCAGTATTCCGCAGCACTCGTCAGGCGGCCCTAAGCCTGCCCTTAACTTACACACAGACCATCCCTGTTAGTATATAAGCTAGCGCAATACAACGGACAGTCCCTCAGACTGTCCACTTGTGACATCTTCTCCTGACCGCCTCCTCTGCTCCGGGAAGCCCCACTCCTCGTGCGCCTTCCATCCCTTGCTGTTGCAAGTTCTGTTCGAGCCGGCCAGTCAACCACCTGTCCCCTCCCTTTGCTCTCCGTGCCCTTTTCACCCCCGGTCTTCTGACCTCCGTCGTGTCTCCCTGTCGAGTGACAGTGAGTCATCACACTTGGACAGTCTAACCAATAGACTCTGACCCAGGGTGTTCCTAGTGTCCTTCGACGACTCCGAGTTTGGACGTTGGGACGGAGATTCGGCCTCGTACTACGAAGAATCGTACGAGGGCCATAGGAGTCCGCTTTCCGACCTTCTCCCCACCACTCATTTCCGATCCCCCTTGACCCCCCTTGATTTTTCCCCTTCCCCATTTGTCCCGGAGGAGCCTCCGGTTATTCCCCCTGTCGTCCCTGCTCGGGAAGAGTCCCCTGAGCTTCAGTACCCCCCCTCGCGCCCTGTCACTCCCCTTGAAGAAGGAGAGTTGGTCCTTCTCGACGTTCTCGGGCAAGAGTTGCCCCCACCTTCTCCGACTGTGCGCCCTTTGAGTGCGCCCCCTTCTGTGTTGCCCCCCTTATCCACCAACCTCCCTAGTCCCCTGCGGGTCCCATCCCCAGTCCCTGTCGTTTCCCGTGTCGCCACCCCTGACTCCCCGATCAACTACGAGCGCGTTGCCAAGTTAGATCCCATCTCCCCCGTTCCGTCCTCCAATCAGGAGAACCGCCGCCCCCCCTTGATTTTCCCGCATTTCCAGCCCCCTCCCTGTGCCGCTTTCGTTGGGGAACACCCCCACCAGTTCATCGCCGTCACCACCCCTCGAGGAGAAGCTTGGAGGCCTCTCCCTTTTCACCTCAAAGAGACTTTGAGGAGGATCCCTTTCGCTGACGCCCTCCTACGCGAAGCCCGCGTATTTCCCTCCGTTACCCCCTTCCGGATTCCTCCCCCTCATCTGTACTACATCCTCCCCCGCACTATCGACCCTGTCGCCCATCCCGAGTTCCCACGCCTCTACGTGTGTTCCAAGGCTGTACTAGACGCCCCTGGAACAGGCCTTCCCCACGGGTCAATAAGGTATAACTTCAGGGAAGGAATAAGGGACGCGTTCGCCCCTCTCGGTAACCCTATCAGAGCAGGGTATACCGATACTTTGGTAACATTGGAGGTTCAGGACTTTTTTGACGGACGAGTGAGCACTACTTACGGACATTTGCGTTTTGGCTCGGACGGCCGAATTTTTGCTGTAAATCAAGGTTTCGTTTTGAGGACTTTATTCTTTCGGCCCCCCGTCTTCTTGCTTACGTTTTTACCCCCCGCATTCCCGCCGAGCCCTTTGACTACATTCTGTCTTACCCGGACTCCCAGCCACTTTGAGTAAAGTGGTTATAGATTTCCTTTTCGAGTCTGAACTGAGTGGTTCAGAAACGCCAAAACAACCCAAAGTAAGTTGTTTTTTCCTGGTCTTGAACTGTAAAACCGAGCGGTTTTAAGTGTCAAACTCCACCCTTGCGACTCCCTTCCTTCTAACGGAAGAGCAACGGCTTAGAGAAGCCCGAGCAAACTTCGATTCTCACAGACTAAGGCAGCTAGAGCGCCTTTTCCCTCCCGAGTCCCTTACCGACACTTCCCATTATAACCAAGTTGATTGTTGGGCCGATTGCCCTTTTGTGGTCAACTCCCTCCTGTTTTCCCTGGTCTGGGCAGAAGACATCGGCCCGGAAACTTACGAAGAAATTGTCAACAATCTCGAGGACATTGTTGACGGCTCCCTAGCCCAACTCCTATACTGGCATTTGACAGACGCCACCACACTCACTAATCACCCCGTTAACCAATTACTCTTGTGGAGCAAGAGCGACTACCTCTGGTTCTACGAGCTTCCCCAAAAGAAGGAGCTTCTTATTGGGTGTATCATTGGCGGAACCAAGATCCGCTACCTGGACCATTTCCGACTCGATTACGAAGGGATTCGTATATCGTTCCACGAACTCCGAGTCAAAGTAGAGGAAGGACTTCCAGACCGACTAGTCATCACCGAAGGAGAAGAGCTTACATACTCCTGGGAAACTAAAGTCTGGGACACTACTTTGTCTAATCCGGACCACCGCCTCATTAATCCCCGAGTTTACCACGAACCCCCTGAACGACCTAATTCCCCAGAGTGGGTAGAACTCGCCACCGATCGCCTCCGCCATCCCGACCCCCCAAGCCTTCTGTCCCGTATTACAGACGAATACAGCCCCCTCCCTTCGAGCTCCATCGATTCTTCCACCACGGCGGTAACTGATAGTTGGGGAGAAAACACTTATCAAGGACCTTGTTGGTGCAAACAAGAAGTGTGTACCTGCGGTTATAGACCAGATACTCCCCCAACTCCCCCTAACGTAACTCTTTGGGCACCCGGATTAAATTACCTACCTTCGAGGGAAGCGTAGAAATTTGTTTAGATATTTTTGTGTTAAGTCATAACTTACACTAAAAATCCTGCGCATTTTACAAGTGTAAAATACGACCCTGGAACCCATTACAAATTGGGCTATCAACCTGGCATCCTCTACTTCAAGAAGGCATCACCGGCGCTTCACAGTAGAAAACCCTCCCTTGGCATCCCCCAGAAACCTTCTAGAAAGACCCATCCGACGGGAACGGGCCCCAGCCATTTCAAGAATTAATCAAGCAGGACCCAGCGAACCCGTCTACCCAAGTATCCAAGTATCCCCTGTTGCGAGGCAACACTCCACGAGCAGCGAAGAAGCTCAGCGCCTCCAGACCCAGCCCCGTCTGTTCTGTCACCTCCCTGAGACCGTCTACGTCTCTGAGCACCTCCCCACGAGAAATCCCCGTGAACTTGACGTCTTCAAGAATCACTGCTTTATTCAAAAGCACGCTCATACACAAGAAGTACTTGTGCTCGCATTACCGCTAGAGTTAGCAAGAGACGTCACAACGTCACCCCTGAATTTCGAGAATTTCCTGTGGAAGACCAAGACCACCCTTTCGCAGTACGGGATCTTTGAAGAGTATCATTGGATCCGCCGCCAGAAAAGACGCGGCCGCCCTGATAAAGCTATATTGGAACCAGCGTATCAAGTTTTCTACGAGTGGACGCAGAACGGTTGGACCGTTACCCGACTTCCTCGCCCAGAAGTGAATGCAGGAAGAGCTCACTGAGGAAGAAAGAAGGCACACTCCCGGTTATTTCAATAACCCGTTTTATTCCCCAAACGATCGCCTCATCCACGCCACCTGGAACGACCTAGAAATAACAAGTCCCACCGGTCGTTTTCCCTGGACCATAGTAGCTATCCAACGACATCTGAACCTTGACGACTTCGAAGAAGTCTATCCCAATATCAAACAAATCCAGAACCTCAATTGGAGGACCCTCTACGGAACTTACCGTGGAAAGAACGTCCACTGGTCCCTCTCTCTCCATTGTTGGAAGTACAATAACAATCGAGACGTCCTTTTCCTTGATCCAGAAGAAAACCTTTCTGAAGACTCTTCTGCTCCCGCGTCCCCCTCGAGCACTGCCCCTGACCAGACCAGTGAAGAAGCCGAGGTTTCCCAAATCCTCGACAGTACCGCCTCTGTCCTTACAGGGCTCCTAACTCAGATCACTTCACGACCCGCTACTCCTCGAGCATCTCCAAGTACCCCTGGACCGAGTCGCTTCTCAGCGCCTGCGGCAACTTCCCCTCCGAGACTCCCTTCACCCCCAACTACTGTAAGGACTACAGTACCTCCGGACACTCCTTCGCCCCCTGCCGTTACTGTACAAGTTACAGTACCTCCTCCGATCCAAGCACCTCCCGTACTTCCAGTACCTCCACCGATCCAAGCACCTCCCGTACTTCCAGTACCTCCACCGATCCAAGCAGTAAACGTCATGGCTGCAAATCCACCAACAAAGATTCTTGGTGCGGCACCTGAACCCTTTGAAGGGAAACCTGGCAACGCAGAAGCGTTTTGGAATAATTTAGAAAATTATTTCCACCTGAACACCGCCATCTTCGACACCGATAGTAAGAAGATTTCCACGGCCCTCACCTACTTTAAGGTTGGAACTCCCGCGGGGGAGTGGGCACAAGACAAGCAGAAAGCTGCTCTCAATGCGACTCCAGTCGATTTTGGAACCTGGAACACTTTCAAGACTGCTTTCAACAAGCATTTTATCCCGGCGCATACGGCTATGGAAGCCACCAACCTGATGTACACCCTAAAGATGGGTACCCGACCATTTAACGAATGGTATCAAGACTGGTCTACTCACGCTACACGAAGCGGAGCGAACGACGAGACCAAAATGTATGCGTTCCGACAAGCCATCCCTATGGCCCTTCATGCCAAGCTCATGGGCATATCCCCCCTTCCTGCGACCCTTGCTGATCTCGTGGACAAAGCACGAGAGTTCGACCGCGTATATCGCATGTTTGCGAATACTGCCATTTCCAACGCATCCCGCGCCTCAAGTAACAGGCGACCTGCTTCCGGACGAGCTGTCCTGACCGAAGACGATAGCGTTAATGTCAACGCTTCTTCATCCCGACCCCCTGACCGAGCTAAAGGAAGGCTCACCAAAGAGGAACGCGACCACCGGTTTAAGAACAACCTGTGTCTGTACTGTGGCAAGCCAGGCCACATTCTCAAGGAATGCTTTGCAAAGACGCAAGCAATCAAAGCCCGAGGAGGCCGTAACGTCAAAGCACGAGGTGCTTTTGTTGAAGATCCAGATCAAGAGGAAGCCCCCAATGATCATCCGGCACAGATTGGTGCCTTATATCGAGAGATATTTCCAGCGAACGAGAGTTCGCGTCTAGCAGCTGAAAATGAGGATTTTTAGCACCTTCCACTGTAGCACTGTCAGTTGGAAGTTTAAAGACCAGTGGCGTTGTATGCGGCCTTTCCCTACTAGAGACGCTCGGAGCCGAGCCTGTACCAGTCGAGACAATACGGAATAGACGAGCGCCTTCTATTGTTCTCAGGGTGACACTAGTCGGGAAACTTACTGGGAGAGAAATCAGTGCCCGCGCCTTGCTTGATAGCGGCGCGGAGGGCATCATTATGAATGATGGGTTCGCGCGTGCGAACGGACTAACCTTACGAACTCTAGTGAAACCCCTTCCAGTTAGAAACGTGGATGGGTCGCCCAACAAGACGGGCTCTGTCAAGCACACCACGATCCAGAAGTTAAGGATCAGAACAGCGGAAGACGCTTATCACGACGAATTGGTTGAACTCTATGTCACCACCCTTGGGGAGCACGATATAATCCTAGGAACGGATTGGCTCCGAACCCACAATCCCGAGATCAATTGGGCGATTCCCAAACTCGCTTTCACGCGATGTCCCGAGACCTGCACCCTGTCTACAAAGCCTGTAGTCATTTCATCCCGAGTACGCCAGACACGCAACACTACGATCAACATTCTAGAGGTAGAATCGGAACCCGAGCAAGCCGATGCGGCTTTACTTCCAAGACCTGAGGAAGACGACCTTCCTATTGAACGAGCGTTCTTTCAAGAGGCTATTGAGCCATTCCTGTGGAGTCACAGTTGGAGCAAGTACGACCACCTTGCTATTCGAGCCAAGATCACGACCAGTACCAAGTTAGCGGCAAAGACTGCCCCTAAACCTTCCACCGATCACATTCCGAGTCATTTCCAACGATACACGAGAGTGTTCAGCGAGGAGGCCTCTCATCGCCTGCCTGCGCACCAACCATGGGACCACGCCATCGATCTGAAACCTGGAGCCAGTATGAAGAACTGCTCCATCTATCGCCTGACGCCTAAAGAGGCGGATGCACTCAAGGAGTACATCTCTGAACATTTGCGCAAAGGATACATTCGCGCTTCCAAGTCCCCCATGGCCAGCCCTTTCTTTTTCGTCGACAAGAAAGACGGAAAACTCCGCCCGGTACAAGACTACCGCGCTCTGAACGACATCACAGTCAAGAACGCGGCGCCGCTTCCCCTGATCCCAGAGTTAATCGACAAACTTCACGGCGCGCGTTATTTTACCAAGTTGGATATCCGATGGGGATACAACAACATCCGAATCCGGGAAGGCGACGAGTATAAGGCCGCCTTCAAGACCTCCCTAGGTCTCTTCGAGCCGACCGTAATGACATTCGGTCTCTGCAACGCCCCAGCAACGTTTCAAACGTTCATGAACCAAGTTTTCGAGTCCCTGATCGATGGTGGACATGTTGTGGTCTACCTCGATGACATCCTGATCTTTACGGAAGATCTAGCCTCCCTGACCACCCTGACCCATGACGTCCTGCAAAGGCTTGAACGTCATGACCTGTACCTGAAACCCGAGAAGTGCACGTTTGCACAGACCTCTGTCGAGTATCTTGGAATCGTTATTTCCAATGGTCAAGTTTCCATGGACCCAGCTAAAGTAGCTGGTATCGCCGAGTGGCCGGTCCCGCGTACCCTCAAGCAAGTCCAAGCGTTTTTGGGCTTTTGTAATTTCTATCGACGGTTCATCAAAGATTATTCCACCGTCGCCCGACCTCTGTTCGATCTCACGAAAAAGGATGTCCTGTTTTCGTGGGGTACCGCGGCGGAAAGCGCTTTCCGCACCCTGATCCACGCCTTTACGACGGCCCCTGTCTTAGCCCTTCCCGACCATTCACGACCTTTTCGTCTCATCACTGACGCCAGTGATTTCGCCACCGGGGCTATTCTGGAACAACCTGACGCGCTAGAGCGCTGGCACCCTGTTGCCTACCTTTCAAAGTCACTCCTTCCGGCAGAACGTCACTACGAGATCTGCGATAAAGAACTCCTGGCTATTATTCATGCACTCCATGCCTTCCGGCACTACCTCGAGGGACGTAGTGATACCACTGAGATTTGGTCGGATCACGGCAATCTGGTTTATTTCACGACAAAGCAAAAGCTTTCCCGTCGACAGGCCCGCTGGGCGCTGTTTCTGTCCCGTTTCCAGTTCGTCATCATCCACAAGCCGGGCGTCCAGAACAAGTCGGACGCGCTGTCCAGGCGTTCAGATCATAAAAAGGGGATAGCGGATGATGACGAGAAGCGTGTGCTTCTGGATTCCAAGTATTTCACTGTCAACGCTCTACAGCGAGCAACTCTCAAGGTGTTAGGAGACACCTCTCTATGACAACGCATTCGAGCCACGCAGACATACGACAAGGAAGTCAGTATGGCGTTGGAAAGCCTTATCAAGAACGGCCCACGATCACTCACCAAGGGTTTGGAAGAGTGGAATCCTGGAGGATGGAGTCATCCTATTTCGAGGACAAGTTTACGTTCCTAAAGACGAGGAACTCCGACGAGAGATCGTCCGCAAGTACCACGACCACATCGCTATAGGACATCCAGGAAGATGGAAAACCTATGAGCTGATATCTCAAGATTTCTGGTGGCCAGGGATGTCCACCTTTGTGAAGAGTTATGTGGACGGATGTGCCACATGTCAGGCTACAAAGATCAAGCCTAGGACCCAAGTACCTGTACAACCCAACCCGATCCCAGACGACATCTGGAGGACCATCACTATGGACTTTATCACCGACCTTCCCGTGTCCCTCGGTTACGACTCACTGTTCGTTGTCGTAGACCGTTTCAGCAAAGCCACCATTGTTACTCCATGTAACAAGACGATTACAGCCGATGAAACCGCAAAGCTGTACCTGGAAAATGTCTGGCGAAGAACCGGACTCCCCCGACAAGTCATCTCTGATAGAGGACCTCAGTTCGCGTCAAAAGTGATGCAGGAAGTTTGGAGCAAACTTAACGTCAAGTCGACCATGTCCACCGCGTTCCATCCGCAGACGGATGGCGAGACCGAGCGAGTCAATCAAGAGCTCGAGCAATACCTTCGAGTGTTCTGCAATTTCCAGCAGGACAATTGGGCAGAGTTGATCCCATTCATGGAATTCGCGCACAATGTTCGGCAACATAGCGCGACGAAGAAATCCCCCTTTGAAGTGTGGTATGGGTACAAGCCAGAGTTCATTCCCCCCATCCACTTCACGACAAGGATCCCGGCAGCCGAAGATAGGCTGAATACCCTGAATCAAATCCGTTCCGAGGTTACTTCCGCGCTAAAGGTAGCGGCGGAAGTTATGAGAAATTCCAAGTCCCCGGTCACGTCTCGAGAGTTCAAGACAGGAGACCTAGTCTGGTTGGAAGGAACCAACATCCATACCACGCACCCGAAAGCCAAGTTGGCCCCAAGACAACATGGGCCTTTCAAGATCTTGACCTCCTGGGGAGTTAATTGCAAACTCCAGTTGCCAAAGACCTGGCGCATTCATCCAGTCTTCCACAATTCCTTGATTTCACCATATCGCGAGAGCGACGCTCATGGACCAAACTTCACCCGACCCCCTCCCGAGATCGTCCAAGGAGAAGACGAACATTACGAAGTTGAAGCGGTCCTGCAGTCCAAGGTGTCCCCAAATCGAAGAGGGATACTGTATCTGATCAAGTGGAAGGGATATCCAAGTTCCGAGAATTCCTGGCTCCCTGCCTCTGAAATGACGCACTCTCAAGCCCTGGTCCAGAAGTTTCACAAGGACCACCCCAGCACCCCTAAGCCCAAGTCTTCCAGTGCTGTCGGTGCAGCACGACGTTAAAAAGGGGATACTGTCATGAACCTATAAACTCGGGTCATGACTCCAGCGTCTAAGACCGGTCCGCGCCGGCCCGGTCTTATGTAATCATCACCTTCCTAAAGGGGAAATCCGAGATCGGAGTTTGAAGTTCGTACTCCGACGGTCACGTGACGTATCACGTGATCCGCTTATGTTTTATCCATCACGTGCGGGACCACGTGACTATCCTTTGTGTATCTCTCACGTGCAAGGCCACGTGTTCTGCCAAGTCGTACCATTCCTTGGATTTATCTGATTGGACTGCGGAGCGCAGTCGTCACTATGGCGCAATCGACTGCGGCGCAGTCGTACCACTTTCACGGATTATTCTGATTGGTCGATGAGAATCGTACCACCCTCTATGTTATTTCTGATTGGTTCCTATTATTAGATGTTACTCGAATGTTCCATTCCGCAGTATTCCGCAGCACTCGTCAGGCGGCCCTAAGCCTGCCCTTAACTTACACACAGACCATCCCTGTTAGTATATAAGCTAGCGCAATACAACGGACAGTCCCTCAGACTGTCCACTTGTGACATCTTCTCCTGACCGCCTCCTCTGCTCCGGGAAGCCCCACTCCTCGTGCGCCTTCCATCCCTTGCTGTTGCAAGTTCTGTTCGAGCCGGCCAGTCAACCACCTGTCCCCTCCCTTTGCTCTCCGTGCCCTTTTCACCCCCGGTCTTCTGACCTCCGTCGTGTCTCCCTGTCGAGTGACAGTGAGTCATCACAGATCTCCTCTTCTCTCGATGGAGTATTGCGCGAATACCCAACTATCTGCAGTTGTTTCGGTCGCCACGATGGGAGCTTGGTCTTAATGTTACGTGTCTATCGGCACATGACTCGACTTGAGTGACTAGAAGGCGATACAACTGATTGACGACTTAGCGATATGACGGCCCCTGGTGGCACGCGATCGTGGGAGTATAACAGTAAGCCCTACTCGCGGGACAATACTGACTCAGTGATAACGGTGATAAGGCAGACTCCTATCAAGAGGAGCGCGAGGCTTAGACTTTAGGAGAGATGAGACGCGAATAGCCGAGATAGATTTCAAGAAGACCAAGCTGCGGACTACGGCGCAGCTTGGCTAACCTTATATACATATACGCAAGGGCTTTAAAGCGCCTCTCGAAAGGTAGTTAACCAATCCCGTATCGTATGGTTATCGTAAGTGTCCATCCGAGTCATAGATATCGTACAACGGCAAACCAATCACATACCTCATCCTTATCGTACAGTACTGGGGTTATCAAACCGTTATCTCGTGAGTCACCTTCTTCTTATCATGTACCGCCAGTCCGGGGATACGAGCTACCTGGAATCCCGTATCGTAACACACGAGGCGGTGTTGTTGCAGGTATGCCTGTCGATCTGTCCCTTGCTCCTCAGGCTTGTGACGCTTGCATTCGCAGAAAACAGACCCACCACGCTGTACCCAAAATACGTGAAGGGGGTAAGGCGAAGAGGAGGCTTGGTCGCGTCTATGTGGATCTCGCGGGACCCCAGTCTATTACTTCACGCTCTGGATACCTGTACATGATGAATATTATTGATGATTTCTCCGGTTATCACTGGACGCAACTACTTAAATCTAAGTCTGATGCTTCACGTGCTCTGCATGAATGGTTGCTGGCGGCTGAAGTCCAGTCGGGTGAAAAGCTCTGCTACCTCGTCACTGATAACGGCGAACTCCGGTCAAATGAGATGGCTCGCTGGTGTGCTGAACAGGGCATCACTCATCAGTTAACAGTGCCACACACTTCCGCTCAAAATGGACGCGTAGAACACCTTCATCACACACTCATGAACAAAGCGTGCACCATGCGCTTGTCTTGCGACGCTCCCTTGAACATGTGGGACGAGTTTATCATGACAGCATCTTATCTTTCCACCCTCACCGCCTCGATGTCGCTGAACGGACAAACACCTCATGAACTCTGATTTGGTACAAAGCCGTCACTGAGCCATCTCCGTGAAATTGGCTGCCGCGTGTATGTCCTCATAAGCGGCAACAACCCCAAAATCGCTGCTCGTTCCATTGAGGCCATACTGATTGGCTACTCACCAAACGCGAAGGCCTATCGGTGTTGGAACAAACTCACTAACCACATCGCCAACTTGTACCACGTAACCTTCATAGAGCACCTCAGCAGTGGAAACCGTGCTCTACACCCCAACTCCTCTATCGATGCCCTTTTTCCAGTTGCCAATGACAACGTCACGCAACAACCACCCCTGCCAGTCAGCGACGGAATTGGTACTTCATCTCTGAAAGGTGCATCTCCTCCCACGCCTGATGGCGACAGTGGACCTAGGCGTTCAACCCGGGAGCGAGTACCTGCTCCTTCCAGGGAAGACACCAATGACGGTCTCACTCATGGGAGAGCAACCGCACGGGCACTTGAAGAGGTCCGGGAGGCAGCTTCTCGCCAAGCTGCTTCCAACCGGAGTATCGTTGCATCTCACTCCGCGATGCTCATTGACGTCAAAGACCCAGATGCACCAAAATGGTCTGACACCCTCAAGTCTGCCAAGAAAGAATTGTGGCTCAACGGTGCCTGTGAAGAACTCAACAGCCTTCGTGAAATGGGCATATACCATCTTGTTCCACGCTCCAAAGTCCCTGCCAGTTGAAGTGTGCTCCACGGAAAATTCGTCTGCCGCCTCAAACGCGATGAGCACAACGTCCCCATGCGTTACAAAGTACAATGGGTAGCTAAAGGCTTCCAGCAGGTCTGGGGTAAGGACTTCAGCAAAGTGACCTCACCAACCGCGCATCTAGAATCCCTTCGCTCCATTCTCCATATCGCTGTCTCCAACGACTGGTGCATACGCCAATATGACGTCAAGACTGCTTTCCTCAACGGCATCCTTCCGGACAATGAAACCCAGTACATGGAACAGCCTCCTGGTTTCATTGAACCCGGTAAGGAGGGACACGTCTGGAAGCTGGTCCGTGGCTTATATGGCATGCGCCAATCGTCTCACATCTGGAACCGTGCCCTTCATGCTTCGTTTCTTAGCTGGGACTTTGCGCGTTTGGACTGCGAATGGTGTGTATACTACCACCGTTCCTCTGCTGGAACCTCAATCGTACTGGTTCACGTGGACGACATGCTGGCTGTATCTTTGGACAATGCTGAAGTGGACAACTTCCAACGCGAACTTGAGTTGGCATGGCAGATCAGCGCACTGGGGGAGGCTAAACTTGTAGTTGGCATCGCCCTCCATAGGAACAGGGAAGTGAAGACGATCGCGCTGAGCCAAACCACCCTAATCAACAAAATCGTGGCTACCTACGGACAAGGTGACGCCAAAGCCCAAAGCACTCCTATTGCACACGGCTCCCTACTAACACACCCTGATCCACAAACGCCTCTCAATGAAGATGAATGCAATCGGCTCGCTGCACTTCCCTACCGCTCCCTGGTCAGCTCCTTGATGTACGTTGCCATGGGTACCAGGCTGGACATAATGTTCACTGTCAGTAAACTATCGCGATTCCTTGATTGCTACTGTGAGGTACACTGGCAGGCAGCACTTAGGGTTGTTCGCTATCTGAAGGGCACCCGCGAAATGGCGCTTGTCCTGGGAGGACCTTTGACTGCACCAACTCTCCTTGGCTACAGCGACTCAGACTACGCTAATGAACCAGGGCAAGAGGGGTGGCGCTCCGTCGCGGGATACTGCTTCTCACTAGGAAGCGGCGCCGTGTCATGGTCATCCAAGAAACAAGACACAATTGTGGACTCGACATGCGCAGCAGAATACATGGCCATGTCGGAGGCAGGAAGAGAACTAGTCTGGCTTCGTTCACTCCTACGTGAACTGAGCTACCCTCCTCCACATGCTACCCCCCTTCTATGCAACAACTCGGCTGCCATTCTACTATCTGCCGACCAAGCATTCCACAACCACGCCAAACATCTTAATGTATGGTACCACTGGATTCGGGAACGCATGGAGAAGGATGAGATTGCTGTCGGCCAAATATCCTCATCAGCCAACATTGCCGATGTGTTGACTAAAGCCTTACTGGGTCCCTGATTTGTCGAGCTTCGCAGCTGTCTTGGAGTGTCATGGACTAATCATATCAGTCAGCAGTAGAATCACATGTCTTTATAGACTGTGAGGTAGTATTGCTATTCGTTGTAAGGATTGGAGAGGAGCTTTAAAGCTGCCTCGATATATGTATATAAGTCGACGTATTGAGACCAAGGCTCTTCAGCTTGGTCTTCTTCAATTTCACTTCCGACTTGTATTCTCTTCTCTCAGCAGGAATACCATTGCTCCTTATCTCGAAGAACTCTCGATTGATGCAAGGACACGCAGTATTGTCTTGTTGTCATAAGAGTTGTGTACTTTGCTAAGTCACATACTCTTTATTTGTCGCGTCGCCATTCAAATCGCCTAAGTCAGGCCTACGCCGTGAAAGCGTAACATCAGGGGTCGAAGAGACATCAGCGCCGAACTGATGTTTGTGCTGAGGGGGAGTGTGAAAACTGAAGTGTGTATGTGCATGTGTGTGTGTATGTGTCGAAGACGCACTTTGTTTGAGTATCGGAATTCATAAATACACATACTATAAACAACCCGTACTGTACTTTTTCCCTCCTCAGCTCGTTTGTCTTGTACACTGAGGAGGGTAAGTCGTCATTCGCGTTTTGTCCAGTACCATACGATTACTTAATTACTTTACTTGCAGAACATTTTTAGGTTTGTAACAAATGTCAAGCTCGTTTGTCTTGTATGCTGAGGAGGAACATTTTTAGGATCTAAAAGGTTACTTCCAAAACATGGGTTTCCAAGTCTGAGATGGTCCAACTCAGGGCATAAAGTCTAGATTGTACGTAGTGAGCCGGGGTTAGCGATGGGAACAGGAAGCAGAGCATACCGGCTTCATTCAACAATGTATTCTCCTCTATGCATGCCTCAATAAAATCGGAGAGAACGAGGTTTTGATGCTTTGGCCTGTATAACTGTTTAAGTACCACCAAAAAAGAGAGTGCACGTGAGTCAGGCCCAAATGAGGGCACTCGAAATCAAAAACTTGCTCATTGTCTTTAGCTCATTCTTGCTGCTTTTCTCTCTCCTCCTCTCCTCCTCTCCCTCTCTCTTGGAGTGGAACTCCCTCCACCTTCGAACTCACTAGGACCCTCAAGTTCATACACTGTGACATTAGGGATATGCACTACCTGAAGGTTGGTCCAACTTGTAGTCCATCTTATAACAAATTAGGGTGGCATAGGGAAAATAAGGGATGGTGGCATAAAAGAAACAGGAAAACTATGGCCAAGGTGGAGAACTACTTAGACACTGGAAAGTAAAGACTGTCCCCCAGCATTCCCATCATCTCTTTCTCATTTACCATAATAGGATCCTCACAATCATCAAAAAGCACATCATATGTGACCATCTTGTCCCACTTCTTGGAGTAGCCAATAACCTTAAACAATTCAGAATCACCACTGTTAGGTGAAAGGAGAAATTGTTTTCCATGCAGGTGGTCAGGATTCTGAAACAGTTGAAGTTCTTCATTGGTGATGTTCCTTGGCTCAACCAAGGGCTTGGAGGGAGGTGCCTCACAATTGCTTATTATAGGGTGAGTAGTAGGATGTATGGATAGCCTATAAATTGTCAGTGAGATGAGATAGGGCTGTTGAACTGATTACTCACGCCAATTCATTATGCCTCTTTATAGTTGCCAACTGAACCCAGTCAGGTTGCTTTCCAATCTTGCAGAATACAAGGCACATAAGAGCTGCATGAGCTGCAAACATGATTTTGACACGACTAAATGTGTTGATGGTAAACAAATACCTTAGGGGCATTGCAAAAAAAAAAACAAATAACTCAACTCATCAAAATTGTGTGGAGTCACATGACACATGTCATCACATGTGGCAAGATACTTGTCAACATTTTCTTGTGTGGGTTCCCAGCGTTGACCATGTTTTGCAACAAGGGGTGACTTCTGAATTTTTGCCATGGCCCTATCAAACTTATGTTGATCTGTCCTAAGTATCTCAGCCTGCTCTCCAAAGATGGTTTCATATCTAAGTCGCTCTTGTGCTATCTTCTCAATGAAGTCAACCATGGAAGACATAGTGGTGCAGTAATGAGTGGAGGATATAGTGATGTGGTGATGGGTGAAGGATCAAGGACTCAGAGTCTGGGCATGCTTTCAAACGTCTCCACAACGAGTTTATTTGGTCATTGTTTATTAGTGTTTATTTGTCAGTGTTGCTCACCCTCACAGGTATCTGGGTACCAACTGGCAACCGCCACAGGCGGGAAAAAAAAATAATAGTTCAAAATAAATGCACGGTACACTCGCGCACTTGCTCGTCCCCCACCTGCGAGACACTGAAATGCACCCAAATATCGACCCTTGCCTCCAAGAAACCAGTAGGATGCAAGATCCGAACTCCTCGAACACCGACCCTCGCCTCCAAGAGCCGAATTTCTCCTCAGACGTCATTGGTTCACGTGAGTGCGGGGTTGTTCTCATTCCCCATTTGGGGCCACCTGAGCGCTCATCGCTCTTCGCTCCCACAGCCCTAGGTGGACGCCCGAGTCAATCTGACTAACTTATCAACCATCATCAGGACTGCCAGGTCCTGCCCCAGCACCCTCGTCGACTGTGGATGTCTCAGCAACAACCCGCTGCCAAGCCTTCACTCCAGAGCGTAAGAATCAAAGCTAGAAAAGGCGCAGTCAAAGCGCAGGTGAGACACGAGCCTACAGGTACGCTACGGCGCTCATTTTTTTTTCCCTACTCAACCGTGATCTCCAACTGCAACTACGACACAGTTACAAACGAGTTCACCCAGGCTGGTTCCACTTAGTTCCTCAAATATTCAGATGCCCTCTTCGACATCCTTTTTGTTGGGGGCCTTCTCCAGCCCGGCAGTTCGTACCTTGATGCAGACGATTCCACGTCTCCCTTTTCACTCTTTCAGATTAACGCACCTGCTGAAACCGAAGACATAAAGAAGTTTATCGAGGTCGGCACAACAACTCGCTTCCCGATCATCGTGCCTTGCCATCCCCCACTGTGCCGACAACGAAGGCGGCCTCAGCAAAGGTACGCACCGTCCAAATGACCTCCGTAGACCACGTGCCTGATCCTGCGTGCTAGCTACCAATTTCCTCATGCCCGTCTCATTGTAGGTGCCAGCAGGAGCGACCCGTATCACGGACACGGGCCCACGGCCAGACCGTGCGCTCGCTTCATTTTGCGTCCCAACTAGCGGCTGGTGTATCTGGTCACTCTCGACGGATTGGCGTCCCCCTCTCCCTTCAGGAAGGCCCAGAAAATCACTCAGCCCTCCACCGCCACTGCGGCTCACGGTCCTGCTTCGGTGCGTCCTTCATCCGAATTTTGACCTTTTCTTTTTCTCCTCCAACCGAGTCCTTCTCACGTGTCTCATCATTGTCGTAAGTGCCAGCGGGGACGACCCGTATCACGGACACGCGCCCACGGTCGTCCTCTACGAACACTATCGCCCCCCAACACCGCGCCCGTACCACATCGCAACCCGCTCACTAGCTCATATCGTTCTTCGCCACCATTCCACGACTCTCCAAGGTGCCCGTCACGTCAACCTCTCCTACGGCGGCTTCGGGGTGTCCTTCACTACCCCCTCGGTCCAGTAGGCCAACGCCTTCCATGACGCGCTCTACGCGATGCGCGACGAGGACACCGAGGACGGCCGCGTGTTCGAATCGATGCCCCGGTGAACGCCTCGCTGCACCGGCACACCTATCACCCAAAAAAAAAAGACGGAAAGTCCGAGAATAGAAACGGTGCGGGTCTCACTCTCGCCCAGCAACACGTGACTCACTTGCTAAACCCGACAGATCGGAAAGGAACTTACTGAGGAACACGAGTCTGAATTTGCTCGAGAAATATCACACTGAACACGTCCAGATATATGAGGTATGTTATACATGTGTCTTAAAAGACGCTACATTGTCCCTAATGAGACTCGGATCGCGAGGTCATGTACAGGGGCACTCCAAGGGATGGCAGCATACGAAAAGCAAGAAGTGGGTCCGGAGGAGAAGCGTAAGCATGCCGACAGCGAGGCCGAGAAGCTCAAGAAGTCGCTGCAGGACGTATGGTTTGTAGCGCGGCGTGTCATACCGGCTGACCGGTTCGCGTTGTAGAACGAGAACACTTATAACGACGCCCTCTGCTCCATCCAAGAAAACAGCGCAAAGGTGGAGAGCGAGAAGAAGAAAGCCGAACGATATGAGGAAGAGCTTCGTGTTCAAGTTCTTGCTGGTTGGTGAGCACGTCCATGGCCCATCCCGTCGTGAGGCGTGCTAACGCGCATGTAGCCTGAATCCCCTGTATTCAACTCTCAGTGCACTTGGGTCCCTCACCATCCGTTCACGCAAACCCCCACACAAAAAATTATCGAACTATAACACAATGCGCGCGTGCGTCGCCATCTTTGTCCTCGCCGCCTTCGCTGCTGGCACAGGGCCTGTCCTTTCTGCCCCCGTCGTGTACGTTGTTTTTCCTCTTAGACTCGCAATACCGGCTGATTTGTTGGTAACGTTCGCGGCACCGCCGGTGTGCACACTACCTCTCACATTGTTTCCCGCAATGCCCCCCCCCCCCCCCACTAATACCACGCTATACAGACGTGATGTCAGCCAAGATCCGAGTCACGGTGGGCCCTTCATTATCGATACTTCCAATACACCCAAGCGATTTACCGGCAAGCTGTTCGGCCGTGCCAATTTCGGAGCGGGTACCGGGGGGGGGGGGTGGTAGCGATCCCGCCCCTACCCCCAAGCCGCTCAATCTACCCAAGCGAATCACCAACAATCTGTTCGGCCGTGACTCTATCGGGGCGGGTTATGGGGGTGGTGGTGGTGGTAGCGGGCCCGCCCCTACTCCCCATCCGTGATAAAGCGATCTCCGCCCGCGATGATTTGTCCTCCGAAACCCGTGACTTGTTGGGGCGTGATGGTCTCATCGAAGACATTTAGGCCCGCGCATTTATTTTTTTTGAACCATTTTTATAACCGGGACAAGTACGTAGCACAAGACCAGTCGCAGCAGAACCTATAGTGTGGATGGTGAGTGTGAACGACTAATAAGTAGAGCACGTGTGCGCCCAGACATATCCGTAAGGAGCCGAAAGAACGTAGATGTACCCTAGATGTGCGGACCCGCCCGCGGCTTCTTCGACGAGCTGAAATCCGTTTTCGATTCTCTCCTTGATACCCAGAGCGGGAGTAAAAAGTGAAGGCTGGCGTAGTATACTTGTTGCCTGAAATAGCGACGTCACCATGAAAATCACACCACCACCCCCATTTCAAGTGCTAGGAATGTGCGGAAACAGACGCTACCCGCTGGTTTGTTGGTGATCGCTGGTAATTACTAGTTACCCCATATATCCTGCCACTCGGCAAGCTGCTTGTTCAGAGGAAATTATTCCCCTAAAGTGTATTATTAAACTACAGGGACAAGGTCACTTCCAAAACGCGTGTTTCCAAGTCTGAGACGGTCCGACTCAGGGCATAAAGTCTAGATTGTACGTAGTGAGCCGGGGTTAGCGATGGGAACGGGAAGCAGAGCATACCGGCTTCATTCAACAATGTATTCTCCTCTATGCACGCCTCGATAAAATCGGAGAGAACGAGGTTTCGATGCTTTGGCCTGTATAACTGTTTAAGTACCGCCAAAAAAGAGAGTGCACGTGCACGTACTTTGAAGTCCTCTTCATGAGCTCGCGCCGACGACTGTCATCTCGCTTGTCCAATACGACATGCGTGAGCTTCTCATCGTCGAGGTTGACGATCTTGCCCCCGTTGTCCTCGATTAGCTTCGCGATTCGCGTCAGGCTAATGATGTACTCAGTACATGTCGTCTGTGAGGGACGCTGGAAGCACCTTTTCGTAATCGCATCATCATGCTTTGAAGTAGTGGACAAGCCGTTCTCGCAAGCGTTCTGAGGTGTATCCAAGTAGAAACACCTGTCAAAAAAACGTGTCATACAGTGGGTTCACTCCACAAGAGAAGAGAGCATACAGGTGTTTGAAAATTCTCTCCTGATCGTACTCCATTGACGTCTCCTCCCCCATTCGAGCCTTCCTGGAGTCTTCCACGTTTACGCGCTCGTAATCGTCGTCACTGACATCGACCTGGCGAAAGAAGGGATCGGGGGATGAGCGCCGCTCCTTCGAGACTCACACCAAGAATCACCTCCATGCCTGATACCTCCCCACTACCCGACTGCGGAGGTTCGACGTTGAACCAATTGTCTTCGTTATCCGAATCTGGATCAGTGGCAGAGTCTGCGTCGTCGTGATCATTTTCCGAGGCTTTGGCTTCGGGTCCGACCTGAAGCCAGTCCTGCATCTCCGAATCCTCTTCCTTTAATTCAGATACCTTAGAGTCGACCACTCCTGGAGGACCAGCCATTTCAACTGCAACTTCTTCTCCTGGCGAACGACGTTCGAGATCGTCGTCCGAGTTGTTGTATTCTTCTGACTCCATACGTTCGGCGGTTGCATGGAAGAAGTACTTTCTTGACATGGGCGCAAGTGCATCGTTTGCAATAGAATCAAAAATCCATCGCGGGCGGATGATATCGTGTATGCCTTTGTTCATAATCAACTTGATGTCGTATGCTTCGGTGGAAGTAAGCCGAATTTCCAAAACGCAAGGAAAATCTCACGAATAGCGCTCCCTCCGTACACGACAAGAAGCCCAGATTGATTCTTCGCCACTTGTGCGGAGTTTCCTCCATGCGCCCGAATACTACCCTGGTTCAACAGATTGGGCAGTGATTTAAAAGACTAACTCACAGTTTTTGTAATTGCTCTTTATCTGCATCACGTGTCCTCGACTTGGGATCGGAGGAAACCACTGTGAAGGTTTCGATCTCGGCGAATGGAGCTCTGAATAACGCGAGAGACCTACTAAATGTCAATCCTTCAAATAGATTAGATTCAACTTGTACGTCCTTGAGATCTACCCCCTTATACTCGGGGAGGACGGAGGGCTGTGAACGTAGCATTTATGGTTAGCCTTTTTACGAGGTGTAACTTGTATACCTTCGCTTTTGCCTTGCGCTTCTTAACACTCTTCCTGGTAAGAAACGATCAGGAGCACAAAATCTCGAATCAGAATGCGGAGAACACACTCTGTGACATTCTCCATCTTTCTTTTCTTCTCTGAGCGGATAGCCTCCAGGATAGCTGGAAGCTCAGGTGTAAGAAGCGCGCCGAAGCAGAACTTACGAAAGCACCTGAGGCAGTGATACAGTCAGATGCAGAAAGATCTTCCCGTATAGACATAGCGCGGGGAAAACGCATTGTAAAGCCCAAATGATATTGATCTGCAGCATAAACGTCAGGGCTGGGATGCGTTTAAGAACCTAAGTCACTCGGACCTGAGGCCGTGATTTCTGCTGCCTTTATTTTGACGATAAAGGAACTGGGTGGTGTATCTCAGCATCACGACTGTCCGAAATAAGTGGATGGCATACTCCTCGGGCTCTAGATAGATATCCCCCTTATCATCTCGTGATCCAGTTGCAGTATTGAGGAATGCAGGAGGATGTTTTGTGGACCACTCCTTCCAAGGGCGGCTGCGTATCCAGACGTACTCCGCGTAGCTAAAGCCGGTACCGATGCGGACAAAGGTGCTATATCTTGAAGGAAACTTAGAACGACCACCATGAGAAGTGAAAGGATCGCTTACTTCGGGTCTTCGTCCGTGTCTGCAACGTTTCTATCATCCAGGACCGCGCATATGACCGTAGATACGCCCCCTCCACGTTTCCCAGATCCGTAATTACCAGCTGGATAGGACTTTTGTGGTCATGCGGTTGCTCGAATGCAGAAAATGAGCACACGCACCGACGACCAGCGCATCCACGGTTTCACCCATGTTGTCCTGCTAATATTCGCGACAAGAGACTCGTAGAAACAAGGGAGCGTCACGAACCATATACTCAGGCTTAACCTGCGACGATATATTGAGTGCATCTCCATAACGTGAAAATAACGCATACTTTTATCCAGTCTTTATTCCTTCCGTTCAATACATAACCAGCATCGGGATGCTTCATCACTAGGCCTTCACCGCGGGCGGCCATAATATCTTCCATCTTCTTACGTACGTCCTTCGCGGTTCTCGCTTCAAAATCCACGACAAACTCGATGCGGCCTTGGATTTCCTTGATGCATGATTTGAGGTTGCGCTTTCGAAAATTTGTTGACTTGTGTATCAGGGGTTGGCCATTGAGGTATAGCAGGTCAAATACTTTGACTGTCGTACCCGTAATAATGAATCGATCGAGTAACGCGGTATCAATTTGAAAAACCTACAGCATGGCCGAGGATTCAATTCCTTCTTAGTTTTATCTGCGAAGGGTCAATTGTCGTTGTTTTCTTCTCGCTGCTTGATAAGAACATACCCAGCGCCGCTGTCTTGAGTGTCCCAAAAGGTAGATTCCTTCCAGACACGGGGTCCCAGACAAGCATTTCACCGTCTAATATTATGCTGGGAAGCTGTTCATTTTGCGATACCATCGCGAAGAAACAGCGCGAACCTATCAATTCGCTTGTCGAAGGCTGCGTCGATGTATGGCGTAAGGCTACCAGTCCCAACGTGGCTCCCGTACAGATAGCTATAGTCTTTCCCTTTTCTAGTACAAGATCAGACAGGCGGTGGTGCATTTTCGGAAATCCAGAGCAAACCTTGAGCAATAAAAATATTCGTTCCCGCGTCTGTGTAGCTGAATTCTCTCGCCATCCAGCTTTTCCTTCCAGGATAAAAGTGTGGCCTTCCATATCTTTAACTGATTCTTCAATATTCCCTGTTGGCCGCTTGCAAAGCATCGGGGCGAATGCTCTAAACAGCTGAACACTTTTATCCTGAGACGCGAAAGAATTAAGTAATTCAAAACCGGAACAAAAGCCGTGGGATGCACCTGGTCATTCAGACGCCGCTCGGGGTCCCACAGCTCCCATGCGACCTTCTTCAGGTCAGAGCAAGTGTTGAAGAGATCGTGGGCGTCTGGATGAAAGACAGAGAAGACAGATGTCTCCTGGACTGAGATGCCTAAGTCTAGGCAATATTCGGTTAGACCCTAATAAAGCCCTTGCTAGAGCATAGGCGTTTCACCTTTCAAAATAATACGGACTATCCATCTTTGTTCTTCGGGCGTGGTGCGGTTGTATATTCGCCGCATGATTTTAGATTGCACGTCGCTGGGAGATCGGGAGATCAGGAACGAGGAACGATGTCGAATAAGTAGCACACAAAAGTCGCTACTTACCCCTTAGATATATTTTTGGACATCTCATCGAGAGCACCGTTGAGTTCATCAATAGTGAGACTTCCTTCGATGATTGAAGAACGTTTCGCGACGACCTCATAGAAGACCGTAGGGAAGTCACCAGAAGACCTCTAGAACAACAGCTGACATGTTGACTGGTCGGAGTCGTCGATCAGGATAACTTACATCAGGTCCTGAAGGTTTCTTCCACTCTAATAGACGAATAGCATCGGGGTCTTTAGGTCCTAGAGGAATCAATTTTATGTACATTTTTGCGATGTTTTTCTCTTTCAATCCATAGATCGCACGCTCCCTATCTTTTTGGGGCAAAAGAAGACGTAGCACCGGGTAGAGATCGTAGCCGACCTCCCTACGCCAACGCTAGACGTATCTCACCCCTGAGCGGACGGGCTTGCCAAAGGATAACATGAGGCGCACGTCAAACCAAGCACTCATGAACTTTCTTCTCTTGTCTGGCTTTCGCTCAATTTGAAGCTTGTCAAAAAGACCAGAAAGTACAGAAAATGGCGTAGTTCCACGATTCTGTGGTGCTTCTGGGTAGCTGTCGTCAGGGTATTGGAGTTCGGGCAGTTGAGAACTTGAAGGCAGTGGTGAGCTCCTAGGAATCGTAGGAGCCGGTGTGGGCAACATGAGATACGTGAATTCTACGAATATTCCCTTAGGTCGAGGCAAGGGGACATGAAAGGCATGGGCTCGTGACCACAACATCACCGCGACGGGTTTGTTTGGTCGTTGTTTATTCATCGGCGTTGCTCACTCTCATCTAGGGCTCAGCTCAAAGGTCGCTTCTATGCAGGACGCTCCTCGCCTTGCGCGAAAGCTCAGGAAAGAGGATGACCCCAAAGTTATTGGTCTTTGGAAGATCGGTAGGACGATAGGAAAGGGAAGCTCGGGTAGGTCGCATTTTGATACTTCCATCCCTGCTGAGCCGAATCATCACGATAGGTCGCGTACGGATTGCCCGCCACTCAAAGACGGGCCAATATGCAGCAATAAAGATAGTATCGAAGACGGCTCTGGTGAACTCCCGAAGATCCATACAAGGGCTTGAAGAGCAAGCGGATCGTATCCTTCTTGGTATCGAGCGCGAGATAGTCATCATGAAGCTTATCGACCATCCTAATATCATGCGTCTCTACGATGTCTGGGAAACGTCCACGGAGTTGTACCTCATACTAGAATACGTCGAGGGCGGTGAACTGTTTGACTACCTCTGCAAACGAGGCCGCCTCTCCACGTCTGAAGCTCTCGGCTATTTCCAACAAATCATCGCCGCCATAAACTACTGTCATCGCTTCAACATAGCTCACCGCGACCTAAAGCCAGAAAATTTGCTTCTTGATCACGACAAGAACATCAAAGTTGCGGACTTTGGAATGGCTGCCTGGCAAATGAACAACACTAGTGGGCTCTTGCGGACAGCGTGCGGATCCCCACACTACGCGGCACCGGAGGTTATAGAAGGTCGTGCTTATAATGGGTCCTCCTCCGATATCTGGTCGTGCGGTGTCATCCTCTTCGCCTTGCTTGCAGGGCGTCTCCCTTTTGACGACGAAGACTTGCACACGCTGCTTGAGAAAGTGAAAATCGGATCCTACGACATGCCACAGGCCATGGACAAGCGAGCTCAGGATCTCATCGCACGTATGCTCGAGAAGGACGTGCGAAAGCGCATAACAATAGAGCAAATACTCGCCCACCCATTTTTTACCATGCACCCGCCCAAAATCCCAATGCTCGTTCCGCCATCACTCGGAACTATCGCTCGCCCCATCGAAAACCGTGCGGACATCGATCCCGATATACTGGCAAACCTGCGCACCCTATGGCATGGCTCACCGGAAGAAGAAATCATACGGAAGCTAACGAACAACGAGCAGACATGGGAAAAAGGTGTTTATTACCTTCTCCAGCAATACCGGATAAAACATCTGGAGGACTACGACGAAAAGGTCGAAGAGTTATACCTTCAGGCATCGCGTGGCCGTAAGAGAGCCAGTGTGACGCTCCCCGTTCCAGACCAATCGAGTATTCCCCCCCGCGCCTCTCCTCCAACTCCCCGACGTGCTAGGGGAGGAGCTTCCCCTGGTAGCCCTAGCGACAATGAGGGTGCGTTGACGCCCGGACTTCTCGCACCTCAATATTTCTACACCCCAGCCGCTACCTCTGCGGCGCCCACGCCTACGGGATCCAACTTCTCTGCACTCCCTACTCCACTCTCCCCAAACCTCCCGCCGACACCCAACATCCCGATATCTCCCAATATCAATCCACTCTCCCCTGGTTCGCCACTCTGGAGCACGCTAAATATGTCACCACCACCTGACGTCCCCGAGATGCAAGACGAAAAGGTGCAGCAGTTCTTTCAGCAAATCGTCGAACACCTTAACGTCATGCAACAGCACGCAGTTGCGGCCGGTGTGAACCCCGGGGTCCTTTCCCCATACCTAAATCAGCCACCAAAACCTGAAGGACTAGGAATCCTCGGATCTGGAGCAACAGAAACAGTGAATGGCACCGCCACAAAGCCGTTGAGTGTCCGGCGTACCCTGAGAAAGCCCGCTCCACTGCAGCTCGTATCCGACAAGGAGAACGCGGAGGAAGAACATACGGGAATGGCACACAAGTCATCGCTTATGAGCAAGAACCCTGTTCGTAGGGTCTTGACCGACAGGCGCGTGCAGATCGTTGAGCCCTCTAATGTACTTAAGCGCAAGAAGAGCACCAAAGAGGCGTCCGCAAGCGACCCACTGCCGGCCTCTCCGCTGACGCCGACATGGTTCGGGAACTTGTTTAAGCTCAAACCGGTATGCTTCACCCTGCTCTCTGTGCACGACCCGCACACCTCGCGGGAGGAGTGCAAGCGGATTTTACACGGCCTCGGTGTGCGCGTGGTGCTCATACACGCGGATGAGCTAGGCATTCTCAAGTGCCGATTGGACGATATTGCGGATCCCGCCGCGGTCACGGGCGTCGCCAAGGCGGTCCGGTTTCGTGTCGAGGTGCATGCAGCCAGCGAAGCGCAGGAGACCGCGGGGTATCAGACGGTGCTACAGCTGTTGCAGGAGAAGGGTGCCGCATCGAGCTTTCGACTCGTGTACAGCAGGCTGAGGCGCGAGTGGGACTTGGATGCCCCGAAGATCCCACTACTCTCTCCGAGCCCAGCGCTCACCGATGGAAGTGGAAGGTTTGCAGATCTTTTATATGGTTAGGTGATGATCGGATCGTGTAGGAATCTTTGTATACCTAGAGTAAGAACTTCAGGGACTCTTGCGGACCGTAGCAGGCTCATTTGTAGATTATCTTGTAGCATCTTGTAGCATACTAGCACTAGCCTGTACAGCACAGTCTATACCCCGAGCACTTTGTAGACAATACACATGTACGAGACGCCGTCCAAAATTGCATCCTCACTCGCAAGCTAATCTGCCTCCACCCCCTCGATATCCATAGGAGCTCCATGCGGCGTTGCGAGGCTAGGTTGCTTTCCCGGCTTGGACACGATCGCCAATTCTGGCTTTGTGCTTGATATTCGAATGAAACGCAACGTCTGGACGAAAGCCACTTCTCGTTGATCCCACGTGCGATACAAGGCGACGTTTTCGCGGTGTGTCAAGTCTGGCACCTCTAGATGTGTGTCCCAAGTGAGGAAAAAGTCGTCAGAGTGAACTCCCAACTATTTACGACAGCGGCAAGCCATGGAAGAGAGGACTGCAAGTTCTGGCATGGAACTCACCCAAACCAGTGCGGTACTCCTCCGCTTCGCGCAGCTTGAGCTCCTCCAGCCTGCACTCCTTCGTGCTTTTCGGACGGCCCTTCCGTCGCGCAGCCCTTTCCTCCTCCAGTTCCGAATCGTGCCGTGTGAGCCAGATGTCTGCGACGAGTTCGTGGAGCTCGGGCAACGTCAACGCGCCGCCACCCCCCGCCTCCTCCTCGGGAATAGCGTGGAAGAAAAACCCGTAGAAATCAGCTGCAGATTAAAGATATCCAGAATGAGATTTTTTAGTCAGCGCTCTTTTGTTTTCGCAGGTAGCCAACGACGACCCCGCTTCCGCTTCAAAAGGCGCCACCGATGATACGATAAAATATAGAGAAACGAGCCGCACTTGCCCTTGACAGTGTGCAGCTTTGCGCGCTTGGTCGCCTGTCCGGCGAGCTTGAATTTCCGGAGCTGCTTGCGCGCGAGTTGCTCTGCCTTGCGCGATTCTGGATGAAATATTTTTTCTTTTTTTATGGATTTTGGGGACTTTTTTGTAGGTGCCATGTCTGCGAGTTACAGAGACAGAGGATTGATTATCTCGGGCCGTACTCGGACCCGCTTCGAATCCAAATTGGGTCTAGGCTCGTGACCAGCCCGCATATAGAGTGCTTTCGGCCTTCTTCTATACAGACGGTCATCGGTCTACCCTGAGTCACTGTGTCGGCGCGGTGTCCGCACAGTTCGACAAGACTAACGTTGTATCTTGTGTTAATCTACTATGGCCAACTTGAACCGCGGTGAAAAAGGACTCCTGCCAGCTACTGTACTAGTATCAGAAAGGCGTCCTCAGAGGCATAAATGGACGGTGCTTGGGCTTATCACTCTGCTCGCCGTCCCAACAGCATTGCGTTGTACTACTCACCTTAGACCGTTCTCACTACCCGGAAGAGGATTTGGGACACCTCAACGACGCAAAGATCTGCCCTCAGGCCGATGCCCTCTACCCGGATCGCCACGCACGGATCTGGGAGAAACTTGGAAAAGATTTCGATCAGGACGCGTTCACGTTGAGGGCCGCGGAATGGCTTGGAGGCGCAGTGCGTGTTCCGTGAGTAGCTGTTCTTCTTTCGGCGTCTCGTCACTGAGTCTCCCATGTCGGAAAAAAGCACAGAATCCTACGACAACATGGACCCCATCGGCGTGGACGAGCGATGGGAGGCTTTCAGGCCATTTCACGACTACCTCCTTCGGTCATTTCCCCTGACGTATGTGACAACGTATCTTCGAAATTGACAGGGAGCGAGCGAGTGAACATCGTGACCACACCAGCCACGAGACTCTGACACTTACCAAAGTCAACACGTATGGATTGCTCTACGAGTGGGAGGGGTCGGACCACAGTCTCAAACCACTCCTTTTAACCGCTCATCAAGGTTCGGCCATGAGCCACGACCATCACTGAGCTTAACGCCTTTACATAGACGTTGTTCCTGTCGATCCCAAGACCGTCGACCAGTGGAAATATCCCCCTTATTCTGGGCATTATGACGGTATACAGTATCACGTCTCCAGTTACTAGAGAACTCAGGAGGGTTTTCCAATAGGCGAGTTCATCTGGGGAAGAGGAAGCTCCGATGACAAGAGTGGATTGATTGGAATACTGTATGTGGTATTCTGTCCTCTACTGCGGAATTGAGGTTAATGCCAAGCAGCACATCTGTCGAGACTTTGCTCGAGAAGAATTTTAAACCCACCCGTACCATCGTTCTCGCATTCGGCTTTGACGAAGAGGCTAGCGGTTTGCAGGCCAGTAACACTATCCTTTCTAGTTCCACGACTTGGTGTGCGGTCCTGACTCTGTTCTGACAGGGTGCCGGAAGGCTGTCTCAAGTATTGTTGAAAAAGTATGGCGAAGACTCTTTTGCGCTCCTCGTGGACGAGGGCGGTGAGTACTGGGAAGATACTTTGCTATAGCTCACACTTATTTCGTCCATAGATGGGTTTGACGAAATAGGGGGCTCTGTCATTGCTATCCCCGGTACCGCTGAGAAAGGATATTCCGACACTATGGTGACGGTCTCTACTGCCGGTGGTCATTCCAGCATTCCGCCTCCTCATACTGTCGTGTCATCTTCTTTGCATTTGCACTACGTGATCTGACCGTTCCTTACAGAGTATTGGCATTCTCTCCCGTCTCCTCGTCGAATTCGAAGCAAATCCAATCAAACCTCAGCTCGACCGTGGCACTCCTGTTTACAGCACCGTGCAATGCGTGGGACAGCATGCCAAGGAGTTCCCGGCACACCTACGCGCACTTATCAAGGCATCTACACATTCCGACAGGGCTTTGCGCAAACTGGAGGCGGAATTGATAAAGGACCAAGAGTACAAATCGTTGATTGGTACTACACAGGCGATTGACCTGATTCAAGGCGGGGTGAAGGCGAACGCGCTGCCCGAGGAAGCTTGGGCGGTCGTCAATCACCGGATTGCTACACAGAGGTTCGATTGCGAAACCACTCCCTACTGGAATCACACCATTTATGTCGGATTTGCAGCTCTGTTGCCGCGGTCCAACAGCGCGATACTGACGTCCTGAAGCACTTGGCGGAGGAGTTCAATCTCACGTTCACTGCCTTCGGCCTGGACATCACCCCCAAGGGTACCCCCACTGCAGGCAAGCTTACCTTAACGGATGCCTGGGAATCTGGCTTGGAGCCAGCTCCGGTGACACCCACGGATGAAGACTCAGCTCCATGGCGACTGTTGAGCGGAACGATCAAGGCAACTTACAATGCTCACCGGGGTCTTGAAGGTGCGGACAATATATTCGTAAGCCCCGGAGTTCTGGGTGGGAACACGGGTGGGTATATATTCCTTGGTCAGCCCAGCCTTCAACCGACGGAAGATTGATGTGCGGCCACAGACACGGTGTCCTACTGGAAGCTTACCCCACATATCGTTCGCTATAATCACCAAAGCGCGGCCGACAGTAATGACCTGCACACTGTCAACGAACGTATGTTGTATTTTTTGTATTTTCTGATTGGTATTGCAATGGCCCACATTTGGGCAGACATCCCAGTCGACAACTTTGTGGAGATGATCAGGTTCTTCACTACCTTGATTCTCAACGTGGATGAAACCACGACGTTCTAATCAGTGACCTGGCCCGGGAAATGGGTAACCGAGTGATGCTTATACCCACTGACTGTTTGCTCAGCTTTCTGTCTTGTTGAAGTGGGCAAGCTACGGTCTACAGATTGTATCATATTTTTTATATGTGCACTTAGTATATGCTAGAAAATCTTAGAGAAGATGTAAATTATACGTCTAGAGTCTTCCAAAAATCTCAGAGGCAGATTTGTGTCAGGTTGTGCTCAACGTCCCACTAACAAGCCCTGGCACTGACCGGCCCATGACTGTAAACATGAACTGGCCTTGAAACTGGCGTATAATTGCTTTCTTTAACTCCTTGAATAAGAGAATGCAAAACCATACAGCACTATGTACGTGGTCATTGTGGTATATCATAGGAATGAGTCTAGATTGCCTCGCTCAGTTTCAATAAGGCCTCCCAACTCCCGGATTGGGAGAGATATAGGTTGATGGGGTGCGTCATGCGCCAAAGCGTAACGAGTCAGACCACAATTGAGATCGAGTATCTCCGGTTGCCGGTTTCGGCCTCAAATTTGCCCTTTCATGGCATATGTATAGCATTATCTCCCCGAGTAATTAGTTGGTTGGGTTCTGAAACTCAAACCACAAAAGCTCCTCCAGCATTTCGCGGAAGTTAGGCGTCCCGAAACCCGTGACCTACGGAGCTCGGGGTCGTCCAACGTCGAAAGTGAAGAAGTAACAAGTCTGATGTAACCCACAGGACCCCATCCAACGGTGGCAGGAAATCCACCGGTGTTGCAACCCCGATTCGAGCCAACGGTGGTGTCGTTGAGAGCTAAGAAACCCGCTTCGTACAACCATGGGTTGAGGAAGCCAAGCAGTGGTCGGCCTCCCGAAAGTGGCCAATCATTGAGTAGCGATATTATGCTCGCCACAACCTGTAAATTGGCGATCAGCTGCGTGCTTAAGGATGGACGACCCAGACAGGGGGGAGAAGGGAGAGACGCACGGACACCGCGATACTTGTGCCGCTCTCCTCTTGCTCGTTGCCGTTGAATAAGACCCAGAATCCGATGGCCTGCGCGGCGATGTCGGGGATACCGCGGCCAGAAGGGCTGCACAAATACAAAGAATGAATATGTTTAGATCGGGTACACGGAAATGAACGCAGTTGTAAATACCTCGATACCGGGTGACGAGGTCCTGGAGATACGTGAATACGGCCTGCTGCTGGTAGCTCGGTCGCAGAAAGTAGTTCGAGAAGCCGCCACCGGAGAAACTCGCTGCTTCCCCCGTATCATAGCGCGTCGTTCCGCCGACGACGGTGACGACGGGACCTGCCAAGGCATGGCAATGTAGTGAGTTTCCTGGACGCGCCCTTGTGTACTACTTCCAGTTCCGAGAAAAAAAATGTCGCAGGTACAGGTTGCGGGAAAATCGAGTATGAACCGGACGGAGTCGTCATTGGTCCGGCAATTCCCTTCGCCGACACCTTCGTTACCACTTGTAAAGAGGACGCTGACGCTACGCGCACTGAGCTACGCGAACATGTTGCACACATATAATGCATATTCCCTAGGAACGTTACTCTCATCAAAGCCGTACGAGATGCTGATCGTCTGAGGGATGCTTGGCTGGCGGAGGATGTATCTGAGCCATGAGATGTACCAGTCACCCGTGCCCAACCGCCCTCGGCCGGTGCTGCAGAAGATGTGAGGAGTCGGATACGCCATGGCCTCAGCGTACTGCACGCCCATGTTCGGCTCTTCATCTGGGGGGCTCGGATTGTACCCCCTGTGGTTGACCCGCCGACGGTGAAGGTCGTGTCCGCCGCGTCGGAGCGGTATTCGCTCATGAACGCGGTTAGGTCCGCCTGGCTCGGATAATTCCATAAAAATCCCGCAATCCCAAGCACATCCCGGTCCGTCGCAGCGGGTGTATAAGTTGATGTGCCGTACAGCCCGCGCAGAAACGATGGCGTAACGCCACCGTAATCTCGACTCGACAGCACCGTCACGGGCTCTCCCGATGTCGATTTTGCCAGCCCCGCTGCTGCCCTGCCAGAGTGATTCCGCGGTGTCTGCCATTGCGTGGGGGGGGGGGGCAGAAAAAAGTGTTGTCGTTGGTGCTACAGTCACCACGTGCTCGTGCAGCGCCACGGGAAGCGCATAGCGGACAGTGCGGACAATGGTCTCATTTCTCTCGATGTGCGTATAGAGCTGATATGACGCTTCGAGGAAGGCGTTGGCTAGGTCACTGACGCGACTTTCAGCGTCAGTGTGTTGCCGCCGTGTGTCATGGAGACCAACGAGGAGGGCACACCGTGGTATTCGAACCAGGAACGAACGACCTCGAGCGTCTCTGGGTACGGAGCGACGAGCTCGGCGACCTGCCCCTTAGACAGGTGTGCACCATATTTGCATCAGAGCACAGTGGCACTCGCGAGAACACGCGTGAGCAGGCAAGTAGTGGTGGACGTGTCTTGGATGCCCGGGTTCACGTCGACCAAGGCGTTTTCATGGTGGGGCTTGAGAGAAATGTAAAGGTCGATTGTGGTGCCGGAAGGCGGGGGCCCAGGCTCTCCCAGTTCTTCAGGAGTGCTTGGTGCGCATGTCGCCCCAACGTGGGATGGGGCCTCCCAAAGCTGCCAAGAGGAACAGCAGCAAGGACAGAGGGTACAGAGATAAAATGATAGGGCAGGATTACATGGTAATGTCTACGATACAATGAGTTCGTGAGGTTGTGAAGAAAGCTCGAGGAACAGCGTAAGGACTGGAATTGTGTGAGAGCTTCTATGGTGCATCTCTGCGTGGGAACTGAACTCAAAGGGCAGAGGTAGAACTTGAAGCGAGTATGACCGCGGGTTGCTTTATGTTTTGTTTTGATCCCGGGAAAACCTATTCCAAAAATAAAATAAAAAAACGTGGGTTGTTCGGAGCAAGGGTGATCGCTAGGAAGGGCCGCGTTTAGACGAGGGATCCGGGCAAGCCGCAAGCAAATTTTATCGGCAGGTACTTATCGGGTGGTGGTCCAGGTCCAGGTCAACCCCTCCCATTGGCACATTCTAGGTTTGAGCCTGATTCTATGGGACCGGATCCTGTTGTACTGTATACACCAGTTTGGGAGGACTACTCGTGACGAAATGGCAGCTTTAAATTACATAATTCGTACTGCGACCGAGAGATTGGATGGATGATTGCCTGAGATGGCCACTCGCACCTCAAATCTATGCTGATCACCTATATTCTGTCCTCTCAGTGCGTCATCCGCATACCAATGGTTCGTTGCGAGTCTCCCCGTGACGTACACCGTACGCCAATTCGCCGATATCGTTATTCAGATGAGGTATGAACACGGGACAGTAAAGCCCCCTATATATCTCCTTGCGTCCACTCGTTAAGGACACACTTCCCGCCCCCCCCTTTTCGCTGACCTCGCTATGAGCGATAACCCATGCTCGCACACCCTCCCCATAGAGCTCGGCTACAAGATCCTTGAGGAGGCGTGGTCCCTTCCCCTCTCGAGGACAGAACGTCGCGACCTCCTCGTCGCCCTCCCATCGGTTTGCAGATCCTTCCGCACGATAGCTGGTCGCATGTTCCTTCGCGATGCACACGTTATCTCCCCCGCTTACGCCACGCATTTCCTCTCGCTCCTGAAACCCGCGGCTCACGACCACGACCACGATAGTAACCCTCTCAATCCGTGCACTCCAACTACTACGTGCTCCAGCATCACATTCCACATCTACGACCCATCCCCGTTGTCATCATCACCTGGCGTATTCCAGCTATACGGGTCTTCGAACCCGGCGACATGCGCGATGGAGACTATTCTGCGCGCACTCAATACTAACCGCGACGCGCTCGCGCCCGACCTCCACCGCGTCGCGCTGCACTACACGGGGTGGTCCTTCACGCACGAGCTCGAACACGCACGCCTGGTCAACCTTCCCTCGCGCGTGCGGTCTCTCGAGCTCTGCTTCTCGACGCCTTCCCTTTTCACCCAGCACTTACGTCAGAGCTACTTGAGACGTTACGCCCTTCCTATGCCCAGCGTACGGACTCTGAGGATATACGGCGCGTGTCCCGCATTCGTCGTCGACGTAGCGCGGGCATGTCCTGCGCTGGAGAGGTTAGAGACGGACGACGTACGCGGAGCACTTTTGCTACAACCCAGTTTGTGGCCGTTCGTGTTGCTGACAGCCGAAGACGCCGCTCAGGTAAAGCAGTTGGAGCGTTTGGGATGGAAGAGTGCGCCCGACGAAAAAGCGCCCGTGGTCCACGCCTTTGCAAGGGCAACCGAAGATATACGCAGGAAACATGGCCTTTCTCACGGTTTTCTGCTTAAGAGGCAGCCTGCCCGAATCTGATTATGCCCCCCTTTCCACTGAATATCCTCCGACCGAGTACATTTATGGGTAACACTATTTTACAAAAGATGGAGAAAACAAAACGCGTCGTAATGGTGTCATAAACCTCCGAACGAAACAACCTTACACAGTCACCGAGTCCGATGATCTCTGATGTGAAGCTGCATAGGTCTCATTTTCATGCACGGGTCCAATCGTACGATGTCGTCTCGAGTGGACACCCTGATGTCGAGTGAACTGGTCAGGGCGGGCAAACGCTTTCCCACAGCCAGGTTCTTCGCACACATATGGGCGAACGCCGGTGTGCGTTCGCATCTTTGTATGTAGCCTAAATTCAAAATCATATTTATGCATGAAGCGTGGGTGGTACTCACGTGCTTGGAGAGGTTGGATGACTCGGAAAAGGCCCTAATGCGCGGTATCATCAGATACTTTCTAGGTGGAGTTGGCTGTCCGATACGCACCGCTCGCAGTATTTACACTTGAAAGGCTTCAAACCCATGTGCGTTCGTCGGTGTATCGTGAGAGCTCCAGCTATGGCAAAAGCCTTGCCGCAGCCGGGGACATCGCACAGATAAGGTTCTGGGTCGAACTTAGCAGGGCGGTCAGGAACCAAGAAGGGGGATGATACACACTTTCTTGAGTATGGCGACGCATGTGTTGTTGCAGCGTCGCCGCCTCGGAGAAATGTTGCTTACAAAGTTTGCATTGGAATGGTTTATGTCCGGTATGCATCTGTAGGACTTCGATCACTTTAAAGGTCGAAAACATGTAAACGAATGCGAACCTGCAAGTGCCGGCACACTTTTTGCTTGCTCGAGAACCCTTTCTCCCCACTTCGTTCGCAGCCGCTCCAAAGACACTCATAGTGATTTTTGCCTGATCCGACGTGATCGGCCGTGAGGTGGTTCATAAGGTCGTCGACGCTCGCGAACGAAAGTCCACATCCCGCCCCAGCAACACCTCTCGGGGCCATCCAGTACAGGACTTGGCGTTTTATCATCGGCTGGCGGCGGGCGCTCGTCCGCTCTATGTTCCTTGGCTACATCGCGTTCCTTCACATTTCCATCCGACGACTCGCTCTGCTGTTTATCAGTTTGTAGATTAGAGTTCTGCTCTTGGTCCCGCATCTCTGCATCATGATCGGGTTCAGGTTCTTGAATCGGTAATATTTCGTCCGCAACAGTAGCATTATCAGTTGCGACGACATTGTGACTTCCCGGAGCGCCTTGCATGCCGAGATGGTCGTGCAGAAGATGGCCGGTCAGAGAATTGAGTGCGTTATCGAACGCTAAGGCCGCCTGAGGGAGCTACAGGAGCGGACGAATACTCGTGACAATTATCCCATTGACACGAAAGTCCGAGCACCTCAGAGCTGAACCGCAAACAGGACGACGATGTCGCAAAGGGGTCAGGATGTTCGGACAAGTATACGTTCAGGTGAGAAAGATTAACGTGAGAGACCAACTCTGCGAGCGAGGAAAAGCTGGAACGACAGCCATTCCACAAGCAGGTATGTTCTGCATGAGCGATCGTTGCTTGCGAGTGTTGTATGTACAGCGGAGGGATATATGCGGTAGTGGGTTGCGATGGTGCGCTGAATGCAGAAGAGAGTGTGTTGCTATCAGATAGGGACGTTATGGCGGAAAGAGATGGAGAGGTGCCCGCATAGGGGTCGCGAGGGTGAATGGTGGGTAAAAGGCCGTCTCGGATGGGTGATCCGCCACGGCAGGAACATAAAAAGGCCTCTATTGACATGTCCAAGTCTGCGGAGCGTGAACGGGGTGAATATGCTTGGTCCGCTGTGGAGTGAGAGCATGGACCCGGAACATGCGCGGGCTCGAGAGAAGGTAAGATTGGGGAGGGTGATAATTTACTTGGACTCACCACACTAACTAAAGAGCAGTTCTCCGGGTCATCGCAAGTAGATTCGCAAAATAAGCTGCATCCGCCTTGCGCACAAGGTGTACGTTGATGATGTGTTTCACAAGCTATTGGTTGGTGCACAGGCTGAAGAGTGGGTGTCAGGTGTAAAGAGGGTGCGTTGTGAGAGAAGATTCACCAGAAAACAGTGTTCAGGGTCCACACAAGCGGACTCGCAGATGTCTTTAGAGCACGGCGTATCACCATGTTCTGGATCATCACAGGCGACAATGACACAATGCTCAGTGCAGTGATCGTCTACACAAGCTACGTCGTCACAGTCGGGGACGCACTCAGGACAAGCGCGATTTGGTAGGTCCATTATGCGGTGAGGATCGTTGCCAGTGGCAGGTGTGAACAGGCGAGTCATGTGTAGCGGCGACTGTGCGGGTCCTCCGCGTTTCGCTATCCAAAACCATAGACCCTTGTTTGCCTTTCAGAGCGGAGAGCAAAAGCCTCACGATTGGTGGGCTGAAGTCCGCTCAACTGACATTAAAAATATTCAACCTCAGTCGATGACTGAAAAAGTCCCCACAAAGTTTACAGTAACACCGGAATCTCCCGGCCGTACTTCCTTGGAAAGCAGTCAGCCACTAGATTTTAACAACAACCCAAAAAAAAATTGGAGCATGTTATAGAGTAGTACTAGCAATTGAGCCAGAGATGAGTGAGAATTGAGACACAGTACTACAATCTCTATTTACACTACAACCGCAGGCTCATGGCTGGCATGTGGCTCCGATCAATGATTAACATATTCGGCCCACATAGCCCCAACCTGGAAGCAAGCTTGTGGGGATGGGAATAAACATATGGACACAGCATGTACCCAGGTACTCGTCAGGCCATATTCGTCATCCCCGTCCTCGTCGCTCGACTCCACGTGGTCCCCATCGTCACCAAGCATCTGCAGCGGCGCCGTCGGCGACGTCGGCGTAGGGAGGCTCATCGCTGGGGGCAGCGGCGGAGGTGGGGGAGGGGGCAATAGTGTTACGCAGGACGGCTGCGAGGCGAGGTACAGACCCGAGGTGGGCAGAGGCATCTCGCAGCGCAACGCGTGCCGTGATTTCTTTAGCTCCTTTCCCAGTCGCTGATAAACCGAAACACCAAAAGTGGTTAGCGCAGGAGTGAAACTGCTATGACAGGATTCGAGACAGAAAAGGGTATATGCACTACATACCCTCGGTTTCCTCTTCAGCTCGCTTCGATGAAACCCCATTGTCAAAACTCACGCTATCTGAGCTACCAGATTGGTGAATGAACAGTATCCTCTCGCGCCTCCCGTTCTTCCCTCTGTCGAGAAGAAGTCATAAATGACCAATTGACCCGTTCCATTAAAAAAAAAAAGGGGGGGGGGGGGGGGGTGTGGGGTCACGCACTTCTTTACGCGCTAACTCTTCCGCCTATGCGAGGTCCGTGAATTAGCCACCACCTCCAATCCGACAAAGAGGGTTACCGTACCTCTTCTCTCTCTTCCGCCTCACGCTGAAGTACACGCTCAGGCTCTTTTCGATGAGAATGGGCAGTGGACTGTCTCACCTTCTCTTTCTCCCGCTTGAGTCGGGTGCGGGCTTCTCGTTCCTGTCGTACCCTATGCAGTGGTAACTCAGCTCCCCATCTGAGATCAATTGGAAATGAACACTGTACCATTCGGAAACCTCCTCCACACATTCACGCGGGCGCATCTTATTCTTGAGCAGGTACCCTTGCAAGTTAGCGACCTACAAAAATTTCGGCGTGAGAAACAAGCACAGCCCGCGAGATTGCACAAATTGGATCATACGCTCATCTCTTGCTCGGGAATGGCATCAGCAAAACGCTCGGCGAGCTGCGCAATTTCTGCCTCATCGAGAACGGGTACGGCGTGCGCCGATGCCTTGCGCCTGGAGCCGGGAGGATTATTTTGTGAGGCATCGCCGGTCGAGGCTTCGTCGGGCAATGACGACGATGAAGCAGAGAGTCGAGAAGGGAAGAAGCTTTTGAAAACGCCCTCCGCTTGCCACTTGGTCGCGTTCGTGAAATTGATCCAGACGTCCATACGCCCTGGCCTACTGAGTGCGGGATCTAGACGCTCGATATGATTGGTCGTCGCGAAAAGGAGTCTGCCGGAATGACAAAAGACAATTAGCCAGAAATGGTGAGCGTGGGGAAAGCAAAGGAGACGCACCGGCCTTCCACTGCCGCGACCCCATCGAGACTGTTCAGCAGACCACTCAGGCTGAGAGTCGAGCCGTCATTGGCTTCGGCTGCCGCCTTGGTAGGCGCCGTTGGAGCACCTGTCAACGTAGAACCACGACTGATACCGCGGGTGAATGCGGTATCCAAGTCCTCCAAGAGTAAAATGCAACTGTAAGATTGAGGCATTTGAGAACCACACAGCTCCCTCATTACTCTCGGAGAATCAACCCACCGTGATGGAACATTTCCCATTAGTGTCGTTAATGTGTTATCACCCATTCTATTCCCCAAAATTAACCGGGGAGTGAAGGGAAGAATCGAATGCGCACCCCTTGGATGAGAGACTGACAACATATATGTCTAGTCCAAGCTCGCCAGCGAGCGAATGAACAAGTGAAGTCTTGCCACTTTTAGGGGTGACGTCAGTTCATGAATACCGTTCGGAACACGAACGTACCTCCCGGGCACACCGTGTAACAGGTATCCACGACGAAAGGGTATCCCTTACCGAAACAGGACTATAAATACCTGTGCGTTTACGTGCACAACGTTTTATGAACCCACCTCTTTCAGCGTACCTACAGACCACATGTTCCCCCCGTATCCCAATGAAATCTAAGTAATAGACGTACCAGTCTTCAGAGCGCAGGAAATCTCGACAATCCGCTAAAAGCATCTCCTTAACTGCGGGTTCCAAAACTATTGAGTTCATGGGACGCTTCTGGCAGTGCACCATTCCGTCTCCAGTATGCATATGTCCTTCGGAAATCAGCACGAGTTATATCGCTGAATGTAGAACCGCCCGCTTACGTGTCGGCCATGAAAATTTGCACGTGGTGCTCAGCGTCTTTCTCATATTCATGCTTTGCCTCCAGCACGAGACGCTTGAGGATGTCATTATTCCGCGCGACGACTCTGCCTGTGATCAGCCAAACGTAATTCGGCGGCATTCTGGCTCACCTAATTTTCAGGGCAGAATAGTGGCCATAGTCCCGGTATCGACGGGTCCACGTTATCTGAGGTGTGGTGTACTTAACCCTCTCCCATTTAGGGATCATCCGTGATTGGGGCTCACCTTCAACCAATGACCGCAGTAGTAAATCGTGTGTGTGGTGTCTGTCCAAAAATCCATTCAGGCCATCGCTAAAGCCGAGCGGACTAGCTCCTCACCAGAGCTAGGCATAAACGCCACTCTGCGCTTGCGGCGACCATGATCCAGCTCGCTCTCGTCTTCCTCGTCCATTTCTTCTTCATCCAGATTCCCGGTTGTCGATTGGTCTAACTGGTTCCGGCCCACTGAATGCGTGGTAATCTCGAAATCCCGGCTGCGGCCCCACGCCGGTTGCTGTTTTCCGTGGGGTGACGACACCTCAGTCACTTCCGCACGTCGGTATTACCTACGGGCGGCACGAACCTTAGAAAGCCAGTGCATCAGCCTGTCAAGGCAAAGGGCCTTGAGTCACACGCGCATCAAGGGTGATAGAACGGACTTGCCAGTCATATGGGTAGTCCTCCTGGCTGAAATGTGCGGTGAGGTAGAACGCTAAGCAGTCGTGCTTCAGCCAATCGTGCCACTGTACAGGGAAGTTATATACAGACAATCTACAAACCCGTTCCATGCAGATATTGAGGCCCTGCGTGCGGTTTCAACTGTTCCTCCAATGACGACTAGTTTCTGCGGGTGGGATGGTTCAAGTCCCCCGCCGCAGGCATGGAAGGAGTGAAATGCTGCGCACCAATGTGTCTTGGATGGAGCTAGTGTTGAGGCCAAGTGGTGCTAGAAATCCCTTAAAGGTCTCCATGGCTCACGCAAGTGTGATGGGGCGGGTGAATCTGGGGGGAGAGAAAATGCGCGCTCAAGTCGAGGTAAAGGGGCTTTTATATGCAATCCGGCACGCCTCGTGCGGGTCCGTGCCAGCAGTATCCAAAGTACTGGCACATGAACCAATAAAGTGGCGGCGACTTGTGGTGACGGAAGAGTGGTGTCCTACTCTCAGAATGCCCAATCGGTGAGAAGGTCACGACGTTCTAGAATGGCCCTGAATCTCCCGATGAGTTTAGTTGGGTGGATTTACCATGACCGACTGGGTGTGGCGGGTTTGGTACCGTATCAGCAAATGGGCTACATCGTCGCCAAGATCTTGACGCAGTTCAGACAAGGGCACCGACCCTTGTGATGAGTCTACGTGAGACAATTGTATGTTTGGGTAACGGAGAAGACGCTTCATTAACTAGACAAACTGTACCTCCAGAGTGTATCGAAGGGGATACCAAGCAAATGCACGTTCATCTTCGTAATGGACTATCCGCCCTATGTCAGGATTCATGAGGTAGCCTGCCCTTCGGGATCTGAATCTAGTTATACCTGTCGATATGGGAGCCGCAAGCGAGAATCACTCTACTCCCATCATCACTCAGGAATTTTGGAAATCAGGGGCAACTGACGGGTGCTGAAACATGTGTAAGGTGACCCGAAATACTTTAAAACGCCACGTCGATCGCCGGAAGCCAGGGACATGAACGGCTAGGAGCCGGGACAGTGGCCAAGGGGATGGGAAGCTTGTCCCATTAATGGACATCCTAAGGCGCTCTGGTGCGATGTGGTAAACTGCATACATAAGTTGAGGCATCAGAAGGGTGCATATGGTAACGCTTACCCGCTAAAATGACTGCGGAAAGGTGAGGATTTACCACGAGACAGTGGAGACAGTGGCCAGATGGGATGCGGTAAACTGCATACATAAGCTGAGGCATCAGAAGGGTGCATACGGTAATACTTACCCGCTAAAACGACTGCAAAAAGGCGAGGATCTATCACGAGATAGTGGAGACAGTGGCCGAGAGGGTGTGAATCTTGCTCCATTAGTAGGCTGAAGCGCTTTCTTTGGTGAGGTGTAGATAGAATGTATACATAGTAGGATGAGGCATCGAGGTGTGAACCTAGACTTTGTGACGAAGGACCAGAAGAAGAGCCCCAAGGTCCGAAGCCTGTAAATAAGCACTTCAGCAGCGTCTGCGCCTATTATCTTGTAGGGTTGCGTGCCGTTACCGTACATGGCGGCTGTACGAACGTAATTGTACGGGCTCCGATACCGTACCGTTGCTCACAAAATATCCATGTCGGACGTGTCACAATATGGGTTGCCTGCTGTCTTCAGCCGTACGGACGCTTGAAAACGGCCGTTGACGGCTTGTACAGTTCACGTTCAGAAGGAGGGTGGGGGCACCGACTCGAGTACTACAATGCCCACCAAGGCTCGTGCCTGGGCAGGAGGAGGCGAGGGCGGGGGCAGGGGAAGGCATACTCGTAAAGGGGGAAGCTGTCATAATTGAAAGAGTGAGGGTAGACATGGCCGAAAACGGTGGGTGTGAGGGGAGGAACGGCGGGCGATGGGTACCACCAAGGGGAGACGGGGCGTCGTGAATTGGGACGCCTGTTGCTGCTGATATTGTGCCCTTATGAGAGGTTGCTGGTTAATGTGCGCTGGAGCGTGCCAGTGCTTGTGCTCCGTGGGGGAAGCCCGCGCGCCGAGACAAAGAGCGTACGCCACGTGTCGGCGTCCGCCTCTATGTGCATCCGGTAGAGCACCGCATCGGCCTACGCAACCCACCTGTGGCGCTCCGCGACGAGGAGAACCTCTGACGGGACCGCGAACAGCTCGCCTGGTGTGTGCGTGGCGGCGATTGTAGCTAGGGGCCAGGAGAGGGATGGAGAGGAAAGACGACGGCCCCATTCGATTTTGTCAAGTCGTATGCGAGGGCGACCAGGGTGCGGCCCTAGGTGATTGCCATGGGCCAGTCGTCGGGACGATCGGGGTTAGTGAGATGGTCGCCAGTGGTGGGGGAGGTTACCGAACACGCCGGCGGCGGCTCGCCAATAGAAATCAAGGGGATTGGGAGAGCTGCGAGCTCCGACGGTACAGAAGACACTGGCGAGGATAAGGACGTCTGTGTCTAATCTGTCATCGAGCAGGGGTGAGCGTGAGCGAGCGGTTCTGTTCAGAAATCACATGTACATTACCACATCGCCATTTGTGGCCGTCTCAACCCCCGTACCGTATCGTCGAAATATCGTCGAAAGATTGGTCGTTTAACTATCCGGTACAGGTGACGGTCAAATTCATGCCATAAGCCACCCGTCAAATACACAGCCGTAAGCCGTTACGGCGCACAGCCCTACCTTTCATAACTCGAGTGCACCGCACTAGTGTCAAGCCCAGTGTGAGCTGGTCAGGGCTCAGATGTACGGTACTGAACAAATTTAGTAATTTAGTAGCACGGTTGTGGGTCGCGGCGATCGCGCTGTATTTACTAGAGCACCGTAAACGTTTATCGATTATCACCGGAATCTCCCGAACTCAATGTCTTCATACAGCCACGTGACTACTACATCCTCTCACAATCGCCCACTTCCCACCAGATCAATGTTTAGAACGCCGTAGTTTCGTCCACATTAAGAATCAACGTAGTGAAGAACCTGATCATTTCCACAAAGTCGTCGGCACCGAGATCTGCCGTTATGTGAACGACTGAGACCCCAATCAGAAAATAAAGAGATACAACATACGTTCGTTTACGGAGTGTATGGTGCTAGTGTCCACTCCACTTAGGTGACTATAGCGCATGATGTGTGGGGTGAGCTTCCAGTAGTACCTCGTGTCTGTGGCCGCATATCAGCCTTCAACGGAGGGCTGACCACGGAATACACCTACCTGTGTTTCCACTCATAATTCCGGGGCTTACGAATACATGGTCCGCACCTTCAAGACCCCGGTGAGCATTGTAAGTTGCCTTGATCGTCCCGCTCAACAATCGCCACGGAGCTGAGTCTTCCGTGGGTGTCACCGGAGCTGGCTCCAAGCTAGTTCCCCAGGCATCCGTCAAAGTGAGCTTGCCTGCGGTGGGGGCACCCTTAGGGGTAATGTCCGAGCCGAAGGCAGTGAACGTGAGATTGAACTCATTCGCCAAGTGCTTCAGGATGTCAGTATCGCGCTGTTGGACCGCAGCAACGGAGCTGCAAACCCGACATAAGTGGGGTGATTCCAAGGAATGGTCTCACTATCGAACCTCTGTGTAGCAACCCGGTGATTGACGACCGCCCATGCACCCTCGGGCAGAGCGTTCGTCTTCACCCCACCTTGAATCAGGTCAATTGCCTGTGTAGTACCAATCAGCGATTTGTACTCTTGGTCCTTGATCAATTCCGTCTCCAGTTTGCGCAAAGCCCTGTCAGAATGAGTAGATGTCTTGATAAGTGCGCGCAAGTGTGCCGGGAGCTCCTTGGCATGCTGCCCCAAACATTGCACGAGGCTGTAAATAGGAGTACCGCGGTCGAGCTGAGGTTTGATTGGATTGGCTTCAAACTCAACGAGGAGGCGGGAGAGAATTCCTATACTCTGCAAGGAACGATTAGATCACGTACTAAAGAACAAAAAGAGAACCCAACAGTATGAGGGGGCGGAATGCTAGAATGACCACCGGCAGTAGAGACCGTCACCATAGTGTCGATATATCCCTTCTCAGCGATGCCGGGGATGGCGATGATAGAACCCCCTACTTCGGCGATCCCACCTGTGAACGAGATAAGTGTGAGCTATCGATAACTATCTTCCCAGTACTCACCGCCCTCATCTACGAGGAGAGCGAAAGAGTCTTCGCCATACTTTTTCAATAGTGCTTGGGACAGACTTTCAGCACCCTGTCAGGACAGAGTCAGGACCACACGCCAAGTCGTAGAACTAGAAAGGATAGTGTTACTGGCCTGCAAGCCGCTAGCCTCTTCGTCAAAGCCAAATGCGAGAACGATGGTACGGGTGGGCTTGAAACCCTTCTCGAGTAAAGTCTCGACAGATGAGCTGCTTGTCATTAGCCTCGTATTCACGGTAGGGGAGGGGACAAAACACCACATACAATATGCCAATCAATCCACTCTTGTCATCAGTACTTCCTCTTCCCCAGATAGACTCGCCTTCGGAAAACACTCCTGAGTTCTCTAGTACATGAAGACATGACTAGTGTATACCATCATAATGCCCAGAATAAGGGGGATATTTCCACTGGTCGACGGTCTTGGGATCGACAGGAACAACGTCTATCAAAAGATATTAAACTCAGTGATTATCGTAGGTCCGAGGCCGAACCTTGATGAGCGGCTAAAAGGAGTGGTTTGAGAGTGTCGTCTGACCCTTTCCACTCGAAGAGCAATCCGTACGTATTGACTTTGGTAAGTGTTAGAGTCTCGTGGCTGGTGTGGAAGACATCATGATTTTCCTCTTCACTTCCGAAAATAGGTTGCCACATACGTAAGAGGAAATGATCGAAGGAGATAGTCGTGGAACGGCCCGAAAGCCTCCCATCGCTCGTCCACGCCAACTGGGCCCATCTTGTCGTAGGATTCTGTGCTTTATCCGACATAAGGGGACTCAGTAACGAGGATCTGAAAGGAGGGCAACTACTCACGGAACACGCACTGCGCCTCCGAGCCATTCCACGGCTCTCAGAGTGAACGCGTCCTGACTGAAATCATTTCCAAGGCTCTCAGAGAGCGTGGCGTGGCGATCCGGGTAGAGGGCATCAACTTGAGGACAATATTTGCATCTTTGAGGCGTCCAAATCCTATTCCGGGGGAGATCGGACCAAGGTGAGTAGCACAACGCAGTGCTACCGGGATGGCAAGCAGAGTGATGAGCCCGAGCACCCTCCATTTGGACCTCTGAGAACGCCTTTCTGAGACTGGTACAGTAGCCGGCAGGAGACCTTTTTCACCCCAGTTGGCCATAGTGGATGAAAAGAGACAACGTTGGTCCGGTCGAACTGCGCGGACACCGGCTATTCGACATCGTGAGATACGAAGCACATTGTCACGTTCTCGCAGTCCGACTCGGATTTAATTTGTTTAATTCCTCACGAGTGTCCTCCCCCCACCCAAATACTTCCCAAATACTTCCCAAATTGATACACATATTTATCTCCAGATCAAAATTTTAGATACGTGCAATGCAAGATATGATATGGTCTATAGACCATAGTCAATACTTACTATGACAAGACAGATAGTTGAGTATAGAGTCAGTACTAGGTATAAGCCGAATCCGGGATCCGCGCGAATTCAATAAATAATAAGAATGAGTGGAATTCGAGGGCACGCGCGAGAACCCCGACGAGCAAGAGATGTGCGCACAAAGGGAAGGAACAAATCGACTAGTCATTCCAGGCTCGTCATCGAAACCTTTATCGAAATATTTTTCCTATCGATACAAGGACGCTAACGAAACAAGGCTTAGGGGAACTGTAAGTTACACCCAAGCATTTTTCAATAGAAGATGAAAAGAAAAAGGCAATGAAAACACGAGTAACGCATTTACAAGCGTATTTATAGTGCCACCTTACTACAGTAACCACACTCGAAAGACGTCGCGCTTGAATCGGGAAGTAGAAAAACGATGCTCGTCCTTCAGACAAGCGTAATAATACTGCGCGCGAGGGCATGCGTGCGTGCGCAGAAACAAATCGAAATACGAAGACACGAAACATAAAACGAGACACAAGAAATGAGACAAAATCGAACATACTTATACGTATAATCAATGTTGGCTGATATCGATCTCAGAACTAGATGGTGCGTTGTTAGTGTACCGTGAAGTGAAGTGATAGTCATGCGCGAGCAAGTCCGCTTCTGCCTCTTGCGGAGTAAAATCCACCATGAGCATCACTTACTGTTTATAACGTCGTTGCTTCATCCACATTGAGAATCAACGTAGTGAAGAACCTGATCATCTCCACAAAGCTTTCGGCACGGATGTCTGCCCAAATGTGAATGACCGCGACGCCAATCAGAAAAAAAAAAGATATAACATACGTTCGTTTACAGGTGTGCGCGGCATAACTGTCCATTTTGCTTTTGTGATTATAGCGTACGATATGTGGGGTGAGCTTCCAGTAGTACAACGTGTCTGAGACCGCACATCAACCCCCCGTCGAAAGTTGAACAAGGAATCATCCACCCACCCGTGTTCCCAGACGTAATTCCGGGGCTTACGAATATATTGTCCGCCCCTTCAAGACCCCGGTGAGCATTGTAAGTTGCCTTGATCGTCCCGCTCAACAATCGCCACGGGGCTGAGTCTTCATCTGTGGGTGTCACCGGAGCTGGCTCCAAGCCAGTGTTCCAGGCATCCGTCAAGGTTAGCTTGCCTGCAGTGGGGGTACCCTTGGGGGTGACGTCCGAGCCGAAAGAAGTGAAACTGAGATTGAACTCCTTCGCCAGGTGCTTCAGGATCAGAGTATCATGCTGTTGGACCGCAGCAACAGAGCTACAAACCCGGCATGAATAGTGTTATTCCAGGGAGTGGTTTCGCAATCGAACCTCTGTGTAGCAATCCGGTGATTGACAACCGCCCAAGCACCCTCAGGCAGCGCATTCGTCTTCACACCACCTTGAATCAGGTCAATCGCTTGTGTAGTGCCAATCAACGATTTATACGTCTCGTCTTTGATCAACTCCGCCTCCAGTTTGCGCAAAGCCCAGTCAGAATGGATAGATATCTTGATAAGTGCGCGTAGGTATGCTGGGAATTCCTTGGCATGCTGTCCCACACATTGCACATTGCTTATAAACGGGAGTACCGCGGTCGAGCTGAGGTTTGATCGGATTGGCTTCGAACTCGACGAGGAGACGGGAGAGAATGCCAATACTCTGTGAGGAACGATTAGATCATGTACCAAAGAACAAAAAAAGAGGACCCGACAGTATGAGGGGGCGGAATGCTAGAATGACCGCCGGCAGTAGAGACCGTCACCATAGCGTCGATATATCCCTTCTCAGCGATGCCAGGGGATGGCGATGATAGAGCCCCCTACTTCGGCGAAACCCACCTACGAGCGAGATAAGTGTGAGCTGAGAGCTATCGATAACCACCTTCCCAGTGCTCACTGCCCTCGTCCACGAGGAGCGCGAAAGAGTCTTCGCCATACTTTTTCAATAATTCTCGGGACAGACTTCCGGCACCCTGTCAGAACAGAGTCAGGATCGCACGCCTGGTAGTGGAAGGAACCGAAAAGGGTAGTATTATTAACCTGCATGCCGATAGCCTCTTCATCAAAGCCGAATGAGAGAACGATGGTACGGGTGGGCTCGAAATCATTCTCGAGTAAAGTCTCGACAGATGAGCTGCTTGACATTAATCTCATTTCGGCGGTAGGAGAGAGAATACCACATACAGTATTCCAATCAATCCACTCTTGTCATCGGAGCTTCCTCTGCCCCAAATGAACTCGCCTTTGGAAAACGCTCCTGAGTTATCTAGTACATGAAGACGTGACTAGTTTATACCGTCATAATGCCCGGAATAGGGGGGATATTTCCACTGGTCGACGGTCTTGGGATCGACAGGAACAACGTCTATCACAATGTGATAAGCTCAGTGATTTTCATAGTTCGCAGCCAAACCTTGATGAGCCATTAAAAGGAGAGGTTTGAGACTGTGGTCTGACCCCTCCCACTCATAGAATAATCCATACGTGTTGACTTTGGTAAGTGTTAGAGTCTCGTGGCTGGTGTGTGACGTGCATGATCATGACATTCACTTCCCTATCAACTTCGAAGGTACGTTGCCACATACGTGAGGGGAAATGATCGAAGGAGATAGTCGTGAAACGGCCCGAAAGCCTCCCATCGCTCATCTACGCCGATGGGGTCCATCCCGTCGTATGATTCCGTGCTTTTTCCGACATGGGGGACTCAGCAGTGGGAAGCCGAAAGGAGGACAGCTACTCACGGAACACGCACTGCGCCTCCGAGCCATTTCACGGCTCTCAAAGTAAATGCGTCCTGATCGAAATCCTTTCCAAGACTCTCCCAGAGCCGTGCATTGCGATCCGGGTAGAGGGCATCAGCTTGAGGGCAGATCTCTGCGTCGTTGAGGCGTCCAAATCCTTTTCCGGGTAAGAACGGTCCAAGGTAAGTAGCACAACGCAGTGCTACCGGGACGGCGAGCAGAGTGATGAGCCCGAACACCCTCCATTTGTGCCTCTGAGGACGCCTTTCTGACTCCGGTACAGTAGCAGGTGGGAAATCTTTTTCGGCCCAGCTGGCCATAGTGGATGAAAACAGGAGGCAACGTTAGTCCGGCCGAACCAGGGTTAGGCGGACCCGGGGGTCAGACCAGGTTAGACCCCCAAAGGTCCAAAGGCCAGACGGTCACATTACCAGTGCAAAGACGGATAGCGAATAGCGCACTACCGATTTACAGATGTGGTGGTAACGTAATCAAATCGAGGACCGCGATCACGAGCTGACTGGAGTCCGAGTCTTCAGTGAAGACTCGGACTCGGACGTCCGCAAAACCACTGGCAGATGCTTATGCCCTATCTTGTAGATCCCCCTCGCGGAGAAGTCTGTTCTGACCAAAGGTCCAGAACTTGTTGAAGACCGAGGCTGGTTGCCTCAGGAAGAGGTATGAGATTCCGATGTTGCATCGCGTGTTTCTGGGTGTAACCGTATGGGTGAACGTAGACGTGAAGCTTCAGGCCTCAGGCCTCAAGCCGCAAGGCTCAGCACCGTCAGATCCGGTCAGAATTGAGCCCGTCAATCGTGGGTCAAACTGCACAGACCGACACCGTAACCGCGGTGGCACAATGACTCAGAGGAGAGGACGGTATTCAACGTGATACGAAGCACATTGTCACATCCGCAGTCTGTCCCAAACTAGTATGCATGTCACCGTGTATAGTAAGTACTATCCTATCTTTAGGTCTGGTTTGTAGATACACGCAATGCAAGATGAGATACAGTCTATAGATCGTAGCTCGCCTACTATGACAAGGAAGGAAGTTGAGTAAAGGATTAGTTGTACGCATCACTTAGATATTCTCTATTCTTTCTTCTCTCTTTTCCCTTTACGATTAATGGGTGCCCTACCGCTGACCGTATACATCACGGTGCCCGTGAACACGAGAAATGCGCCGCTCCACAGCATGCCCCACGTGACATTGGCACCGTCGAACAACAGCACACTGAGCACGAGGGAGACAGCCTTGCGCACGACCAAAACGAGTGTAACAGTTAGTGCGGGGACCCGCATCGTGAGGCGATTGACACCTGCCACACAAAGGAGCTGTGTTAAAGTATTGGCCAATAGCGCTGGCAGCACAGTTGGTAGGGTAATCTGCAGAGCAACTAGAGGGACGTGGAACGTGGTCGCACTTGTGAACAAATCTTTGACCTGCATGGTGAGGTCTCTGCGGACGGAAAAGAAAACAGGCAAGGACAGGAAGTGGAGGTAGAACATGGATTCCTCCCAGACGTCCGGAAGTACGATCGCCTTCGCGTCGGCAGACGAACCGGCTCGTCTGAGCCCGGCATCTGGTGGGGTACTTTTTGCGTACGAAGCGAACGTCTTGTCTTGGACTACCCCAAGAAAACCAGAAAGAATAAGGGCCAAAGTCAGAATGGCTATTCCCTGTAGATAACGATGTGGATGTGTATCAAAAGAGGTGACATCTGCCGTTGTACGGCTTTGATGAGATGAAAGCGTAGTCAGAATGACGCCAGCGGTGACGACAAGTACTGAGAGCACTTGGGAGATGGTATATCTAGTTTGGTGTTACAAGATAGCTTCAAAACTTGAGAAGCAGAAAACTCACGATTTGCCCGATATTAACCAGTCCATGAGCATGCTGATAACTAGCCCTCCACTTCGAAAGATGATGTGCACGGGCATGGGGATACTATAACCAAATGCGAGGTTGTTGAGCAAAGATATAGAGTAAAAGAGCCCGACTTGTATAAGGTATGGTGTGAGGGGTATTCTGCGAGGAAGTAGACGAGGTACGGGAATGCTGAGTGGCCCGCGGGTGAATGTGACAAATTTGGGGAGTCCATGCAAAGAGATGACGAGGAATTGGGAGAAAGTGATCAGGCTCCCCGATCTTGGGTATTCGGACGTAACACGTTCTAGAGTGAGGGCGTTGCTATGCTCATGCCAAGTCGACACACGACAACAACGTAAATTGGAAAGTGCGACGTACCTACAGCACCCACCGAAGACGAGGCCCAAAGTAACAAACCAATCAGCCATAAGTGCAAGAGAGTCAAACGATGAAGCCCTATAAGTTGAGCTGAGACACGAGGTAATCCAACCGAAGCATGATGTCGAGTGCCACGTCGACCGCAGGCGTGGACGTGGACACGGGCGTTAGTGTTGTGCTGCAGCGCGAGAAATACGTAATACGTTACATGCCATCTCTGACAAACGCGACTGGCCCAAGCGGCAAAGCCCAACTTGACAGGAAGCATTCAATTGACGCACACGCAGATGAGTGATGTCGGTCATCACCTATTCTCAGGTACCAGTCCCCATAAACTGCTTCTGTTCCTCACCATGCCGACATATTGTTTCAAACAGGCGCGCTTTCCGGGCTCACGTCGTCACTCTTCTTACAACCTTGTAATTTGCTCCCCGTTCTGTTCACGCGACATACTTCTTCTCATCATCTGCCCACAGTCGACCTCATAAAAACGCGTCTTCAGCAGGGTGATGCTACACTCGGTGCAAAGTGGGCTCTACTTTTCCTCGCGAGAACCACTCTGAGCCTCTTCTGTCTAGGCGACGCGGCGCCATCCGCTCCACAGCGCGAGCAATCGTTTCTTCCTCTTCCTCCGGTGTACTTGGTCTCTGGCGCGGTACGTCCGCGACATTGATTCGGTACGTCTCTCTTAACCGCAAATTTTTATTTTTATTTTGAAACGCTTGTAGCAACGTTCCCGGGATTGCGCTCTACATGACAGGACTGAATCAAGCCCGCGGCTTCATGGCCGTCTCTCCCCTCTTTGCCGCCGTCCGCAAACGCGACCCCGAAAGACATTCGTCCGTTCTCCCCATTCTCACAAACTCGGGAAATCTCTTGGCTGGTGCCACCACCCGTGTCGCCGTCGGCCTCGTTCTGAATCCATTCTCGGTGCTCAAGGCGCGGTATGAAGTCAGCACATCCTTTTCCCCTGTTATCCATCGTATGCGCTATTGACGCACGCACGTCTATTATTTTTCTTTCGCAGAGTAATCTACACGCATATAGTTCCCTGATTTCCTCTGCGCGGACAATCATGCGCGCGGGGCCTTCGGAGCTGTTTCGCGGGTTCCTTGCTTCATCATTGCGCGACGCGCCATACGCAGGTCTTTTCCTGGTCTTTTACGAAGGCATCAAGCACGAGGCCGCGTCAATATTGCCACCCTCGTCCCCTCTAACCTCTGCGATGCTCCACAGCTGCTCTGGCGCAGCTGCTGGCACCATCGCAACCCTTTCAACCCATCCTTTCGACGTCATCAAGGTTTTGCAACCTTTTTTTCTCTTTTTTTCGGGCATTAACAGTGCCAAATAGACCAGAATGCAAGTTCGAACTGAACAAAAATATCATGGCCTCACCCGAACGGTCTTGGCTGTATGGAATGTCAGTATCCCTCTTCGATCGACTTGAAACACTCTGATCCTATTTGTATCAAAGGAGCGGGGCATATATGGTTTCTTCGATGGCGCTTCCCTCCGCCTCTCTCGGAAAATACTCTCTTCGGCAATCGGATGGGCAGTTTACGAATCTCTCCTAGTATTTGCGCAGACGAGGAACGGACAATGAGTGGTTTATATTCTTAATTTATTCCTGCATTTTCTCTAGCACCCCGCAGGCGCTTCGCGAGGTGTTTTCTCTCGCTTTGTTGGCGCATTAATTATTCGCTTCGACACACGAGATCGGCATTGATATATTGATACCTAATAACACAACATGTGCATTATCCTGGTCGCACAGATCTTCCCTTCCTTCCTTATTCAAATGACACAAAATCTGGATTTCAAAGCCTTCACACGAATGACTCGATTAGGACATCCGAAAGGAGACTGGAATGAAGATGGTGTGAGGTGCTCGAATGCAACCTCTTAATGCCGCGACACGAAACCTGACGAAACCTGGGGTTATTGTTGACAAAATCTTCTATTTTCTGCAATACAATATTTCTGGCATCGACCTCGGGATCTCGTCAGGACTTTTGGGTCGTCCAAGACCTATTCCAGCTTGGTGCCCCCCTAGAATAACCGGTACTGGTATTAGGATTCTTCGCTACCCCTGCCACAAACAAATGCCTGATGGATGATCAATGAACGTGAGACTATCGTTTTGAAGGAGCTTTGATGACCCCGATTTGTTGTCCGCCCCCCTCCGACTGCAATTTCTTCACTCTGTCTGAGGAGATATTCGTGTCCTCTGAGATACGTCCTTTGCATCGAGATGTACGTAATCCCCGAACCGAGATACGCATTCCTTCCATGTGTGCGTGGATCGAGCTCAATGCCCGGTTTAGGTACGGTAAATCCGAGATTACGATGTAGGTAGAGTGTTGGGGTGATTGCGTTCAAGTGATATTGCTAAAATACAAATCTGATAGTACTGTGGTGACCCTACGCGCGATTCTATGAATATTCCTTCTGGATAATCTTAGCGATGGTCTGTAGTTGAATGTTGGACGTCCCTTCGTATATAGCACCCTAAGTTTGCAATGTTAGATGCCTCAGACTTATTTCGCTTCGATGAGTGAAACTCACAATCTTTGAATCACGCCAGAACTTCTCGATGCCGGTTTCCCGCGTGAAACCGAGGCCGCCTGCCCATTCGATCGCTTGGCCCGATACACGTTGTGCCACAACGCTCGTCCAATACTTCGCCATGGCTGCCTCTCTAACAAAGCTGCGCCCTTCCTCTTTCCTACGCGTGGCGTTGTAGACAAGTAGCCGTGCAGTCTCGAGGTCGATAGCAGCCTGTGCAATTTGGAAGGCCATGCCCTGGAACGTACCCACTGCCTGTCCAAACTGCTTGCGCTCGTACGTAGAAGGTACTGCTTTGTCGAATGCTCCCTGAGCGAGGCCAAGCATCTGTGCTGCGATACCGATACGACCTGTCGCGCTGTAATGAGAAGAGGCAAACAAGGATTGGGATTGGAAGACAAGCCGAACCTTCGTTCAGGATTTCAATAGCGATCTTATATCCTTGTCCCTCTTCGCCAATGACGTTCTCAGCCGGGACCTTTAAGTCGTCGAAGTTCAGTGTGCACGTCGAACTGGCACGGATACCAAGTTTCTGCTCCTTCTTGGCAATCTGGACGCCCATGTCCTTGGTGGCTAGGAAACAAGTAATGCCCTTGTAGCCTTTGCTCGGATCGATCTGCCAAGCAAGGCTAAGCAATATTCGCCACGCATATATAACAGCACGACACTTGCGTTGGCAAATATGAGAAATACTTCGGCCTCATATGAATTTGTGATCCACATCTTGGAGCCATTGATAATCCAATTGTCTCCGTCTTTTCTTGCACGTGTCTGGAGGGCAAATGCATCTGAACCAGACGCGACCTCAGACAAGCAAAAGCTGCCAAGCTACATGTGTGTCATGGTCAGGGAAAGCGCACACTTACACGCCAGGATTTGGCGACGAACTTTCGATGTGGAAAGCTGTGGCAACCACTTCTCCTGTTGTTCCGGCGTACCATATTTACGGATGACGGTGTTTACGAGCGTATTGTGAACGTCGCACATGACAGATACAGACGGGTCGACTTTTGCAAGCTCCTCGATCGTAATAATTGCTGAAGTAAACGAGGACTCTGCGCCACCGTGTTCCGCGCTCGTTTCAATGCCCATGAGCTGGGTGTGTGTGAGCTAGATCTAACGAGTAGCGATAATGTCACGCACTCCCTGTTCGAAAAGACCCTTGATTATTGCGGGGTCCATCCCTTCGTTTTCGTCCATCTCGCGGACTTTAGGTCCCACAATATCTTGCGCGAAGCGCTTCACTGTACACCTCTTAGGATTTTTTCTATGAAGCGGTAGTGAGCTCCGTACCGGATTCACGTAGGAGCTCTTCTTCCTCGGTAAATGTGTCGAGCGAGCTCGGTGCGCGCCACGTAGGGGAAGTCGAGAACGCTCTGTTGCAAAGTAAATCAGCAAGATAGCACGCTCGAACTCGCTAGAGTGGCAAACCTGAAAGAAACTTTGGACCGAAGAGGTAACCGGGCTGAGGCGAAAGCAGCGCGCAACATAATGGGGAAATTGAAAGGAAGGAGATGAGAATGTGGGGGTGGAAACGCCGCGGATAAGAGCCGCCATGAACACTGCCGTAATCATGAATCTGCTTTCCGAGAATAAATCACATGCGCAATGACAAAACAGGTCCGGTCAATGTCACTAACAAACTCCCCCCTCTGCTACGGACCAACAAACTCGGGACCGAATTCCAATTGAACGCAGGTATTTCCCGTGCCGCATCCCAATATCAATATATACTATATGGCCAGTCCCGGCCAGTAGCCAGTACTTCCTATCTCACAGGTCTCCTTCCTTCCACCACTACAAAGACAAGACGAAGGGCGAAACTGCCTCACGACTAGGACTGCACCGTTAAGCCGTTTACCACTATCGCACGACATTCTCGACCTCGAGCAGCGCTACAAACGCGTCCGTTTGCTGGTGCGCGCCATCGACGCCTTGCACGAAGCGCTGGCACGCGTCGACTCGGCACTCGGGCACCGAGCTTTGGCAGCGCATGCGTTTGCACCCAGTCCCACTCACGCGCGACTGCTGCTCGGGCAGCATCTGGGTCGGGGTAGGCGGCCTGTTCGCGTTTGCGCGAGAGGTACGGCTGGAAAGCGCGCGTGATGGCGAGCCATTCGGGGTCGTAAGAAAGCACGACTGTCGTGGGCTCCTCGCTTGACGGCCCTTCTTCTCCCTTTGCGGGGATGTCAACGACCTGTGAAGGAAAGAAAAGGCTTGCCTCAGTACTACTGACAACCACCAAGGGAAGAAAAGGCCTGCCTCGAGGAATTGACGGCGAGGAAGACACTTGTCTAATGCAAGAAACTTGGTCTCGCGTGGTGCCGGTGGTGGTGGCGCGACGGTCTCTATTTCGTTCTCGAGCACGATCTCGTCTGGGTTTTGTGGTGCTGCGGTGCTCTCGGGAACGTCAAAGTCGTCGTCCTCGTCGCCTATGGCAATTTCATCGGGATTGCTGATCGCGAACTGCAGGGGGACCTAGGGGGGTCATGCCGCACTCGAGCTTCGAAGCGCGTGTGTAGGTGTGCAGCGAACCACCACGAGGGTTTGAGGTTTCGTAACAAGCCCATCAGCGGTGGCGAGCCAAGTTGCCTCGATTGGATATCGCCACGAAGGAACGGCTTGCGTCGGAGCAGGTCCTTGAGGTTCCCATACTGCTCCACACCACTCGGCCAGTCGTGAGACAAAAAGACATCTGGCGACGAGAGCTGGATATGGTTGGCCACCATGAGACCCCCACTGACAGATGCTCACCAGTGCGAGGCGGCGAACGTTGTATTCTCGGATGTGATAAATACTTCTCATTGTCGAATTGTCATATGGCTGTTTTTCAAAGTGGCCTACAAAAAAAAAGGTCTTAAAATAATCCAAGAATGCCAGAGAATTTACTGGAATACCCACCGCGATGATAGTCGTGCTGTTTGAAAATTCCTGATGCACCTGCGATTCGGATCCCATTCACTTGAACGCACCCGGCGTGGCCCAAGAAGTAAATATTTGGGGCAAGCCAGCCTCCATGATAACTTGCAAGAACGCTACTCAACAACGCACGTTTCGCACGCAGGAATTTGTCACCGAAAGGACTCACAGCTCCCACAGATGGTTTGAAGCCTCATGATTTCCACCGATGATTATCGTCAAGACGGGCGCCGTAGCCTGGCCCGTATAATATCTGGGAAATGAGAGCTCAGTTTTTGTGCCACACGTGGTCGTTCATGTGGGCGATCCCTCGCTACTTACTTGTGGAAGTCACCCATGCGCTTGTACTTTTGCGGCACCGCCATCGTTTGGAGGTCGCGATTGTCTCGGATGGCCTCGAAATCGCCACAAATTAGGAGCAGATCTACTTTGTACTTCTTTTGTGTTTCTAGATCCTGGATGTGACCGTAAATTGCGTCAAGCTCCCCATGACAGCAGCCTTCTACGGCAACCTAGACAGCACACCGTTGAACAATACTCTCGAGTGTAGAATGTATTAAGTAAACCTTCATTCTGTTTCTTGCTTGTTGTCTTATTCTGTAGGGACGTTGCAGGTAACGGAACGTGTGAATCATCCGCAGCGCTTGCTACATTTGCGCTAGTGACTAGGCGTCAAGAAGACAAGTAGCTACGCTTCACCGCTGTGGGAATAAACTACTCAAACGGGTACATATCTGAAGAGGACCGTGACCGTGACCACCGTTCCGTGAGCTCAGGCCCCCGCTGCTCGCATATCTCCTCACTTGTCTTACAGTAATCGGGTCGTTCAAGTGGCGATCCGCCTTCGCGAGCCCACGACACGTCGCACGTTCCAGTACACATCCACACATTCATTATTTACACTCTAAGTTACACTACGACATGAGACTGACGCGCCGTGCCCACGAGGCACGTAAAAATCTTACGCTTGTGAAGCATCTCCACCTCTCCCCTCTCTTGATTTCTAGGCACCGCACTGTTTACGTAGCTATCCCGAGCTCCTTCTCGATGCGCAGCAGATCGTCGATGGTGTCCAAAACGTTGTCCTGCCACTTGACGTGATTCTTCAAGCCGAGCACGCTCTCGGTTTTGCTGGTATCCAGCGTAGCGATCGGCCCAACGGGGGGTTCCCTTCCCGTAATGACGGGCAGACGTCCCTTCAGCTCCGGCCGCTTCTCGGCTATGAGCTCGATCGCCTCTTTCCACGTAAACGTATTCGTGGACAAGATGAACCTCTTTGGCGTCTCTGAGGGGGGAAGCTTGAGCGCGAGCACGTGGGCGCGCGCCACGTCCCGGACGTCGACGTTCAGCAGCGGCGGGGCGGCTGAGGGATCGTACTCGCTGACAGGACGACCGGAGGCACCGGCGATGAGACCATAGATGAATAGGTTCGAGCCTGTCGTGGGTTTGTCGTAGACTTGGCCGGGACCGAGGGGACCGTAGATGTACGACGGGTGGATAGATGCGACGTCGAAGTCGGGGTGGGCCCGCTTGAAGTTGCGCAAAGTGAGGTCGGACAGGCTCTTGGAGATCACGTAGACGTCAAATGCAGACACACCCGGCTTGAGCGCGTCTTCTCTCGTCTGAGTGTTGTATGCTATAGGCCCGTGTTACAGGTTAGCCCTCGCTTCCGCTGGCAAGAGAAGGAAGGGGTAATAATGCCCCACCCCTTCCCCTCTACTTTTTTGGTGCACTCACACTTTTCGGTGATGGTTATGTCCTTCCAGAAATCACCCGACGGGGCGAGCGATGCGATGCTCTCGGTGACGACGAGTTTCTTTACACCGGCGGCGAGAGCTGCGTCGAGTAGACGGGTGGTCCCAGTAACGGCGGCCTAGAAAGTATTTAATCAACCACTTGTCCGACAGCAAAAGGTTTGACTACTACGAACATCAAGGACGGCGTCTGGATTGGCAGCATTGGGCAGCGGGGAAGCGACGTGAATGATGGCATCGACTCCTAAAATGTCATGATGTTCAGCCATCGGACACGAGGAGACTGGGGGCCGACACATCACATACCTTTCACAGCGTCTGAAAAGTCCGACGTGACCAAGTCGTCAATGACCGTGGCGGAAAACCTGTCGCCGAAGGACTCGTAGCTCTTGTTAACGCGTGTGACGTTGTGGCTTCGCACCGCACTGACAACACCGGCGCGGGGAGCGGGGGGTTAGCACTGGCGGGTCAACACTATAGAACTGGGGAATCTGCGCATACCCCTTAACAGTGTAACCTTCTCGCAGAAGTTCGCTGACGACGTGCGAGCCAACAAAGCCAGAGGCACCAGTAACCTGCCAGTGCACAGGCCAGTCAGAACCCGCATCACTCGAAGTGGAAAATGAAGTGAAGACGGTTCACATACGAGGACGATAGTCATGGTGAAGAGAGAAATGAGATGGTTACAAAAAAGAGAGAGAGAGAAATGAGGAGTCGGTACGCTCCGCGAAGTTATATATATCCCCTGCATACTCGAGACTGAGGCAGACCGAGGTGATTATTCATAATGATCAATCACAAATCAAATGCAAAAACGCACGCAATGTGCTACCATCAGGGCGGCCATGGGAATAGAGTGCTTACTCACAAGTTTGCTGTTAAGTCCACCATCGAAGTAGAAGTACGATCCTCATATCGTTCGTCGAGGGCCGTCGGGCCGGTGCGGCCCAGTACAGAATTTGAAATTACACGGAACGTCGTGCTGCCGGACTTACTAAGGCTAATCATGATTCCGCGTACAATAACATCGAAAGGTATGTCGCAGGCAACCCAAGAGCAAGTCCAAGAATCAAAATGCCAGTGAACTTCGACACCTATCATATTGGTGAGTACGAGCCAAGGAACGGGCTGTATGCTCTAGGATTTCGGATGCTCATAGCCGAGTTTGGATCGGCGGTCTGCAGGTGTTATAATGGCATGCGTGATACTGTATGGCGAATGTGATGGCCTCCACGAGTCGGAGCCCATTCTGAACTTCTGGAAGTTACAGGCATGTCATATGCGCCCTCGGCCGTGAGAGGAATGGGGCTGCCAGGACGAGATTGACGCCGAACACCCCACTTTAGAACCGCGGTATAGTAGCCCTATACTAGCCCGAATGAAACGAGAACTGTGGCATGTCCAACTATTGCATACTCTGGATCTGGAAGTCTATCCTCATTCAAGAACTGATACTCATTTACAGAGGATTGTACGCACAAAGTCTTGACGTATGGCAGCGGCTACTCGAGAAGGAAGTGTGCTTACAACCCCGAACTAGGTTGACTAGCACCACAAGAAGAGGGTGTAGCAGAACGGACGCCCTGACGGATAGGGTGCCACTAAGGAGAAGGTTCATAACGCTACCATAGGACCCACTCTCGTTCCGTTGCCTTGTCGGTACACAACTTCCGGAAAACACAGGCGATAGTTTGTAAGCACTACATCATAGGCTTCTCGATTGCGTGACTGCACAAGCTGTCAGTTTAACGGCCGAAATGAGGGGCATTGTATGACATTCCGATGCACGAGGGAGGGCTGTCTGATTTTCTCACGACAAAGTGGCCTCGGAGATTTTGGTTATGTAATTGTGTATGCCGGATTGGTTTCTGGTCCCGGCCACTGGTACTTGTTCGTTCTCGGTTCTCGGCTGACACCATAACAGCAAACGCTTTGTAAATGTAAGAAGGTCTACTGGGTGGACGAAGCGCGCCCTGTTTCACCCTCCCTTTCCATCTCTTGCTAACTCGGTATTTGTGGCGCGGTCGGGCATGTTAGGACTCCGTGTCTTATGCCTGTCGAGTAATCGATAATGTGCGGTTTTTTCATCCCTCTCCGTGTCGCCGCCCAAGCCTAGCTTCACGACGCCGACGTTGGAATGGGTGTCTCTCAAACATGCGTTCCGCCAGTTGGCTGAAGGTAGGAAGCGGAGTGAATCAACCTCACAACACGGCCCGAGTTTTGTGCTCTTCCTTTTCCTCGAAAGGGCTCCTCAATCATGATTCGTCTTCGTCCTCTCCACATTAATGGCGTTCGTGGTTGTGTTAATCCCTGCGAGCGCGAGATGCATGCGGATCTCGACGTACTGACCAACCTCACGAGACGGTGTGATAACCTCCACGATACAGAATAGATGGGTCCGAGCACTATGCGTTGAACAGACACCCAAGTGCACGCCCTTTCGTTGATTTGTGGGTGGCTACGTGCATAGAGGAATCGCAAGTAATGCCCGTTCGAAAGTGGGCGTCTGATAGAGGCCAAAAAGTTCGTTGATGATGCATCGATGATGGGTCGCAGCGGTCTTTGAGGCCTGTGAGGGCTGCAAGTAAACAGTATCCGGAATTTTGATCCTATCTGTGTATCAGTACGCCTACTGTACGGTTTACGGCGAGCATAGGGCAGAATCGATAAGCGCAACGTTCTTAGGTGAGGCGACAGCGAATGACGAATGTGCGGGACAGAAATGATGCGGCATTCACCCGTCGAGATTCAGTGTGCCAGTTTACCAATCGAATCAGAGCTGACCAACTAGTCCATGGTTCCACAATGGGGCGGTGCTTACAAACCATCGGGCTCTCGGGTTCGGGCAGAAGGACGGGCTACCAAACCACTGTAAGGTCAATATGACGAACGGCATCGCTCTCATGGCTGGGCTTGAGGTTATAAATGCCTTCCTAGAAGTGAATCGAACGACAACACATCACCTTACCACTGCTATAACCCCTCTTACAACCTCATCATCACTTTTGTCATGTCCTCTTCCGTGTCTGCTCTCTTCCAGCCCCTCCGCGTCGGGACCACTGATCTTCAGCACCGCGTCGTGATGGCTCCTTTGACACGTCTCCGTGCGAACAAGGACCACGTCCATGGTGAACTTGCCAAGACATACTACGCTCAGCGTTCGAGCGTACCAGGAACGCTCATAATATCAGAGGCCACTTTTATCGCCCCTCAAGCAGCGGGATATGCGAACGTGCCAGGTATCTGGAACGACGCGCAAATCGCTGCATGGAAAACTGTTCCGTATTTCTCCATGTCCTACGACTTCTGTGTGCACTGAATCTACCGCATACAGATTACGGATGTCATTCACGCCAACGGCTCTTACATCTTCCTCCAACTTTGGGCCCTTGGACGTACTGCCGATCCTGCCGTCCTCAGGCAGGAGGGAGGTGGCTTTGATCTCGTAGCCCCCAGCCCTATCTCCGTCGTTTCCGACGGGCTACGTTCTGGCGACGGAGGACTAGTTCCGCGCGAACTTACGGCTGTGGAGATCAAAGAATATGTTCAGCTGTACTCCAAGGCAGCAAGCAACGCCATCAAGGCAGGCTTCGACGGCGTGGAGCTACATGCAGCCAATGGCTACCTCCCGGACCAGTTTTTGCAGACGGTGTCGAATGAACGGACGGATGAGTATGGGGGATCTGTAGACAACCGTGTGCGCTTCCCTCTCGAAGTGATCAACGCGATTGTGGAGACTGTCGGCGCAGAAAAGACGGCCGTCCGCATCAGCCCATGGTCCAGTTTTCAGGGTGAGGGTTACCCGTCTCGTAGTGCTTACCGAGGTTCTAATATGGCTTTATAGGCATGGGCATGAAGGACCCGCTCCCTACTTTCACCGCCTTCGTTGAACGCATCCGCGATACGCACCCGAACTTCGCTTACATTCACGTTGTCGAGCCGCGCGTTAATGGCCTCACCGAAGGAGACCTCACGGATGAAAACCGCACTCAATCAAACGAAGTATTGCGGAAAATCTGGGGTGATCGGCCTTACATAGCGGCAGGTGGCATGGACGGTGCTACTGCAATCAACACGGTGGAGAAGTACGGAGGTTTGGTCGCATTTGGTCGTCACTTCATTGCAAACGTGAGTCGTGTTTTCGACATTCTCTAGAGCCATATCTCAGTCCACATCGCAGCCCGATCTTCCTTTGCGCCTGAAGGAAGGACTCTCTCTGACGCGTTATAACCGTGATTCATTTTATGTTGCGGAGGCTGCGGCTGGGTACATTGATTATCCGTTCGCCAATAATGTTGTTGCTCTGCAGGCATAGTGATACGTGGATGGGTGAGTGATAGAGAGAATGGCTTAGACTAAGAAACAGGACATTATACCGTACTTTATAATGTAATTTACAAGCTAATGCAAGCGGGTGGTGTACTATCATAGTCCGAAGGTGATCTCGACCTCAACCGATGTCGTCGGTGCCCGCAAGAAAAGGTGGCAACAGACCATAGCCAGGTACGGGGATGAAAAGTTGGGTGAACTAGTTCGCTTGTGTTTGCTTGCTTGTCTGTCTGATAGTTAAAATTTGTAGGTACGTATGTTTGACGAGAACGACGACGCGACGACGCGACCATGCCCATGGCTTTGGACCATACTGACCGAAAACCGGAAAAAAATTCTGTCGTTGTCGTTGTCTTTTCTGACGTTAGTTGAGGTGAGGGCCGTTCCACAGTACAAAGGCAGCAAGTTACGCTGTTTGGTTTAGTATGTTACTGTATAACTTACGGTATTGCTTCAATTGGGCCGGAATCGGAGGCAGCCTATTACGACTGTCAACCAAGTACGTCTAATATAATATCGGTACGCTCTGTACCTCTCGCCTCATCGCGAACAACGCGACGCGAGTGTCCAATGACAACTCAGCCTACAGGGAGTGTAACGCGATTGACACGAACAAAAATAAAGCACGAACCTGTGGATAGCTTGAAGCGCGTTAGATAAGTCCACATCGCATTGCTTGATCTTCGTCAACAGATCCTTGCGAAGATGGAACCCTTTGACGCCTCTCTTGGAGCACTCCTTTAGCACGCGCTCGGTCCTACCCAGCTCCTCGGTCCATTGTCAGATCGTGAGGGTCCGCGTTGTGCTCTCGCACAATGGTGGTCTTGGAACACCTACTATAACAGTATACCCATGTGATGTGTAACCACCCGAACACGAGCATGGCGGTGGCAGAGCCATTGGAAGATGGTCCAACCATCAGTGAGAGTGGTGAGGACAGTATATGTGTCACTGTACACGATGGGAGGGCACACCAATGGGAAGGGGATGCACACAAAGGCGGGGGGCGCACGGCGACCGAGGGGGGATGCGAACGCCATTTGTGCACCTCCCCTTTGCACCTCCCGATCGCGTGCCCCGTTGTGCGCAAGGAGGGGGCACACGAACCACATGCGCGGAAATGGGGGGCGGGGGAACGCGAATGGGGAGGGGCCCTCGCAAATGATCGTCAGACGTTTCAGGACGGGACCTGTGGGACCCTTGTCTGAGAGAAAACGATTTGAGTGGCATCCTCGACAACAACCGGTGGCGGGAATGGTGAGACGGCAAGGTATGAACACCCTCGTAGCCTACCCGTAGGAACGGCCCCGTCGAACCAAAAGAAAGTGTACACAGGCAAGCAATGGCTGTTCGCCAGCGGTTTGGCTAGGACAGTGCCCCTATGACGCATATTGGTAGGCTGCGTTTTACTCTCACACAATATTGTTTCTGGAACGCCGACTAGTAATATCGGCCTGAAACGGATCATTATATACTAAGGCCGTGGTAACCACTGGTAGGCATCTAGAAGCAGAAGCTTGGATGAGAATGGCCGCTGTTACTGTGGAAGACGCGGTCCTCCAGGCCTTCACGGGCCGTTCAATTCGACGGTTCGTCTGCTCCGGTGTGTACTTGTTGATGATTGATTATATAATGACCTACGTCTGGTGTTTTGCCAGTTTGGGTGCTTTGACACCAATTGGGTGAATTTTGTCTGGTCTCTGGAGAGGCGATGGTTTACCACAATCTAAAGGGTGCGTCGTAGATTGTGTGCATTGATGATAATATTTAATCCTCTTTCGCGACCCAGCTCTCATCAAAGGGATCAGAGCCTGCAAGGTCTGCCTAGTCTTTTGGTTCCACAACCCCGACAATCGCTCACTTTCTGCGTCCAGACCGTCGCTGATGAACGCGCACTCATCCAACAAGAATCGGCAGCCATCAGAGCTTCCTTCAGGGAGGAAGACTCATACGCGCGGCATAACAATGTCGCGAAACTCCTATACATACACATGCTCGGTTCTCCCGCCCACTTTGGCCAGATCGAATGCCTGAAACTCGTCGCCAGCCCACGTTTCACAGATAAACGGCTTGGATATCTCGGGATCATGCTCTTGCTGGACGAGAGCCAAGAGGTCCTCACACTTGTCACCAACTCTTTAAAGAAGTGCGTCTTTGTGCATGCGCCCCTGTTGCCTTCTGATCATTCGCTCAGCGACATGAATCACTCGAATATGTATGCAGTTGGGCTGGCTCTTTGCACATTTGCGAACATTGCCTCCGAGGAGATGTCGCGGGATCTCGTCAACGAGATCGAGAAGCTCCTTGGATCCAGCAACACGTACATTCGGAAGAAAGTGCGTGTTCGCGTTCACAAGTCCATTTATCCGCCGTTCCTTACGTCTCTTTATAGGCCGCCCTTTGCGCTCTACGCGTCATTAAAAAGGTCCCTGATCTTTCTGACCATTTTATCGCCAAAGCTAAAAACCTTCTGGCCGATCGCAATCACGGTGTCCTATTGACCGCGATCACTCTCGTAATTGACATGGTGCAAGCCGATCCACGATGTCTCGAAGAGTTCCGAAACGTATCCGACTCCTCACCTGGCGCCTAACCTTTACTTACATGCGTGCTTTTAGGCCGTGCCCCTTCTCGTTCGACATTTAAAATCTTTGGTCACGACTGGATATAGTCCAGAGCACGATGTTTCCGGTATCACGGATCCTTTCCTCCAAATCAAGATACTGCGACTCCTCAAGCTACTGGGGAAAGGCGACACCACTTCCAGCGACGCTATGAATGACATCTTGGCCCAAGTAAATCGTCACTGACGCCTACACTTATGACGCTGACCTATACACGACCACGACAGGTAGCAACAAACACTGATTCGACGAAAAATGTCGGAAACTCCATTCTTTATGAAACCGTGCTTACCGTCCTGGAGATTGAAGCGGAGGCAGACAGCGGTCTACGGGTTATGGCCATCAACATACTCGGGAAGTTCCTCAGCAATCGCGACAATAACATTCGGTCCGTACTTCCTCTTACCGCTTCCCCGTCTGACTCTTTTTGACCACCCTGTGGGTAGTTATGTTGCGCTCAATACATTGAATAAGGTCGTCCTCACAAATACTGACGCTGTGCACCGACATCGCAACACCATTCTTGATTGTTTGAGAGATGGCGATATTTCCATCCGACGGCGGGCCTTAGAACTCTCTTATGCGCTCATCAACGAGCAGAACATCCGTGTCATGACCAGGGAATTACTAGCCTTCCTGGAGGTTGCGGATAACGAGTTCAAGCTTGGCATGACTACCCAAATTAGCCTTGCTGCCGAGCGGTTTGCACCTAACAAGCGGTGGCACATTGATACTTTCCTTCGGGTTTTGAAGCTGGTTGGTCCTTAATCTCTGCGTTGCTTCTTAGTTCAAGACGACGACGGCTTTCCTAACAGGCTGGAAACTACGTGCGAGAGGAAATCCTCTCGGCTTTCATCCGACTCGTTGTCCACACCCCTGAGTTGCAAGCATACACAGCCTCGAAACTCTATACCGCCCTTCGTGCAGACATCTCGCAAGAGGCGCTGACTCTGTCTGCTACATGGATTCTAGGGGAGTACAGCGAGATTCTGATCGAGGGTGGACTCGTAGACGAGGAGCAGGCCACAGCGGTATGGAGGATGGCCTTGTCTCTTATTTCTTCTAACAATCTCCGTCGGAATGTAGGTAACCGACGTAGAAATCATCGACCTCATCCTCTCAATCCTCGACTCACCATATGCTAATTACCTAACGCGCCAATTTGTCTTTGCATCGATCATCAAGATCTCATCGCGACCAACAACGAGTCCTAATCAACAAGAGCGCATTGCCGCTGTCCTTGCTGGATACACAACAAATCCCGAACTGGAGCTCCAGCAGCGTGCGGTCGAGTTTGCAAGCCTCTTCTCGCTTGGCGAACTGCGGGTTGGTGTACTGGAGCGCATGCCCCCACCAGAATTGAAGGCCACTGTCACCGGAGTTGGTGTGTCATTTGAACCATGTCTCGTCTACTCCGTTACCAAGCACTTTACCACTAGTGAGCGAGAATAAGCCCGTCGGGTCTACCAGGACCGGGATTAGTGTATGTGAACATTCCTTGATTGACCTAGTATTCCTTTTCTTCTCACTGGCAACCTCCTCTCAAAAGACCGATTTACTTGGTGACGATGTGTCCGCACCTTCCGAGCACGTGGTGTCCGTACCTGGTGGTCAAAAGACCAACGAGGATCTTCTCGCAGAGATCTTTGGCGGCTCGAGTGCGACATCCCCCGTCGCCCCGACTTCAGCTTCCCAGCCGCAAAGGACGACCGCCAGCGACATACTCAGCCTCTTCGACTCGCCCGCCCCCTCCGCTCCAGCACAAGCCGCGTCGCCGCTCGCACCGAGCCTCTTCGACTTGACTTCGCCTGTTGCACCTACACCCGCATCCGCAACCACACCCGTACCTGCAGCAGCAGCGTCCCCGCCCAAGCCTGCCGCACCGAGGTTACAGTCTTACAGCGCGTACAACAAGAACGACCTCGTGATTTCGCTGACGCCGCAACGGTCGGCATCGCAGAAGGGAGTGGTGGAGATCCTCGCGCGGTTCCAGGTGACGGGGAGCAGCACCGTGACCGGCATCAACTTCCAAGTTGCCGTCCCCAAGGTGAGCAACCTGCCCGATCAAACCACGAAATGCGTCTATTAATGATGTTGTGCCCGCCGCCGCCAGACTCAGCAGTTGCAAATGCAACCCATGTCGCGTCCGGACGTCAGTCCAGGAGCGACCGAGACGCAGCAGATGCGCGTCACTGCGCCAGCTGGTGTGAGTTTGTCATTATCTTCACCCTCCATCCTCCCTCAATACCCTACTAATGGGCGTGTGGGTGCTGACTTCACACTGTTCTTTTCTTTTTTTTGGGCACGCAGAGTAACATCCGGCTACGCCTACGAATATCATACTCGGTCGGTGGGCGGTCCATTCAAGACCAAGTAGATTTTTCCGGGTTTCCGCAAGGTCTAACGGGCTAAATAAAGATGATTCTACGGCCTTTTGCTTCCACATACATACAGACACGCGCCCATTTTTCTTCTTCTCTCTCTTTATTTTGCCTTCTTTTTCACACCCGTTCACCCTTCTCACGATGTGGAAAACCGCCATTCACTCACCACTTGTCCTCTGAGTACACTACGTTTTATGACGTGATGACATTTATAAATATGACCAAAGCAGCATCTTGAACTCATTGTCGCACAGAAAAGCAAAATTAGAACGTTCCGGGAGAGTGCATCGGGATGATTGACTGCGATTGCGACCCACAACCAACACCGTACTGTGCCAAACGACACTGGTAGTTTCCGCATGATCTCGAAATAAGAAAAAGGAAAAAAAATTGGTTTTTTTTTGGTTGTTGCGATCTAGAAAGCAGCATCGCGCTCCTTTTTTTTTCTTGAATCCATTCATAACATAGACCCAGACCGGTTGCAGCGTGAACAGGCTCAGGCTACACTAAGAGAGAACATCACGCTCCCATGCTCTCTCCCTTCTCGTCTCTTCTCGTCCTTATGTCCGCGTTTATGCCTTTTCTTTTTTTAAATAGCGTCTCGGAAACTGGTGTTCAAAGGTGTTCAGAACTGGTCAAAATTGGTCTCAAACACCTTTGGACACCGTCTGATTTGTAGATGAACTCGGGACTTTTATCTGATTTTTCTCCAAATATCTTTTTCTTTTTCCTTTCTGAGTCGCTTGGGTTGTGGGGTACTTCAAGCTCTATATGCTTGCATGCAAACTTCATGTTCAACGGTGCAGCAACTCGATGTGGGGATCCGGATCAACCCCTGTCATGTGCTACCAAATTTACGGCTCGGACACATGATCGGCAATCACTGATACATGGCCACAAGCCCTTCCAAGTACGTACTGGGCATTTTCTCGAAAATTAAGGCGGGTAAGAAAAGGGAGAACAACGCGTTCCCCGGACCGCAGGTAGGGTGGGGTAGGGTAGGGTAATAGGCGGTAGGGAAGTAATGGAGTGAAAGTGATCGAGGCTGGACCATCCCAGACAAGGCCTTCATGAGCGCTTCTGGTGAGACATGCCAAGGACCGAAAAATTCGTGAAGCTGAAGGTCTACAAGATTCCTGGGAGAATAAAGAAGCTGAAGGAGTGTAGGGAAAGGCAATCCTAGTCGAGTGGAGACAACGAAGGTGGGGGCCCCACCGAAAAGCTCTGGACAGGGTTGTCTGCATGCTATCTCGAAGCAGAAGAACAAGCTCTTCTGGATCCGAGAATGGTTCAGAAATCGTGGAAAGATTCTCCAGGAGCGAGTTCGTGACGGTGAGGCTGACGGATCCAACCCGATCAGACTGCCTGAGCGCGGCCACGATATTCTTCTCGTCCTCAGGAGCCGGGGGGTCGAGCGCTAGAGATCTCCCGTACTGCACGACGATAGACAGGGCAGGCCACTAATCTAAAGTCTTCAGTACAGACGTTCCATGCGTACAGAACAGTCGAAGATGTGGGACCCATTGAGACGCAAATACGATATGTCTCCACTTGCGACATTTATGCACGAGCCTAGGCCAAAATCGTGGAGAGGCATCTGAATAATAACGAAATATGTCCAGAAGCACTTCGTCGGAAAGCTTCCCGGTCGTCACTTGTCAGGAAAAGGAACACGTTAGTGAGCGGCGCAAGCACTGCGCGGAATATGTGGCATTCGCTTGGTGTGGTAATGGCTTGGGGGCGAGACACATGTCGGGAACAGGCACATCTATTTGGGGATCCGTGACATACACTGTCACCTCCTGTGGTGGAGCATCGAAGGCGCTAGATCACTTACTTCGGAGAGCGCATAAGGTGGGAATTAACGGGGAAGCTACTGTCGGCGTATCTTAGATAGAACACGCCGAACTTATAGTTATCGGAGGGTGGCTTGAACCGCAACCTCCACCATGGGCGGTTTTTCCTACACCAGGGCACTGGCACCGGTGTATACCAAGAGGGCAACCCCCTCACGCATACCTAGTAGAAGGCACTCCAAGGGGCACTCCCCTCATGCACACCTAATAGAGGGCACATACCTAGAACACCCTGATTCTTGAGTCCCGCGCTATCCAATTGTGAGGTTTGGATAAACGCATCTTTCCACTTTCCCTACATCAGCGCGTTAGATAGAGATGTTTGGTAACCTAGTTACAATCGCTATCTAATAAATTGTTTGTTCAGATCAAAACCAAAAAAAATAAAATACTATATGATCATTACGGCTGATCCTGGTTTGGACCATTGTGAGCGTTACAGCGAAATCCAAAACAGAAGGCCCTTGTAAATTACGCCGGATTACTGTGGAAAGACCAAATTGCGAACGTGTGCACCGCAAGTGTCGTGATGGAAGGTTGTTAATTACACACCCAGAAGGATCGGTCCAAGCCCAGCACGGCAATAGAGTCATGTTTAATTTTACAAGTAATGGTAGTAGAGAGGAAGGGTTGAAAAAAATAATAACAAGTGTGATGTGATGATAAGCGATCAACAAACAGCCCTAAACGGTTCTGACCAATTCTCCTTCTCTGCTCACACGAACATCCGCAGCGGGTGTCTGTCATAGATGTTCTTGCCCTCACTAAGCTCTGATATATCCGGGTAGAATGGGACGAGCGCATCTTCCGCGCCGAGGTATAATGCGTTGTAGATGCGCCAATAGACCTAAATTAAAATATGAAATACGGTCAACAGAGTCCTAGACGAAAATAGAAAATGGGGCCTCACCTCGCGGACCTTGCGCGCGGGGTGGAATAGACCCTGCATCACGTAGCTCAACAGGACGCCGGGACCGAGCGTGACGCGCATGGCCTCCATGGCCTCCATGACGGCGCCGATGACGTGCGGAGACGTTTCGAAGCAGTTCGGCCAGACGAGGTTCATGAGGTGCATCATCGAGTCCTCGCAGCCGAGCCCTGCGACGCCAAGCGCGAGGTGCTTCACGATCGTGCTGGCCGTCTGCCGGTGGACGAGGTCGCGGTCCGTGAGCGCGTCCTCGAGCATCGTCACGACCGAGTCGACGTAGTAGGCCGACTGCGGGCCAACGTACTCAAAGACGAACGAGAGCGCCTTGAGACAGCCCGTGCGGACGTTCAGCTCTGCCGTGCGGTACTCGTTCAGGATCGCGGGGATGCACGTGAACGGCCCGCACGTCTCGGCGACGATGGCGATGGCGACCGTGCTGCAGACGCGTGACTGGACGCTCCTGCACGCGCAGGTTCGTCAGCAGGACGGAGAGCACGTCCTGCGGACCCAGACTCTTGGCGATGTAAGCCGAACGAGTTCACCGCCGCACGTCGGATACCCTTCTTGTGTGCTTTGAGGAGGTCGAGAAGTTCGAAACAAATCCGCATCCACTCGCGCGCTGGCACGAATTCGGCACCACGATCAGCTAGGGGTGAACGTATCAGCAAAAAAAATTACAACACGATACAAATTGAATATGATGCTCACCAATACGACCAATCAAGTTGATAGATGCTTCCTGCACTTTCTCATGACGATTGCGCAAAATAGGAGTCATTCGAGGGACTAGAGCAGGATGTGTCAGACGAATCACTTTATCAACTTTGGACATTTGGGTACTCACGAAGATCCTTCACCGGAGGGTTCATCTGGGTCATACCGACAACGTTGGCAATCGCACCCTCAGCGGCGATAATACTACCGAGCGTGTCAGGATACTCCTCTCCCAGCTGCTCGAACAAGACAAGGCCCAGCTTGCTCAATAACTGATCTTCGCCGCATTGCTTGATCACGACAGCGAGACGTGACGTGAGATCCGCCGCCTGCTGGCGCACCTTTGCACTCTTGTTGTTCAGCCGCCACAAAATAGTCGACACTATCTGCGTGAGGTAGGGCTTAACACGGATGCCAAGGGCGTTGACAACCGTGCCGAATCCATCGAGCATGACTTGGTCCTCCGTGGTCTGTTCTTGGAACGAATAGATAATACCATCGACCAGACGGACCTCAAGCTTCTCGTCGACATCGGACGCGCCGAGAGATGCGATGACCTTCGTAATCGTCTCCATCACCATCTTGCGGTACGGCTCCGCCTCGTCCTTGAGCTCGTTGACAATGCGACCAATGATCTCGGACGCACCCGCCTTCTGAGCAAGCTCGACGGTGGTCTCGACCACTTGCTTATAGTTACGCCGGTCAAGAGCCATGCGGCGTACCCAAAACGATTTGAAAAAGTCTGGGAGAATATCTTGCTTGATATATGCGGGTGTGACGCCCTCAGTCGCAGCGCATTGTTTGACCACTTTCAACACGATCTTTTTCATCTCCTCGTCGGACGTTTGGAACTCGCGGATAAGGATGACGGTGACCTCCTTTGTATAGTATGAGGCGTATTCAGGGTCCATAAGCGGGATGATAAAGCCGATGGCCTTGAGGAACGCCGCGAGGCCTTTGCCACGATGTAAACGAATGCCCAACCAGAGTGGCTTGAGGACATTGTCGAACGACTCGATACCATAAGGCGCGGCAGCTTCTGCGAGGGCAGCGAGTCCCAGTGCAGTCATAGTGCGGACCTTTTGTTGCTCGTCTGATAAACCATGCGCAATACAGTCAACTAAATTGCGCAAATGAGGTAGGACTGCACAGCCCATCATAATTGCGATTTGCTGCACGATCCGGATGCCGGTGTGTCGCGCCTGCCACGACTTCTTGCTACGGCAGACAGCCTTGAGAAAAGGGAGTAGAGACGGGATACCGAGAGCGGAAGCGACAACGGAGAACGCGCGGGCGGTCGTGTTGCGCACATACTCGTCTGCGTGGTCAATGTCGGGTCGCATGGTTGAGATCATATGGGCGAGGCCGGCCGCCTTCGACAGGTTAGAGATGATTTCGCGACCCTCGACACGCGCGTAGTAGTCCTCGTCAATCAAGAGCGGCTCGATAACGACGAGAATCTTGTGCACATACGGGCGGACGAGGTCGTCGAGTTTGTAGAGAACTCGATCGATAACCTTAACGAGTAAATGACGTTCCTGGTCTTCGAGTGTACGCTCCATGAGCAACGGCAATATCTTATCAAAAAGCGGGCCAGCTCCAAAATCGCGGGCTTTGTCCGTAATCTGGCGTAAGGCCGTCTTGCGCACGGACGGAGTGCCATTCTTGATCTTGAGCAATAGACGCATGATCTTGCGCTCCTTCATCTCTTCCACAGACAACTCCGTTTCGTCTTCCTCTTTGAGGATTTTGGCAAAGTACTGTGCATCTTCGGGCTTGAAGAACGCAAGGTTACCTACACCGGGAATTTCAGTAGGCAGTTCAGGAGCGAGGCCGGCGGCGGCAGCGGCAGCGGCGGCATCTGAGCCGTCCTGGATGTGGAAGCCGCCGACGTCTGTGATGGGCGTCGCCATGAGTTTCCTCGGGGCGATGAGAGGAGCATACCCTGGCGGCGGCGCCACTATGGCGTACCCCGTCGCGGGAAGAACCGCGTCGAGTTCCTCGTCGCTAAGATATCGGTTATGTTTGTCTTCCATCATAATTCCTGGTGCATTCATGATAATTGGGACCATAGGAGTGTCTGGTCCAGCGGAGGCTGGTGTCTGGTCCCAACGGGAGCGCTTTGGGGTTTCGGCGACATCTGCAGGAGTTGCATCCCAGCGAGAACGCCGCTTTTTAGGTGCAGACGCATCCAGCGCCTCTTGGGACCACTCCCCGCTAGGCTTCTCCTCGGCAGGTTCTGTAACATCCCAACGACGTTTGCGTTTTGTTTCCTTGAGCCGCGGCAGAAGCGGCGAGCTCCTCTTCTGCGCTCTCGAGCTCTGCGGCAGGGGGTGTCCTGTCGAGGTCCATCTTTTCCTTGTCCTCTTCTCGGTCCCGCTTCTCCTTCTCTTCGATAGCCCTACGCACACGTTGCTCCTCCTTTTCAAGCCTTTGCAGTCTCATTGCTTCTTTATAACCACCTTCTGCGGGCTGACCATCCTCCCTAACGGCAAAAGCATCGGCACTCTCGTTGGCCTGTGCGATTGAATCGACGGTTATGATAGTCGGATTGGCGTGCCGCGATTTGGCGTTTCGAGGCTGTCTCTGCAAAAGGATCGATGTTCTCCTCCTCGGCCATTTCTTCGAACTCCCTGAGAACATCTTTTGGAACGGAGAAGGAGTCGACGAGCCGAGGTGAACTTGGTGCGGACATAGTGTGAGGTGATGGAGGGTACAGAGTTGCTTAAGCTCGAGTCAAGGGACGTCCCACCATGACAAATCAACGCGTTTCAATTCACACGCCATATGACTAAGCAGCTCTCCCTGGTGCACGAGACCCACCATCAGCTGCATTCGTTTTGGCGGTTGCGATAGCTGCACCTTCTCTCCTTAATTCTTGGATTACAGCCTGTGTTGGCTTGCCTCAGGGAGAGCAGACATTGCAAGCATCAGACACTGACCGCTAATGCCTCCGGATTCACCCCACTCTCAATCATTCCGATACATGTAGCGAGGGTCTCCTTGTCGAGTTGCGTACCGAGCAACTGAGAAATATCGTAGAGAACTAGGAAGTATGGATATCCCATTTATGCTCATATTAAAAGACATGGTAGCGCGTACTGTCCAGAGTTTGCTGTGCCGACGCTATTCTATCGGCCTCACGTGGTGCCATTGTCGTCGGTGTCAAAAAGAGATCCAATGTAACATAACAAAACAAAACAGAGTGCCAGAAATCCAACCAACCTGGCCGAGATGCCGATGGTAATTATCGGAGCTTTCTCGCAGGTCCCGGGTAAACATAATGACCAATGACCAAAGTCCAGCATAAATGGCAGCTCGCCAGGTCCCAACAATGGCAACAAACAAGACGGGAAAGAGCTAACTCTCTACCGGCCTCCCCGTTCCCACCTCCCTTGCCTGCATCTGAAAGCCCCCTACATTTCGTGCCTTTTGCCGGCGCCTCCATCTGCGCAGCGTGTAGACAAAGATGAGGATGAGGACAAGGCCGAAGAACCCCGCCAGAGACTCGCCAACGATCGTTCCTTTAGGTTGTGCCAGCGAGGAACGTGATCGGGAGGAAGGGGAAGGGGTTAGTGAAGGGGCAGGAATGATGAAAGTGGGAAGCGAGCTCGATGAGGGCAAGGGAGTGGAGGTCAGTGACGTTTGGCTACGGAGAGCCTCGTGTCAGCATTTGAAAGCGTCTCATGACGTTCTGTATTCACCTCTCGTCTTCACTTAAGACAGTGACTGAATCAATGTCAAGCCTTGTTAGCGTACCGTTTTGAGAGGGTATATATGTTACTGCGAGGGTCACATCCTGATCGGGCGGAATATTAACTGCTGAGATGCTGCCTGCAGACGAGTCGAAGGCTGTAGAGACAAAAACATTTGAAGGTGAGGCTAAGACGGTGACGTTGGCAGTAGCATTAGAGACAGAAGAGGATCTGAGGACGAAGGAGGTGCCACGGAGGACGAGGAAGAGCTGAGGGATGAAATTTCCCCCTGCGGAGGTAGATCCAAAAGTGGATGTGACCGTACCGCTCGAGGCCCCAGCAAGGACCACTACCTGCCTGGGATATGGATCAGAAAGCAATATACGCTTATACTAAGCGAGTGTTTCACTTACCAAGGAGCAGTACAGGACGAGGACGGTGTAACGCCGGTGTTGTTGCACACCGAGGGAAGGTACGATATGCGAGGATCAGTATTCTCAATTGTCGTGACAATCTGGGCATAAGCGCGGTGTGCATGGGAGAAGAGGAAGAATAGGCAAAGGAGGGAGGGGCCGGGAGATGGGGACCAACGGGAATGTGTTGTCATGCAGTGCAGGAGGCGCACGGAGTGGTGGAGATGAGTGACGAGAACATCAAGGAGAAGGCGATTCGATCATCATTTGCCTCGTACGGGTCGCCATTGCGACAGCAAGACATTGACGCCCGCCTGAGACAACGGTGTGAGAGCGTGCCAGAGAAAGAGTTTAGATGCACATAGCAGGTTCCTTCTACACGAAAAGATACCACGAAGGAGAGAAAGAGGTTAGAGTGGTTCCAAGAGCGAGGAAGAGATGGAACGGACTAAAATAAAAACGAGGGTGAAATCAATTCAATTGAGCAGGGCCACAAGACGGCTTAGTCATCCGGCGACTCCTTGATACAATGAAAAAAGAGGAACCGATTCGTGCTTCTGCTTCTGTCCCCAGCTTTGCGCTTGCGTTGATACCCTCTGTTCTGCTTGGTACACTCAGTACGGGTAGAGTACACGTTCTTGCCCCCACCACGCTCTTTTGCTCTCACTTTCCTTTTCCTTTTCGTTAAAAAAGAAGAAAAAAAAAACATGGCACACTTCAACCACTTCAACCGCCATTGGGGACGTGGCCGCGGTCCCCCCGCTCACCGCGACGATGTTGTCCCACCTGGCACTGACTCTACTACTTCAGACACTTTGAGTGCCGCCAGTCCGAGCCTCATCATTCCTGTTGCTCCTACTATTATTGGTGATCCTTTCGCCACATCCACCACCCCTTCTCTTTCACCTACTCCTCCTCCCCCGCCACCCGTTCAGTCTTGTGTGTAGCTTTCAGTTCCTCCTTTGGTTTCTGGCAGCTCACATTGATATAGCCACTACCACCTCTTCGGCGCCTCCCCCTCCGTTGACGTCCTCTTCCTCACCGCCACCGCCACCGCCCGTGACGCCGACTACCACCACGTCAACTACTTCAACCACATCCAGCCCGCCCGTCATCTCCACACCAACCACAACGTCAACTACTGTGAGATTTAACCTCAAATAGTGTATTTCGGGGCGTTGAGAGTTTTTTTTTCTTTCAGCCTCTAACCACATCTACCCCGACTACTATCCCCACATTCATCCAGACCATTGTCAATCCGTCGGGTGTCATTCAAGGTTCCTCGGCGACTCCGAGTCCCACTAGTTCCTCCACTCCAGTTGGCGGAACCTCTACTGGCATTATTGTTGGTGGTATCATCGCGGCTATCCTTGGAGCCGCTGGCATTTTAGCCGCTGTTGTTTATTTTCTGGTTGGTCTCGTTTAATTACACCATATCTTTTCTCACGTTATCATCCCAGAGGAAATGTCGCGGTCGCGAGAATGAGGCGTTTGCTGAAGAAATCTGGAATCGCGGCGATGCTCGCAGGCAGTCTGCCGCTCTTGGAGATGACTCAGAGCCCGTCCGACCTTTCAACGCTCCTCCACGTCCGCCGTCCATGATTGAGCGCCGCCACCTGAATAACGCATCCACGCCCCCTCGACAGCCAACTTTGCCCAACATGTATCCCAACAACGCTTATGGAAGTGGCTACGGTGCAACAAACTATTCCCAACAGTCTTTCTCTCCTGGCCAGGTCGTCTCGCCCAACTCAGCAAATCCGTTCTTCTCGCCGTATGCACAGGACGTTATGGGTTCACCGGTTTCTCCCCACTGTGCCTGAATACCACGACCCACCCCGTTCCGGTAGCCCTGCATATCTGCCTCAAGCAGTTACGGGAGAGCCGTCGCCTGGTATGGGTCCAGTTGCGGTTGCCCATCAGAACTCGGTCACTGGTGGTCCTTTCAGTCCGGTTGTCTCATCTCCCGATGCTGCCGATCCTCACTACACCGATCTCTCGCGTTCCAGTGTGACCCCCTTCCAAGCTGCACAGTACGCAGAGATTACTGAAAAACTCGGCGCCCCCATGTCTTCCGTTTTGGACGCCGTCCCCGAGGAACAACAGGCTGCTGTGTCTGACAATATTGCCGTTCCTTCTCATGATGACCCAGTGGCTCAAGGCGGGAATACCCATACCGTTTCTCCTTTTGTTGATGCGGCTGCTATCCAACAACCAATCAATTATCCCTCCTCTGAATCGGACGACGAATTGCCTCTACCCTCACCAAATGCATTCCAGCAGACTCGTATTGCATCGCTTCCACCGACCTTACCAGAAATACACGTTCCTGAGCGCTCCTTCTCCCCAGTTGCGTCGCTGGAGTTCCCCGTTCCGCTGAGCGTGCGTAATAGCCCCTCGCCCCTCAGCGCTGAGTTTTCAGACCTGCGCGGTCCTCCTCCCACCGAGTCAAATTACCAGAGTAGCCCCCTCGCCACTTCTACCCCCATGCAAGCCCAAGCCCAAGCCACCGTCATACCCCGTGAGCCGAAGAACGGGGCTGCCTCCACTAACCGTCCTGACACTGTCTACACCATGTATGATGAGGAGGACGCCTATGGTGGGATCTAAGCATTAGCCTATGCCTCCTTCGCATCTCACAATACGCTACGTCCCGGTCGACGAGGCGCCTCGCTGTACTTTTCGGCGCGGTCGACACCGCTTGTATTACTGATTACACTCTTCTACTCTGTGCCTCGGTCGCAGCGTCTTCCCCCTTCCCTTTCCCGTGGTGGTGGTAGTGGGCTGTACACTTTAGTGCTCCTACCTTCTTATTAACTCTTTCATAACCGGCTTTTCCGAAATAGCGCCTCTGGCGCATTTTGTTTTTAGCGATTGGTGGTGCAGGCCACTCCCGTGTTCTTGCTTTAGTAGCTCTGCACTGCCTACGCGTAAACGAGCGACACTTTTGTTGATACCCCCGCTTCTTGATGTTGACGATGAACAATTGCCGCACTGCTGCTACAATCGATTATTCTTTTTTTACGAATGAACCGAGTCACGAGGCCATCAATTGTCGTCTGCCAAAACCGCCAATTTGGGTCCCAGCCGTGCGGCCATTCTGCATCGTGACGCACAGAATAGGAATTTGATTATGCGACCTGTGGGTCGTCCACGGTGGCGGATGATATATGACAGGTTAATGGGAATCTGAAGGTCATACCGTGTATTACTGTGGTGCCCTTCCAATCGGCTGTCTAGGCCTTCGATGCTTTTCATGTGTATCTACACAATCTCAGTCGCCGTGTCTTACACTTTCGTATGTGGGGTAGAATTGTCTTGTGACAGCAGAGGTAAAGCAACGATTCTTTTAAGTTGCACGGGACGATGAACGCGTGGAGACCGCGTCAGTGCCAAGAAGTATGGCTGCTCTGAATCTCAGCAGACTGGCAAATAGGCGGATTGATAAACAGATCTCGAAGTGCGCGAATTCAGGAATAAAAGTAAATATATATATAGAAAGGTGTCATCTTTAAAGCTGAGGAGCGTACCCATATCGTGTATATCATCCTCCGACTCAGAATCTGTGGTGAGTGTGAACTAGTCTAGTCCGAGTCGTGCCAGTGTCCGGTTCCGGAAATCACCCCGACCGACCACCTTATGCAAGCTGGTGGTGGCAGTGGCACAGCGGGAACTTGAACAGGTTCCTTCTCACGGCATTATTCACTATTCATTTCCCTTTACTGCATCGCCCAAACTGAACGAGCATGTGGTCTCCATTTCTGTGCCCCGCCGTATCACAGGCTCTCTGAGAATCGCTTAAGGATCGCGCTGTGGGTTGGTTGATCCCTGGTCTTCCGTTGATTACACCAACAGCCTAGAAGCCCTGGTAATTTCCAAGTATGACATGTTCACGGGGCACTTATCGATGCTTCTCCGGTTGGAGCTGCTATGCGATATTTGGGTATCCACGCCGCTGTGCTCAAAATCTGAACACCAACGCAGACCTGGTACCGGCTCGCTACTTCTTGAAATCTATAAAATCGCAGGTAGCGTCCCTGAGGAGAATCCCAAGTGTTTTCGAGTTCTCAGCAGTCATGGTAAACGCGCCCGCCGCTCTCCAGTCTTTCTTCTTGCTTGCACTCGCGTTGTCTTCAAACGCGACATGTACCCTCATGTGCGCCGCGATGGCGTCCCAGAATGCTTCACGAGCAAGGGCCCCACGTCTGGAAATGTCACCCTGCGTCTCAGCAATCGCGTGTCCGGAGTGGCATCGGGGGTCTCCGAACCAAGCTCATGGGCGTCAGCACGCCAAGCAGCCCGCAGTACAGCCAATGGCTGTCCAAGGAGGAGGTACGTCCATATCGATATTTATGACTGTTCGTTCATCGTGGATTGCCAGTCGCCGCCCACACTAGGTCGGCACCTTCGTGACACCTAAGCCCGAGACTACCACTGCGGTGAACGAGTGGTTGTCCGCTAACGGCCTCAAGGCAAAGGTTTTGTTGTCGTTCGGAGACTGGATCTATTTTTACGACCGTATCTCGTGCGAGCGAACTTTTCGATGCTGAAGTTTTCCACTTTTGTGCACGACGGAAGTTGGAAAAGTGCCATTCGTACCCCGGCATATTCAATCCCGGCATCGGTTCAAGGACCACCTCCAACTCGTCCACCCTACAATTGCGTGTGTAATCAACCCCACCCTTCGAACAGCGTCGCAAGACGTTTTGGCGTCGTTGCGGCTTCCCATCCCCGAGCGGCATCGGGCCGCGGATCTTCAGTTCACTTGCGAAAATCGTTCCCGCCGAGAACCTAACCCCTGCAGACCAGCCCTTATCTTGCCACAGCTTTATGACCCCAAGTTACCTCCAACAGCTATACGACATCCCCAGGGAGCATGCCTTACAGTCGTCGAACATGCCTGCTGTCCCAGGCTTCCTTCAGCAATTTGCCTATACTATTGATCCCAGTGTATGTGCCAAAGCGGGTAACTCCGTCCCAAAAATTAAGCGAGTCTCCTCTCAATTCCTCCGGATCTTCCGCCTTGATCTATCCCCACACACTACCCATACCCTTCAAAAAGTCACCGGTGGCAGAAACTCACGAACTCCGAGTTCTCTCCGAGTTGATGTCGAAGCTGTGAGTACAGTACTGTGCTGTTCATCAGCATAAATATTAATATTACGAAAACTGACGCGGTTCTTGAAGTACAATACACTATCGGCACTGCGTCGGGTGTGCCAACTTTATTCATCTCAGTTGGCGATCAGTTCGAGGACGGCGACCTTCATCGACTTCTTGAGGGGCAAGAGTGCACCCCCACAGGTCTTCACAACCACCTATGGACAGGACGAAAATACCATCTCTCGCATGTTGGTCAAATACGAATCTAGATCTCTTAAAAACCCACGTCTCACTAACCCCGTTATTCAGAAACCTGTGCAACCTGCGCGTCTCTCGGCGCGCGGACTGTCAGCATCCTCTTCGCATCTGGTGGCGGTGGCGTTTCGGGTTCACAAAGCACAGAATGCACGATCTTCGTGCCCACTTTCCTGTCCGGTCGCCCATTGTGTCTTCTCACCCTCGCGCGCCTCCCACGGCAGTTTCTCCACTCCCACTCACTCTGACCTCTTCCCGCACAAACCAGCATAACTTCGGTTGGGGCGATACGACGTCGTCAACGAAACCTCCGCCCCCATCTCGTCCGGCGGTTTCTCGAACCACCGGTAACAACCTCGGATCCAACGCGGGTGGATTTCCTGAAAAGCTGGATGGGATCCTGTGCGTCTATCTCCATCCGTTCTGTGGCTGATTATGCACACACTGAAATGATCACAGGCGACTGGACTGGTGACACAGAACTGGGTGAATGTGTTGGCCGCTGTCCGGCTGTGCTATGATATAAGGGCTAATCGAAATGTCATTAAGCAGGGTCAAACCCCAATTCTCAACTTGTGCTCCGAGTTGATTGTACGCTCGGCGTGCGCCTTCCTCGCTCTTCTTCACCTTCTTCACCATATTTTCAATAACTCCTTGACCTATCAAGTCGTTTTACAATGGGCATCGCAAGCCTACCATGCAGCGGCTATGTCCAGATTGGGGGTAAGCTGCATCGTCGATGCGCATCCTTGGGTGTCCTTGACACTTTGGCTCCGTGCTCAGCACCCTCTCCAGACAAACAACCCGCTGCGGGATGTACTCGGAACTTGACGCCGCCACCAGCGACCACTAACACCACTCAAGTAAATGCCCGCAGTGCCAATCGTAACAGCCGGCGTGCGGCTACGACATCGATGGTCCCGCGGGCCTGGTCGGGATGGTCTGGCTTCAAGTTTTCGGACTTCACGATCCGCTTGCCTGGTTCACTTGGAATTAAAAGACGTTCTTAAGAGCGGCGGATGGAGAATGCCGACCTAATTTCAAAAGGAGTATTACTTCCTCGTCACCAGTCGTGCCTCTGCGTCTGTTTTTTTCCTTCCACAAGTCGATCGCGTTGATTTGGTGAGCCCAGAATTGTCATAGGAAGTCCCCGTTTGTATGCCCTAACACCCTAACTCAGAATATTTAAATTTTATCGAGAGGATTGCTGGGATTTGTGTGCATGGAAATCGTGATAGACCACCCCTTTGATTTTATGTTACGCTGTTGTCGTAGACTTCAATTGGTCCTAATTTTTTTGCTGGTCATATATCTACACAAACTACTTTACGTAGAGTAATTTTTTTGGGGCACAAGTGATGTCAGGAGAGTAGCAATCTACCACCAATTTTTGAAATTTGCACAAGGTTGTGCATCTGCAATAGCCTGTACGGCATCGTACAAAAGTGAGGGTAGTACCCCGGTCACCGTAGATATATCTAATCTTAACGCTCGGTGCAACGCCGCAACCGTGACCACTTCCGCTTACACACTCACAAAACATTGACCCGCGAATCCAAGTCTAAATCTAACAAACACTACCGACGACCATGGACCCATCAGTACCTCTAGTTGTGGACAATGGAACTGGTGTAGGCTTTGTTCTTAGACGATCGGCGTTGACCTACCTGAAGCTCCCCGTTATAGTTTGTCAAGGTCGGATACGCTGGCTCCAACTTTCCTGAACACGGTGAGCGATGCCTCCTGAAAGGATTCACTATGGAGAGGTTTTCGTTTTCTCTAACTGCACGAAAAAGTGTTCCCATCTGTGATCGGGCGGCCCATCCTGCGCGCTGAGGAGCGCGTCGGGGAAGCGATCATCAAGGACATCATGGTTGGGGACGAGGCAGGCAGGCACTGCGGAACTACCTACAGATTACGCAGCCGATGGAGCACGGGATAGTGCGGAACTGGGAGGACATGAAGCACCTGTGGGACTACACGTTTACGGAGAAGCTGCGCGTCGACCCGGCGGGGCGCAAGGTGCTCCTCACGGAGCCCCCGATGAACCCCAAGGCGAACAGGCAGAGGATGTGCCAGGTCATGTTTGAAGAGTATGGCTTCCAGGGCGTGTACGTCGCGATCCAGGCCGTGCTGACGCTCTACGCACAAGGTGCGTCGGCCCTAGGGGAGCGGCAGCAGCAGCAAGCTGAATTTATAATTATTTTTATTTCAGGTCTGACTACTGGCGTCGTGGTCGACTCGGGCGATGGCGTGACGCACATCGTGCCGGTGTACGACGGCTTTGCGCTGCCTCACCTCACGGGGCGGCTCGACATCGCCGGACGAGACGTCACGCGCTATTTGATCAAGCTTCTACTCATGCGGGGGTACGCGTTCAACCGCACGGCCGATTTCGAGACCGTGCGAGAAATCAAGGAGAAGCTCTGCTACGTCAGGTAATGGGTGACATCCATATATCCCTACGCTCTTATTCATTTTTCTTTCCAGCTATGACCTTGACATGGACACCCGGCTATCAGAGGAGACTACCACTCTAGTAGAGAGCTACACTGTAAGGCACCAACATCTTGGTTTCCCTCATTCCCCGCTTTGACCTGCATCTATCTCTCCAGCTGCCGGACGGCCGAGTGATCAAAGTCGGCTCCGAGCGCTTTGAAGCGCCCGAGTGTATGTTCCAGCCGCATCTCGTCGACATCGAACAGCCGGGCGTCGCAGAGATGCTCTTCGATACGATCCAGAGTGCGGCCGTAGACGTCCGCACGGAGCTGTACAAGCATATCGTGCTCTCCGGCGGGTCGAGCATGTACCCGGGCCTCCCGAGCCGCCTAGAAAAAGAGATGAAGCAGCTGTACCTGACGCGCGTGCTCAACGGCGACCCCTCACGTCTGAACGTGCGTTTTTTTAATCCTCTCCTTCACTTCATTCGTTGATGTGCATGGTGGGGTTGGTCGCGGTCCACTTTTCTAGAAATTCAAGATTCGCATCGAGGATCCCCCGCGCAGGAAGCACATGGTTTTCCTTGGGGGCGCAGTCTTAGCAGACATCATGAAAGGACGAGAAGAGTTTTGGGTTTCAAGAGAGGAGTGGTTCGAGCAGGGCATCCGCGCCCTGGACAAATTAGGTCGTGGAGAAAACTGAGACTTGTCGACTGGACGAACCTGTATAACTATGAAAGCGCCTTTCTTCCTCCCCTACCCGTGTGTGAGATAGAGGGATCCTATTGGATGTGAGTATATTCAAGGTGCTGATCTAGGCACTACTCTAAGATGTACAGTACAGTATAATGTAAGATGAGTTGAGATACATTAGGCTTTGTTGTCCGACCTCCAGAACCCCTCCCACTTTCTCATTTCTCTCAACTCGCCCATGGCCTCACCACTAAGTATCTTACGGCCCTGGACGAGACGCAGCTCGCGCGCGCGCATGCGCCGAATCCGCCGCTCGGGGTCCGCCTCGTCGAGTTCGTCGTCCGTGGCAGTGTGCTCGCGTGGAGGCAACGAGAACGCATGCCTTTCCGACGAGCAGAGTATGGCGTGCGTTTTCGTCAACGCGAGCGAAACGGCATGGGCGAGGGGGGGAAGGGAGTTGGGCAAGGGTGAGGGCGAGGGCGAGGGCAAGTAGTGTCCAAGGACGAGGGCAGAGAAGAGATCCCCGACGCCAGAAAAATAGCCTGGGACGAGCGGAACGCAGCCCGCGTAGACAGTCGACGGAGGACCTGATAGGGTCCCTGGTGGTGCACGAATCGAAGCGAGACAAAGCAGGGACTGTTCTTGGTCGCAGGACGCGGCGCAGACGTTCGTCAGGGTCGCTTCCCACAGCCACTTTTGCCATTGGTATAGAGCTGATCACGACATTGGGGACCGAGTACGTTTCGTGGAGAATCGTCAGAACCTTCTGTAAGGAGACTCTATCCACGATCTTGGTATCAGTGATCGTCCTGACAGCAAAGTGTGTAGTATGTTCGGCAACGGACGAAAGCGGCCTTACTCGGCTTCGAACCAGTTGGGTGTAATTATAGTGGCCTTTGGGAGCAAGGAACGGTAAATAGGAATGACGTCCGGCGAGACGTACAAGCGCCCAGCGTCGCCCATGACAGCTAGGTGGGCCATCATTCAGCTTTCCGCTACATCGCCATACTTTGACTGTCACTCACGATCCAATAGATATATGATTTGGGGGTTGTCTCGAAGCAGTTTAGTCACAGACCGTGCCACGACGGACAGAGCTTCTGCACCAAATATGAAACCTGCGTAGATCATCTTGACTGACGTGGCATTGACGTTATCGCAGAGCCTTACCTGTCAAGATGCGGGTAGGCCTGAGGAGGCCATTCTGCTCCATGACGGAAAACATAGCATCGAGCTCCTCGGCACTTGACTTTGTGCCCCCAAATCGACGATACCCTATTAATTTGATGTATTAAACAACGTGGGCGACGAGATCCGTCGTAAAACTGCATGCACCTGAGTGATTGGAAAAATTGACGGTGTTGACAACCTTCGAATAAGTGAATGTATCTGATTTTGGACAGCTCAATAAATAAGAGCGCTTACATCGACGTCGTAGCCAAGAAGCTGAAGCGGGAACGTGGCAGCCTTTCCGCCAACATAGCCGTATGCTACGTGTGACTGAATGCTCAAGATGCGACCAATATCTTCTGACGCCATGGTATGACTCGGGTGACGAGTGTTTATAGTAGTACCGGCCTGGTGGTATTGACCGCTACTGTGTATTCCGATTTCCGAAAGCGACGTGGACCGATTTATTAATGTATTTACGTGTTATTTTTGGTCCCGTGGCACGAGGCCTTCGGACAACGTGACACGAACGCGCCGTGAGCCGGTGGCTTGTGGGGCCTGCTTAAGTTCTGCTGCGTGTACTTTCCTCCTGCCCCATCGCCTCTGCCTCAGGACGTCCGAATGCATGACGGTGTCAGGTAGGCATACCCTTTTCACACCTTATGGTCACTTAATATCTCCTCTTCGCGTCAGCCTCAGGCAGGCGTGGTACAACGCACTCAATGACGCACAGTCTTCCTTCAGACGCTTTCTTACCTCCTCCACCTCCTCTGAATGGAAGCGTGTACTGGTCCCAGGGGAAAGCACTCCTTTGAACTCCAAAGGAAAAGGCCGCTCGTCTGTTCCAGAGCTTTCCGATGTCATCGTTCATCGCAAGTCAACTAAATCGGAAGACACGGTATATAGGGTCATCCTCGATGTACCCACCGCCGATGACACAATCCCTTTCGGTGCCTGGAAATCTATCTTGGCTACACCAGAACTGCGTCAGGAGTGGGATCCGGCAGTCGATGGTGCTGTTCTTCTTGAAATGCTTGACCCCACCACCCGAATATCCAAGACAAACTTCACTCTAGGCTGGCCGGCAAAGTGCGTATGCCTCAGTTCATCTCTGTCTGTTCTCATTCCTGATACGTTCTAAAGCCCTCGAGATGCCGTCACAATATCTCGCACTTTTAATGACGCAACAACGATAATAGATGTATCAACATCCCTTCCACGCTCCCCAGACGAGCCTGCATACCTTAGACCTAGCCCACCTTACGTGCGCTCTAATGTAAAGCGTGAGGAACTTCTCAGAATCGATCGGATCATCGCTTTGACCACCCTTGTGCAGTATTCGCATGGTGTATTCAGTCCCTACCACCCGTATCATCTCAGCAGACATCCCCCACAGACTCATCTACCCGAAAAACCAACCCGGGGCGCCTACGTATTACTTGCTTTTGGCAGCACGATCTCCGTGCATTGTGGAACATTGGTACCACGAGCAGCCTGCCCCAGCAACTAGCCTCTATGGTTCTTGGCCTACTGAAGACCACGATCAAGAGACGATCACGCGTTCCTTTATTGACCGGCTATGGGAACGGTGTTGCCATTTCACGCATACGATTCGATCTAAACAGGGAATCTCTCACACTCGAGTACTCCGTCATTCCTGAGGACGAGGACCATCATTCTACCCACTCATCTGACAACCTGCAGGGACTTGATGAGTTACACGCTATCCGTGAGCACCGTCGTCTCACGCGGACGGTCGAGTTTGGTATTCCGTTGTACGAAGGGCTGGGATATACAGATCTCTACGCAGGCGTCGTCCGATAAGGTATCACAGCTCCCTTGGTCTGCGAGAGCGTATCGCAGTGGCTCTTCAGCAGCAAGTTCCACATCAGGTGGTCCCACTTCTGATACAGAGAATTTGCTCTATCGAGTGAAACACGCCGCCTTGCTCAACGACCACTCCCTGCTTAAAGTTCAGGTAGTCATCGAGCGTTCTGCATCTAGTGGACTACGCCTGAACGGTCTACCCCAAGTCGTCGAATCCATTGAAGAGCGAAATCCTGCATCACACCTCATGTCCCCACAGTTGCTGCAGGACGCTACGAGCACAACAGACATCAGTTTTCATACCGTTTCCTCTGCTGCCACGGGTAGGACTACATTGTCTGGTTCAAGCGCATCCAAGGCCGTTTCGCAGCCCCTTCCATCAACGGCCGAACGATCGGCCGCTCAAGAGAAATCAATCCTAAGTCGTGTTCGTCGCAATTATATTTACTTCTCTTCCTTGCTTCAGGAACCAGAGGCGAAGTGGAAACGCAGTGAGTACAAGCGAGCTTACTGCCCCGCAAATTTCTGCTCATCGTTCATCACGTGGCTAGCCACCGAAGCTCGCGGTGTCTCTGTCACGCAGTTAGACTCTATCGATCCCACGTTGGTCGTGTACAAGGCCGAAGCAACGTTCGTTGGTGTTGGTTTGTGGGATCTCTACGCCGCAATTGCATCCCCAGGTGCTCGACCATATTGGGACAAGCAGCATGAGGAGGCGGCATTATTAGAAGATGTGAACGAGTTGACGGAACTATGGCACTTCAAGTCGAGGCCGACGTGGCCTGCCAAGTATGGTTTCAGAAGTTCTATTTCCTCGCTTGTTGTGACTTTATTTCCAGTCCACGAGATGCCGTCCTGCTCAAAACTGTCTACAAATCCCCCAACACTGCCCACATTTTCTCCTTCTCTGCTGACGAACCAAACTTGTTCCCTAATATTCCACAAATGGAGGCCAACACAATTCGCACACAGGTCGACCTCCAAGGTTTTGCAATCGAGGCGCTTTCTCCGACGACTACCCTGCTGACGTTGCTTGAGCAATCTGATCCGAAGGGCTGGACTAACAAGACATCCATCCCGCAGCAGATGATCACTACCCTTGCGGGCATTGGCGAGTTCGCGATCAAATGCGGCGGACCACCAGTGACCAACAGACTGGCCGGTGCAAGAGCCACCGACATTCGCTATGATCACGAGCGCGGTCTTTTCAGAATCGAATACGAGGTATCTTCTGGCAAACGGACTCCGACATCGCCCCAAATCTCCTCTTCGAATTCGCAATCCGAGGCTGTAATCCCGCCGCCTTCTACTACACCCATTGTCGAATGCGAGCTGCGGTGCGACATGGACACCTGGGCGGCTTCCCTCGACATTGTAGTCGATCCACCCCCCCAGTCAATCTCCTGCCTTCGCCGCCATCGTTTGTCATCGGGAGGTGGCGGCCTTTGGCTCACACTGACACATGATGCTGTTCTTGCTGGTGAGGAGCGACTCTTGGCCATCGTAAGACGTGGTCCCGGTCGCGAACGCGGCGTCGTGATGCTTAATGGCTCGAAAGTTTCCGTGGACGTCGAGGAGCTTCCCGAGTCAGAGATCAAGACACTTAGCAAGCAAAAGCGTGTCAAACCGCCGCGCATCCCGCTGGACCAGCCGCCGGTGCTTGGGGTCATCCGCCGGCGGCATAGGGACTGGAGTCGCGAGGGCGACGATTCGAGTACGGAACCGCCGAGTCCGACTGTGGAGGGAACCCCAGAGAGCCGAAGCTCGACGTGGAGTGGCGCAGTGCCAAAGTTCCGCAGTCCGCTTGGACGATATTTTATGCAGGCGATGGAACAGGCGGCGACTACGACGCAGCAGGCTGTCGCTGCTATCTCGCCTTCTTCCTCTGGGGATAGCCCGACTTACTCTTCTTGCGAGTTTCCTCTCCAATACGCACTCAATGCGCTGCAATACCTCCAAGCGCTTCATTCACGATCGTCCACCGTCTCTGACGGCTGGACGCTCATTTCGGAAAAGGGTTTTCCATTGCACCGCAAGCTCTCACCTGAGATTTCGACATCTCTGCCAGTCTACAAGGGCGAAAAGGTCATCGAAGGGATTTCTGCTGAGGAGATCGCAGCGGTGGTGACAAGTTACGACGCGCGGAAACGATGGGACGACCGTTTCGTCGGTGCTCAGGTGCTCGAAGCGTTTGCAGGAGCAGGCGGGGCTCACACAGCGTTCACAGTAAGCAAGGCGAACTTTCCATTTCGCGACCGCGGATTCTATCTCGCGTCCATTCTTGCGCGCGGCCAACGTGAGGGCAGGGAGGGCTCTTCAGACAGTCGATCACCGCCGTTCTTCTGCGTCTCGGCATCATTCCCACCCGAGTTGGCAGGCGCGTTCACGACAGCGAAATACAACCCTTACAACCTTCCGATTGGGCGGATGTTCATCGACGGGTGGATTCTGGAGACTCTCGACCCATACACGACGGAAAACTATGCGATCCCGTCTACGCGCTGCACACGTGTGGTCGCTGCCGACTACGCAGGATCACTTCCAGCCGCGGTAAATGCCGTGGGTAACACGACGCTCGTCAAGACGCTCCTGTCTGTCGAAGCGTACATGAAGGGCATCGCGTCGCTCCCCTTTGCGCGCCTGCCCGCTGCAGGGATGCTCCTCGCGGACAAGCGCACAGAGGAGCACCCGGAGCCGGAGCCGAGCGCGTGGACGCTGAAACAGCGCGACGAGAGTCGCGTGCTCGTACAGACGCGCTGGACGCCAGACGACCGTATGTACCGCGGCGTTGTGCTCCTGACCATCCCCTGCCACCGAGCCAGTGCCCGCTCCCCCGCCGACTTCTCCAAGCACGAGTTCCAGCAAATTCGATCAGGTCAAAACGGCACTCGTCTCAGGTCTTCCGTCGTCCGCGCCTGCAACTCCCGAAATGACCGGGTCGACGCTGACGATACGCCCGCATAGCCGATCAGTGTCGTCTTCGACAGCAACGCCCACGTTACGACGGATGACGTCGACGGCCGTGACTGGGGGTCGATCACCGTCGAATGAGCGATCGCTACGCTCAGCAAGCTCGGCGTTCACGGTGCGCGGGGAGGTGCGGCAGGCAGCGGACCTGCTCGTCGCTGAGGTGGTGGTTGACTCAAAGCTGTACCCGGAGGGCTATCACGTCCGGTTACGTTCACGCCTGCATGACCCGAGCAAGCCTATTTCGTTGCTACCTACCATCGCCACGGTTGCCACTCCACCAGCCTCGGCGGGAGACAGCGCCACTGCCCCTGCTGCGATGACATCGGAGCCACCGTTCTTACCGCTCGTTTACACGGTATACACATTACCCTCTTCGCCGCTTCACTCGTCTGGGCTAGCTGTGGACCATCCCCCGCGGCACTTACTGCGGTTGACGCTTCCGACGGCGCATACGCAGATATCGACGCTACTGGACCCTCTGACCGGGGAGACACGAGCGCCACCACCGAAGCCCCAATGGTTACTCGATCTAAGTGAAAAGGGCGCGGTGATTGAAGTGGAGATCCGACCAGCCACGCAGTTGGTCGCCGCCGGAAGCGGGAAAAGGACAAGAGGCGATGATGGTACGACGGTCACGATCGATGGCATTGTTGTGAAGGTTGAAGGGGAGAAGGAATCGCTGACAAGTCTTGGAAGAGAGGAACTACAGGACGATCGGGTGGCGTGGATGGCAGTGCTGTCAAGGTCTGTCTATTGCATGGACAATTGTCACGTTTCTAATCGTTTCCAAACTGACAAAACGCTATCACTTCATCCCCCCCCCCCCATTCCCCTCCCCCCACCGTCATACAGGCACTCCAGCGAATGCGAGAGTGATAAGTTGCCAATTGAACTGCGAAACGCAGTCGCAGTTGCGGACACTCTGCTCGAGCCAAACGCAATATCTGAGAAAGCAGCGACCCCGAAAACGGAGGACAGGGAGGAGGGAATCGCGACTGGGGAAGGAGAAGAAAATGAGAAATCCCGGAGCATGGCAAGTACAAACGCATCTTTGTCTCTCTGACGGGTTTGAGACCTGACAAAATGCTTAATCTCTAGCACCCACCTCAGTGTCCGGGAACCCCCAAGACCGCGTCGCCAACGATCGGGTCAGGGAGTGGGATGTTGCTTGGATTCCTGAATGGGTATCCAAATCCGCTTTTACGCTTCGCTTCTGGTTCTGGATCGACGTCACACTCGCACGGTGGAGGGCAATCAGGGAGCGCCGCATCATTAGTGGGAGAAGGGGGCAAAGTTCACACGGGTGGTGGAGTTGGTTGCTCTTCTACAAGTGGGAGGGAGCTGGAAAGATCGGGCTCTAGACAAGTAGCCCCATCGTCATTGGGGATGGGGACGAGGAGGTTCACGTTGTGGACGGTTATCGTCATAGGGTTGATATCGTTCCTCATCGGGTCACTATTGCGATCGCTCATCTCCCCCGCCGATTTTATCTACGTTGCGACGGATTTGGGGGAGATGGGAGAGATGAGCGGAGGATGGCGGGAGGTGAAAAGGCTGGTTGAGGTGAAGCACATCGTGGGAGGATGGGACTTCCAGATAGCTGTTGTACGGCGACACTAGGACCGGAATATATTTGTAGGGAGTAGTGTAGTGTATCGTATGTCGACGTATTTACGGTACTAGCATTGCCGTGGCGTGGCGTGGCCGAGTGAACCGAACCGAAGAATACAAATAATTGAATCGCCGACGGAGACGTGTGACCAACCCGACACGCTTCTTTCGGAACGAGGGACAACACTAGTCTGGTCACTCCTGCGTTACTTGACACTCTCGCTCCTCCTCTTACTTCTCCACTCCTCTTTCCTCCTCTCCCTCGTCCTCTTCCCCTCTCCCCCGTCCCCCCTTTTCCCCAATGGCAACCGTCGGCCCCTCACAACCACCCCCCGGATCTTCTTCCGCACCTGTTCCTCAGCCTCCGCAAGGTCCTCCATCCTCCGACCAAATCACCTGGGAGGGAGATAAAATGTATGCTTCTCTTCTCCCCAACCTATCTCGAGAGCCACTCCTCCCCCTTTCCCCTCCCCCCCCCTCCTTCTCACACATCTCACACTCCCATCATCAGGTTCAACATCTATATCTTAGACTACTGTAAAAAGCGCGGTTATCACAAGACTGCCACTCAGCTTGTCACTGAGGCCGACATCCCTCCAGAATCAAAACCTCCCATCAATGCCCAACAAGGCCTTCTTTTCGAGTCAGCCTCCTTCCTCCTCCTCCCTCTACCCCTTCTCTCTCGTTCTTCGTCCCCCTCTAATTCGCTCTTCACAGATGGTGGAGTGTCTTCTGGGTTCTCTTCCAAGCCAAAAACAGTGGCGCTGGTTCCGAAGACGCAATCCTCTACACCAAGGTTCGCTCACCTCGCCCATATCCTATCCCCTTCCCGCCTCATTTATATTCACCCGTTGTCACGCAACAGTATCAGACCCAGAGCAAGTTTCAAGCGCAACGGGCTGGCCAGGTTCCTCCCCCCGTTGGTCCTCAACCTCCCTCGCGCTATCCTATCACAAATGGTGTGCCGGGCCCCGCCCCACCATTACCAGCCGGTCAGATGAACGGGATCGGCCCCGGTGGACAACCACCCCCTTACGGCCCAACCAACCCGCCTTCCCAACCTAATGGCATACCTGGTCCTACAGGCCCTCAAGGTGCTCCGGGACACTTCCCCCCAGGTATGGTCAACCGCCCGCCGATGGGCCATCAGCAACGGCACCCCAATGGCGCGCCACAGTATCACTCCCCCACCATAGCCCCGTCCCCTCAATCCCAAGGCGGACCCCAACAGCCTCCGGCAGGCCCAATGGGACCGCATGGTCCCTCACCGCACATGAATAGGGCCGCCATGCCCCCTCCAAACGGCCCACAGCATCCACAAGGTCCTGGTTCAGTTGGCTCTGCTCATCAAACGCCCACCCCCGCCTACCAGCAACTCGTCCGCCCACATAGTAGCCACGATACCTCTTCGCAGAATCATATGAACCCCCACCCGAGCCCAGCCATGTCGGGGCGTCTTCCTCCAGGGCAAGAACGATCACACCTGGACGCACTCGAAGCTGAGCTGGCATCCTACCCGCCAGAACTTATGGGTGAAGCTAAACTGCGTGCTGGCTTGGGTGAGAGGGAAGGTCAAACACTGACTGTGGAGGAGAAGGTTTGTAATCGTCCTCCTCTGGTAGGCGATTTTTCTGACGTCCAGGCGTTTGTCTTGTAGCAAATCGTCGTACAACAAGCTATGCGGCTCAAGCAGCAAGGCGGACCGCCTAATAACGGCGTTGGAGGACACCCTGGAGGCAACATGCACGGGCCATTGCAAAATCGGGGACCTCTAGCGCAACCGATGCAACAGCAGTTATCCATGCAGCAACAACGTGGTGCAAAGAGGAATAGCACTTCTCCTGGTGAGGAGGTACGCAGTATTTCACCACCCATCTCGTGGCGTTGACCAACTTGATCGGTTGATTGGTCTATCAGCACGAAACGCTACCTAGGAATGACCAGTCCCCCCCGGACCGGAAGCGCCCACGTAGGACTCCGAACCCTGCAGAGCAGCAGCAGCAACAGCAGCAGCAGCAGCAACAACAACAACACTCGCAACAATCCCAACAGCCACCGCCGCCGCCGCCGCCGCCGCAGCAACCACAGCAGCAGCCACAACCACCAATGACGCCCATTGGATCGCTTCCTCCTGGGGCACAGCCCATGCCCGGGTCTATGCGAGGTCCTGCACCTATTGGTGGCGGGCAACCACCTTTGAATGGTTTCGGCGGTCCGCAGATGCATCAAATGGGTATGGCACCTATGACCCCGATGCATGCGATGAGTCCCAATATGATGCATGGACCACCCCCGGGCGTGATGAATCCTCAGATGAGCCAATCTCAGGTGCCCTACTCCCCCTCACTTCCCATCGTATTTCCTTCTTCTAACACATTGGTCGCGAAACCGACGTAGCTGTATGCGCAAAACCAATACCGACAGGCAATGGTGAACGCTCACAAGAATAACCCCAATCTACCGTTGCCCCCCGTCGGGCCTGCAGACCCACAGTCTCACATGCGTGGCCCTGGCCCGCCCATGGGTGGACGCATACCGGGGCAGCTTGGTCCTCCGCAACCACCGCAACAGTCGCAACCACCGAAAGGGATGGGTGGTCCCATGCTACCTCCTGGTCAAGCAGGTATGAATGGCCCACCGAAGCCGGGCGTCAAAGAAGAAGGTGACATGAATCCCGGGGGATCTGCGCCGACTCCTGGATCACTTCTCAGTAACGCCCCGTCGATGAACCCCCAACGCCCACCGACTGCGTCTGCTCCCGTGCCCCCACCCCCACCCCCAGCACCATCTGTTTCGATGACGGACATCCCGTTTGATATGTCCGATATGTTTAACAATAGTGGCGGGGACTTTGACTTCCCCGGATCGCTAGGCGATATGGAACTTTGGTTTGATCCGTCGTCAGTACAAGATGGGGCGTCTCTTGATATGAAGTAGACCGCCTAAATTCCTTCTTGCCTATGGGAAGGGGAGAAGCCGATTGGAGTGGGATGTATCTACCCTCCCGTTCTGACCCTTTCCGCTCCGATTCATTCCCTCAGGTTGTCTCTCTTGGTGTCGTTGGCTTAATTTCTTCCCTCCCCTCGTGTGCTTTCTCACCTGTCGTCCTGCTTTCCCACCCCGCCCTCGTGTTTATCATACTCATTACCTCATCGTGCTCCATCACCTCACCTCACCTCAACTGGTTGGTTCCGTTGGCGTGCTGTCCCACACGCTTCTGGCATGTATTCTTCCCACTGACATTAACCCAAACTCTTTTGATCCGTGTATTTATCGTGGTCCCCGCGGATACCTCGACGCACACAGCCAGCCACACCTTTCCCTTCTAGATATTCTCTTTCATTTGTCACTGTTACCGTTGCAATGCTTTTCGGCTTGTTCTTTTCAATTTTTTTTTTTTGATTTGATCTGATCTGATTTGGTTTCGACTTGTTTGTCTGCTTGACTAGCCTTACTTGTGACTGTTCCCTAATTTGTATAATTGTATGACCCAAATGGGATATCATCCAATCGACCTCTGCTAAATTTCTCGTCGTTCTAAGATGTTGGACATGTGAACACGTCCTCCGCTATCGGAGCCCTGTCAAGTTCCTCCCCCTCCCTCTGCCGTTGCTCTCGCATCCGCCGCTGCTCGCCCACTTTCCAAATCACGTCCTTCAGTTCCTGCACAACGTCCCCTACTGGCGCCCACTGCACCCCAGTACCGTCCCGATCACCCTGATCACCAACCGATAGTCCGAGTCCGCCTGTCGCACGCCGAGCTTTGGCCGCCGCGATCCGTTCTGCGCGTGACAGCTTCGAGCGGGGACGGGCTAGAGGGCGCGGACCATCCGCATCCATGTCCGCATCAGCATCGGGACCGGTGTCGACGTCTGCTCCGGCATCCGCCTCGAAAACTTGCTCGATGCCGGGTGCGGGGAGGCGTTCGAGCCCTACGACGAGCACGCCGCCTTTACGATCGTGTGCGGCGCCGTCTTCCTCCTCGTCCTCCTCCTCATTGCCGGGCGGCCGTGCCTCCACGAGTACCGCGTGCGTGGGCGAGGACGGAAGCGAGAGAGCTGCGCGGGACGACGCGTCTTTGTCCGAGTCGGAGCTCTCAGCGTCGGGACCGAGCGCTGGCACCTCCTCGTCCTCGTCCTCATCTGGGGACAGCGCGCGAGGTGGGAGTAGGAGCTCTAGTAAGGGCTCGCGCCCGCGCTCACACTCGCGCAGCGCAAGGCCGAGCTCCCGCCTGAGACGTTCGTATGCCCGCAGCGCGGGTGCGTCCTGTGGGCTCCCGCTGGTGGTGCTGGTGCCATCGCGTAGAGAGGCGACGCAGGACTCGAGGTGCTCCCGCGCGTCGTGTAGCGCGTTCGTGAGGGCGTCGACGTGCGCCGCGAAGCGCGATAGGTGGCTCGGTAGCGGTGCGAAGGACGTGACGTGCGATGATGCTCTGCGTGCCTGCCGCTGCTGGTATTGGTGTTGGTGGAACGATGAGGGCCGCGTATGTGATTCCGAAGACGTGCGAGAGTGTGCTGTAGTAGGTGTCGGATTTTCTGTGAGCAGACGCTCGTGCTCGGCAGCCTCGAGCGCCTCGACGAGAGGGGCAGTCGCGTTTGCGAGTGCGCTCGTCAGCAGCGCCATGACTGCGCGCACGTCTTCCCAGTAGCTGTCGCCGCCTCTATGGTTGTCTTCTAGACCATCTCCGGCCCCAAAACGTAACGCTAAGAGATGTGATGCAGCATAACGCCGTGCGGCGAGCGCCCCGTTGAGCGTGGAAGTCAGTGTGTAGAGGGAGAGTGGGTGCCGTGGCATCTGCATTGCCGTGAAACGCGAAGCGGAATATGAGGAAGGTGGGGGAGATTGAATAGGGGGAGATCTGTTCCCTAGGCGAGTGATATGCGTTGAGGTCGGGGGCTGCGGGCTGATCGCAGTATACTTGGGAGGTGGTGAACGAGTGGAAGGAAAGAGGGTTTCGACCCCTCTGCTCCGCTTCTGGCGCTGAAATTCCAGAGCAGCAGACGCGAACTGTCCCCGCTCGCTAAGCGGGACCACGGCATCGGTATCTCCTTCTTGATCGGAGAGACTGGCAGCAGCCGGATTGTTCCCTCTCTCTTCTTCGACGCCATCAAGCGACTTCCCTGGTTCCGGGGTGGTAGGCGCACTCATAGCTGCTCCACTTGGCCGTAGGAGTAACGCAGACAAATCTGACCTACGCTTCTCCCACCGCACCAGAGACCGCCGGGATGGGCTACCAGCGTTTGCTAGCGCGGAGTAGCTGTACGACATGGTCCCACTCCATGTCGCGCGCTTGTCCGACGAAGCGGTGCGGGTGAGCGACCCTGCTGTGGCAGAACCGGAGCGCGAGTGAAGGGTAGCGAGGGGTTTCAAGGGCGAAGGCGGTGCATACATCTCGGACAGCTGAGCGAGTGCAGAAGGTGAGGTGAGCCCAACAAGGACATGTCTGACGTTGTCGGACTGGACTTGTGTGCTCTGGAGAGAAGAGTGGAGAGCCACGCGAAGGGGAGAGGAAGGCGACAAGGAGGAACTCCTGCTCAAAGTCATCAGTTCAAGCGCGAACGACGGTGAAGCCGCTATAACTTACATGCTCTCTTCGAGTTCGAGAAGGTTGATAGCTTCGTGTACTGCAGAATCCCATAGATTTGCTGCAGCGATGAGGTCGTTAAGCGAGCCCAAGGTCTACACGTTGACTTTAGTATGTGATAGCGCGGATAAAAGGTTAGGAACCTACGGGCGCTATAAAGTCAGGTAAATTCCCAGGTTGAACAGTGTACGATTCGAGATAGTATAATGCGGTTCCCATTAAAACACAGAGAATAAAAGAGTCGAAGAAAAGAGAAATGCAACATAAGCACAAAAGTGTGAGGGACCGTGCAGAGCTGCGGTGTTCCACGGGATGGCTAGGGATTGGCGGGGAAGGTTGTGTCCTAGATTTGAGATCGGGGTCGTCAGGAGCATCATCAGTCGAGGAAGATGAGCGTCGTCGAGTCGAAGATGGTGCGGTGATAGAAGAGGACAGAAGTGAGGATGATATCACATCATATTGGAACTTCTCGGAGAATTTCTGAAGAGTAGAGTGATGATTTTGCGCAGAGGTTACGATAACGTTTAAGGACTGGAAGATCAACACGTTCAGTATCATATTGGGATAGTCGTAGATGTAGAAGAGAGTGCGAGGTAGAAAAGTCGCCGGCGTCTTATGTGAATGGAGATTTGTGGGTCTAATGAAGGTCTGGCGCAGGCGCTGGTACACAGCGTTGCCCCACGGGCGGGCTTACAGCAACCCGATCTGCCACCGGAATACACTGTGCGGCGGGGCGTTGAAACGAGATGGACTTACCTGTACAAGGTGTAGTACAGGTGTTCGTAACCAGGACCACAGCCTGAGATCAGCGTCCGTGTCCGTATCTGCGCACTCCTCGGAGAAAGGATCTGGAAGGTCGGACATTGCGCCGGGTATAGGTTCAAAGATATCGCCTGATTCTAGAAATGGATGCAAGTTTAGAAGGAAAGGAGAGAAGGGTTGGGTATGTGAAGAGCGAACGAACGCCTGAGGTAGTCCTGGAGGGGGTGTTCGTTAAATAGGGGTTGGGCCATGACGGAAATTATGAGTTAGTCTTGCTAGATATAAGTTAAATTTTGAGTGGAACAAAAAGGAGTGCGGGTGCGATCCGAGACGCGTGGGAGGACAGAGAGGAGGAAAGGCGAAGACGAGGACGAGGGGAGGGAAAGTGACCCGAACCGAGTGTGTGCCACGCCGTTGCTATTGCTGAGATCAACTCGGCCGCAGCTCGCAGCTCAGTATAGCTTCCTTACGGCACTGGGCAACGACACATCCACTCTCACGTAATGAAGTCATGACCTCGAGAATAGCTTCGTCATCTCTGCCGACCATGAATGGACCACGCCTTCTTTTAAATGGTCCCATCTCTTCCTACCAACACAACTGTTAACACATCCCCGTCATGTCCGACCAACTCGTTCGGAGAGTCCATCTACTCGTTCTCATCCATGGCATGTGGGGAAACCCATCACATCTCGCCTCGATGCACCGCATTATAGAGCAGACCCGAGTTCACCAGTCATCGGAGAATCCGGATGGGACGGAACTCCATGTAATGCTCGCGGAAACTAACCAGGCCGAGAGTACCTATGATGGCATAGACTGGGGAGGTGAACGAGTGGCATCAGAGGTGAGCGCTATGATCGTTACCCCTCGACAACTAACTCAAATGCCTTCACACAGATCTTCCAGGAGATTGAGAAATTAGACAAGGGCGGCAGGAAGGTCACTCGGTTTTCCATCACCGGATATAGCTTGGGTGGATTGCTCGCGCGCTATGTCGTTGGGTGAGTCTTGTCGCCTGTTCTTATGTCCTAGTGTTTATGTTAGGACTCATGTCGTGCACAGCATCCTCCATCAGCGCCAGTTTTTTGCCACAGTTACTCCAGTCAATTTCAACACCATCGCGACCCCTCATATCGGACTTCTCAAATACCCTTCACTTCGGTCAAGACTTATTTCAGTCATCGTACCTAGATTTTTCAGTAGAACGGGCGAACAGTTTTTTGGCGTGGACAGATGGTCACGTACCGGGAAAAGCCTTTTAGAGGTTATGACAGACCCAGGTAAGAGGCTGTGATCCCGACTCGACACCCCACAAGCCAGCTAACCACCCATTTAGCTCAAGTCTTCTACCAGGGTCTCAGACTATTCCCTCATATTCGGATATACGCTAATGCGTGGGTTCCCTTCATCGTTCACCTCTGACATGCTCACCTCCTGTATAATATCCAGTATTAATGATACGACGGTCCCCTATTTGACCGCATACGTGGATCTGGAGGACCCCTTCATCAACCATACCACGGGTGGTCTTGCGGTGTAAGCCAGCCTCCCGTGATATGACGAATCTCTGGTTGTTGACCATTTTTGTAGAGAATACGACGACAAATACTACCCGATCGTCAAATCGGTCACCGTACTGGACACGCCACCGCCCAAACGTCATGGTCCCCGCCGGTATACGCTGGCGTGGTTCAGGTCTTACAAGCCGCCTCTCCCTTCTCGTCTACAGCCTCCTTTTCCGTTCAACATTGTGCGTATTCGCAGATATCCCTCAAACGAGTCATTCACTGATCCCGTACACAGGCCGTGGCTGTTCTCATTCCAATTATCTTACCCGCCTTCTTGACCCTCCTGTTGGTCAGGGTTTCTGTCTCATCTTATTATTCTCGTTCGCGCATCAAACTTCTCGAGTCAGAGGACGCCTCCGCTACCCAGCGGCTTGTTCACGTCTTTGGGCGATTGGAGCGTGAGATCGAAGACATCGTCGTCGATATGGCCGACGACCCTAACACTCCGATGCCGTCACCGAACGGTGACCAGACCTCGAAGATGGTCCCGCGCATTACCCCCGCACAGAAAAGGATGGTGGCTGCCCTGAATACACTGCCACAGCTCAAGAAGGAGCGCGCGTTTATCACTGACGTGATAAACTCACATGGGACAATCATCGCACGCGACATCAAGAACTTCGACTTCCACAAGATCGGAGAGGGTGTTTTGAGGCACTGGGCGGACGCATTCATTTTATAGGTCTCGATATGGGATGAGGCGAGTGCTTGGTTCGTGCCGAGAAGAGTCAATGGACTACGGCTCTTTCTGCCGCACCCGCACTGCTCATTGTTATACATCACAGTTTACTAGTTGCTCCCGCAGAATATCGACTACTATTTATTTGTATTCGCTGGCAGATCTGATCGGATGTTGGTGTCTTTTCTTCAGACAGTTTTCGAGGCCTTCGCCAACAAGCGCCAGGAAGGTCCATATTGTTTGCGAGTTGAAGATCTGATTCATCGCCAGAGTCATGGCCGGGGAAGTACCGCCACTATCACGGTGTCATCATTCATCGTGCTCATCACCTTGATGTTACGGTTAATATCTCGAAGTGCCCAAAAGTCACAACCAAGGAACGCCACACGACGCAATGCCCGAAAGGCGTCAGAAAGGGACCGGTATATTCTCTGAAATTATGCCTCGCAGGCCACTAGCACACATGCGGTGTCATTTAGCGTCCGGTTCTTTGTCCTCACCTCACGTCCTCTTTGGCCTTGAAGTCGAAGGTCGTACTTCTTCGCATATCAACTAGCCTAGGTCCCTTTCCATTCCCTGTTCCTTTTTGTGACTTTGAACAATTTACAGTACTGTAAATACATATACAAGCCGTCTTGCGCTGCTGACTTATCTCTCATTTTACAGCTTCCCACCGTAATACATAACGACAACTACAGCGTTCAAAGACTACGAGTATCGGATTCGAGTTGGGGGGCTACATCGGCTTCGTGTGGTTTGGCACGCTAAGAGTATTACATGAGAAGCCGTCGAAGGAAGAGCAGTGAAAGGACGAAGGGAATCGCGCACCTTCGCGGGCTTGCAGCAAGGAACCATAAATGTTGGCGACTGAAAAATGCGTGCGCAAGCATTTCTCGCGCCACGGACAAGGGCGGGGAAGGAAAGAGCGACATATTCGATCGGATGGGAGCTGCCTCCTGCACACACTCTATTCCAATTAGTAAGTTCGTAAGATACCCTCCTCTCGTAGATAGAAAACACGCGCGGGATACTTACAGGGTTCGGAGGAGTGAGACGTTGCTTGACCGAACGTAGTTCTGGAGGGCAATCATCACGTTCCACGAGGTACGCCACTAGATCGAGCTAGGACACAAGTCGGAAGTGAGGGATCTGAAAGTGTGTGCGAAGGGGAGATAGGTAGTACCATGTCGCTGTGTGGGACATGCGCCCGCGAACAAGTCATATCTTTGCATACACCATAGTAAACGAAATTCCTGCAAATGGATCGAGATTTGTGCGACGGCGCACGCGGATGGGAATGAGAGCTGGGCTGCTGGAGGTGGGGACCTCAAGTTAGTGAAAGCCATAAATTATAAACACAAGGAGATGCACCGGCGGGAGCTGGTGAGGGGTAGAGTTGGAGTCCATGGTGCGCAGCAGACTCCATGCTAGGTTCCTTCAAGAAGCATTCCACAAGCTTGTGGGGTTCCAGTTACAGTACTGCAATGATTAGATTAAAGATTGACGATCATCGCGGGATTACCGCCACAGCCTGAGTGACTCATCCTGTCAATTGAATGAACAATGACCGAAGTCACGGTCGACTTGACCTGGCGTGGAGTGCCACTGGCAGTCTCCACAACATGGTCAAAGGGCGCCACTGTATAAACCCCGCAGCGCCCAAAATGCGCCAGAAAGGGCTGCACGTTTCCCCTGAAATCGTGTCTCTCGAGCGCCAAGCTAAGATGCCACCATGATTTCAGGTTCAGTTGGAGCCCTTGCACACCGCCGTACTATGCTACCTTCGTCTCAAAACTTATCTAGTGTCCAACACTGGTTTCCTACTCTTGTCGGGTGCAATCGGTTTGACTGGGAACTCTCTTTGGTATCTGCGGGAAACTGAGAAGTAGACGTCGGCGCTCGCATTTTAGTGGCATTTCGGCTATCCTTTCCTTTACGCCCATACTATGTCTACTTCCTTTGTTCCCCCGAACAGGTGCTGGGACACGTAAACACTCTTGTGGCCAACTATAAATACGCGAGCTGTCTTGCGAGCCCGGTCTTCCCCATCTCTCAATCTACCATTTCCTCCCTCATGTACGCTACCCCTACAAACGCGCGACCCATCCTGCCGACATATTACCTTCAGAACGGGTCGGCCCAAGTCGATTCCGGGGCTGGTCCCCAGAGTGAATCGCGGACCCTTCTTTATCTTCGTGGCATCGGCGTCTTTTTATGGGCCGCCCTGGTAAAGGTGTTGATGTCCCATGGTCAGTCGATCGTGGCTGGCTTCTGGCGCTCGGTCTTAGCCCAACTGTTGGGAGAGCAAGGGCGCACAACACTAATGGCGAACGGAGCCACTCGCGACCTCGTGACTCGTGGTCAACCCTCACCTGCACGAACTACATCCTCCAAGAAGGTCTCTTGGTCCTATCTGCGTGGTTTGTGCATGGCTTCTACTTTCTGGCATGCAATAGTGACAAATAGGGCCTGTGTAGGGGTCTCCCTGGCGTTGAGCGAACTCTGCCAGGATAACAATTACGGAGGCGACCGTATTCCCCTCTCTATCATCTTGGACCTCAGTACGTACCGTATTATTCCACCCTCTACCGCGGAGGATAAACTCAAGTCACACAGTGAAGCAGCATCAAAGTGCCTTCGTTCCGCTGGGACCTTATGCGGGGAGGGACGTTCCTAGGCGGCTCATCCAGCTCGTACGCTATCTGATTATCTCCAAGGGTCTCCTATAACCATATTTTATCTTGCAGGCCAACGAGGGTGTCGTGTTTTTCGATCCCTTCAAAGAATATGTTATCGTCCCTGAGGCTACCAGACAGAGGTGAGGGGTTCATCCTTTTGTCCCTACATCCCGACCACAGTTGACGCGACCTATGTTGTAGATACGCCTTGCGACGCCGAGAATTGTTAGCCAGGGGTGTCGACCCCGCCAACTTGAGCGTATTCGGTGCCGCGTTCACAAGGGGGCTTTCCGCGAGTGAGAGAGTGACGAGTGCAACCGTAGCCGTACGTCTTCCAGAATGGTCAGACCTTGTCGTTTGACCAGTTCTTTGCAAGCAGAGCTACAGAGGACAATTCTTACTCGCTCAAGGACAGATGGGGAACAGGTCTGGGGCGGGGCTCACCCGCAACGAATCGCTCACTTCGATTGCCGACGCCATTTGCCCCACTCGGTTAATGCCAGAAATCGAGGTACCTGAGGGCAACACTCGCGTTGACGCAGGTGTACGTCGTGGGCATTCCGTACGTGGGGATTGTTTTTTTCAATTATTATCTCAACTCATTGCTGAACCAATGAATGACCTGGGGGTAGATTGTGACGGATGTCGCCCGTATCATTACCAGCCGCCCCCCTCCTGACAGCAGCCAGGAAGGCACTGCCCACGCAAGCGGCAGCCAGTTGCGTCGCGGACTCTCGGTGAGCCTATTTCAACTGCGCGTTGGATGCCAGTGGTGTCCTGAATTCCCCAATTACGTGACCTGTCGCAGATTCTGCCCGAAATGACTGCGATTGTTCGCGAACGGGATGCGTTGGAGGCTCAGAAAGGTCGCTTGCGTACCATCCTTGAGACATCCGATTGACGCAGGAATCGTTATGTAATGTCGGATGTCGACCCATGGGAACGCCATTGTTTAACGCTTACAGTAACTGTGTTGGCCGTACAGTAATATAGTATGTGGTTCGCAACATCCGTCATACGATTATGGCGAACGGGGCTCTCCTTCTGGTCGCATCGCTGAGAACTCCTTCACCTCCGCCTCGGTTACATGCTGGGCGCAAATTTAGGCTGCTTGTACCCGCGGTAAGAATACATTGATTGGGAGTATGAATTACTATGTTGGATAGACTATGGTGAGTAAAAGATAATAGAGCTCTACAACGTGTTCTATCTAGTATGTCAAAGTCCGGACTATGATAGATGCTACAAGGTCGATGTCTGGTGCCCCCTCCCACATAGATACAAGTTCGTAAGGGCGAGGCAGAGCCTTGCAAAGATAGCCTTTGTCGTGAAAGGGGATCAAAAGCGCAGGCTTCAAATAGACGCGGGGTTGATGTAGATGCTCCGACGACGAGCAGCCGCGGCATTCAGGATCACGAAGCCATCGGGTAGTAAGGAAGCGCGCTCCCTGCGGCGCACGGTGTTGGTTGCCCGCTTCCAGATGTGCACGAGACGGCGTTCGAGGAATTTTGACACGGACAACTGTCTTTGGGGAACGAATGGAGTACTAGGAGATTGCTGTATCAGCATGGGGAGACGCGTCTGTTCTGGAGTGGGTCTTACCGAGGCCGCTCATCAAGTGAGGCTGCGTACGTGACTACTGGGCCGGCCATAGTATTTTTTATGTTTTTAAGGGTATAGGAAACTGAAGGAGGGGAATGGGTTCTAGTGGGTGGGCGATGGACGATATTATGAAGCCCTGGGAGAGCCTCAGGGAGTGTGCTTTATACTCGATCCATGGTGGGAAGAAGGCGAGCGAAGCCAGGTACAATTGTAGGTCCATTGTTGCTTTTAGAGTACGAACACTACAATGACCAAAAATAATGCCGAAATGCGGAAAGTGCGCGAATACGCGTCAAACCATGAGAAGGGCGATGCGCCACCAATTGTGTCTGGAAGTGTGGCGACGGTAGCTAGCCTGTTCTGTTCTGTGGCTGGCAAACAGGAAGCGACGCTAACAACCCAGGAAATCTTCACAACGAGCCCGCATTGGCTGCGCCGCACTGTGGTACCTAATTCTTCACTTTAGCTCCGATCAACGCAAGATATGGATGTGGGCGAAGGTTATTGTGTTCGTTCGGTTGCGGCCGGCAGACCAAGCCCGCACTCGCTTGAAACTCGTCCGTCGCTAACCCGTGTGTTCTCTTCGCCCGCGGCACATTCATTACGACGCATCGACCCTCTCTCTTCGTCTTTTGCAGGGTTCGACTCCTTGTTTCCAACCGCGCATCAGCAGAGGAAAAGTTTTATACACTGTGTTAGGTCGGGATCAGGTCTCGCAGGGTAAATAATCGTGTCTGCCTCGTCGCGCGGTCTGGAACAACTTCCTCACCAACGCCACGTTTGGGAGCTCCTTTCACAGAAGACCACATCAATCTTCCGTCGCTTCCTTTCCGCATACCAACTGACGCTTCGTGTCGTTTGACTCGTCGGGGGGCTCCAGCTTCATCTCCGACCTTCTGCTCAGGCATATCATTCGACCGCCATCCACTCAGCATCCCCGAAAGCCTCTCGAGTCACGCATGCCTTCCTTGAGATATGTCCGAGTCTGGACTGTCCAGACACGTCTGTGTTTTGATGACGGTACCGCGTAAAGGTTTCAGGGTTGTCCTTTGAAACGGTCATCGTCGAACACATCTGGACTGTGACATCGCGACGGTTGTCGGAAGGGTGATGGAGGATTGTTCTATCGATTCTTGAAGGGAAGGACATTTATGCGACGTTGGCTTCAATGATTCGCCTACTGTAAGATGTGGTGCGGGCGTTGCGTAGTATGACAGCAGAGACGGTCGTCGTACAATCATGGGCCCTTTCCATTCCGTTGCCCACTCTTCATCGCAACCGGGCAACAATAACGTACCACTGACGGCCAGGGTTTCGTGTACACTTTTGCATGTTCACATTTGATGATCATAGCGCTCGTGGGTCTGGCCACGGATGCATGTACCATGTACCGTGGCGTTAGTTGCATCGTCTTACGTTGTCTACACCCGCATTCCCCTTACCTTACCACAATGTCATGTTCTGGGCTATCGTACCGGTCGTTGCCAAGGGGTACGTGTGTGTAGAGATTGTTACCCACGCTGCGCATTGGCATTGGCCATCTCCGAAGAACAATGATGCAAGCGGCATCAAAGTTGCCCACAACAATATCCCGATACCCCTACATCTGGCCAACCTACACCCCACATCTCCTACTCTCCCCTCTCACACATTTTCCTTCTCGGCAAGGCGAATCATCAACTGCTCCACCCATGGTCTCCATGACATCTCGCAATTCCGACTCGACAGGGGCGGAATCCACTGATCCCGACATTCGGATGGCATATCAGAGCATCACCCTGCAGGGTTCTCTTAACTGGTCCGTTTCCGCCCCCCTCTCCAGCTCGTTTCTACTAGCTCAGTTCCTCAAATTAGGCTCATTCTTACTTATGGAAAGGTTGGTCTCTCGCTGAGTTCAAGGTCCGGAGGGCCGACACCGGTCTTCTAACCAGTCATGTCTTCAGTGGTCACCCTCATTGAAGCTGTTCGCGGCTGGTTCGCAAGGGTTACCAGAACTGAAGCAATGTATCACTCAGTCAGAGCACTCCATATTTTTCGCCTTCTTACGCCTATTTGTCGACGGTGTGACCTGCTTTGCTACAATCACCTATATCCGGAGGGCACATCTGCCCTGCGCAGAGGTGCGCAGTACTATATTTTATTTTATTTTCAGTAGCCCCTAACCCTATATCTCGTTACGCAGCGCGTACATCCGTAGCGGGGCGTACCGTTCAATCTTGGTTCAAGGTACGTCTGCCTATCACAATGTGTAAGCGGTTCGCGCTCAGCTTGGCGCACGCACAGGGTCAACAGGCGACTTTGACCATCTCTCATCTCGAAAATCTCACCGCCAGTGCAATCCGCGAAGCGATGCCTTACACACCGGTTCGTCCCGTCGGGATGGCACGCACGTCGTCCGAGGCCCCCGCCAATCGTGAGAAATCCTTGCCTCATGCACCAGGTCCCGTCACCCGCACGGCCTCCGAGCCCGCTACCTATCTTTCCATGCGCGGACCGCCGAACTTTGGGGACCCCGCAATGCGCTCGGAGCTGCGCGAAGCCGCGCGTCGAGCCTCCGAGGCGGAAGACCGCGCGGCCGTGCGCGAAGAGGCTGCGCGTCAGGTGCGTATCAAGTGGCTGCGCGAACAAGAGGCGCGAAAGGCGGAGGAGGAGGAGGACGCTCGGCGCGCGCAGCTGGAGCGCGACCTGGCGCGTTCGGCGGCGGTGCGGATGGCGCGAGAGGAGGAGGAGCGCGCGGAGGAGGAGAAAAGGGCGCGCGAGCGGGTCGAGCGGCGGCGGCGAGATGCCGAGAGGCGCGCAGGAGTTGGCGAGGAGGCTTGAGGAGCAGAGACTCGAGGAGGTGCGCCGGCTCGAAGAGGTCGCAAAGGCGGAAGAAGAGCTGAAGCACAAGGCGATGGAGCGGAGGGAAGCGGCTCGCTTCGCCGGCGCGAAGAGACGCCGGGAGAGCCGTCTGGCTGGGGACAGCCTGCTCTTGAGCGGGTGGGTCACGGTGCAAAACTCGGAGTCCGTCACGTGGCGGAGGCGGTATTTCCAGATGACGGATACTTTGATAAGATTTTACAGCAAGGACAAGGTGAGCAGCCTTGCAGACCGCTCACGAGGTACAGGCTCTAAGTGGCAGGCAGGACGTCACCGGTGTCCCGGTGGACGTTGTCGTACTCAAAGGCGTGAAGCCCTCTGTCAAAGAGTGGTACGAAGGATTCGAAGAACTTCGTGCGATACCTTACTCGTTCGCTCTTATTCCTCGGCAACGGCGAGTCGCCCATGATGCTCTTCTCCGACTCGAGTGCCGAAAAGGTACGATTGTCCGTCTAACTCTCTTGGCTTCACTGACTCATTCGCTCTAGGATCTACTCACAGGTCTTTTGATGACGTGTTCATGACCGTTCGCTTTAATGATGTTGGTGGCCGTTGTCCCAATATGCGTGTGTGTCCCACCATTTGTACGATTACATGTTGTGTCAAGATACATATACCCATACCCTACTCTCGGGAGTTTTCAAGGAGAACAGGATGCAAGAAGGTCGTACAGGAGTGCCTTGATAATAAATCTCTTGTAGCCAGCGCAATCTCTTAGTATTTCCTGTGGTGTGTGTGTGACACTCATAGGTAGAGCCTGGCGGGAGTTATCCGCGGCTTTTGCCGAGGGAAGAGAGTTACGTGGGTTATCAGATAACTAACCGTCACCATGCCTCAAGGCCTCAACCGCTACCCAACGATCTCCCTCCCCACCTCGATCACTCAGAAAAATAGAGGCGATACGTATGGCCTACTCTACGCTCTTGGAGATACAAGAGGTTACTTCTGCCCCTGACATCGGTAGCAAAAATTATCATGAATAAAAGTTAATGTACGTCAGGTCAGGATAGTCGGCTATCTTATCCGGGAGGTCCTTCCTTGACGGCCAGCGAATTCGTCGCAGAAGAGGTCAACTCATGTGGGAACGAAGACCAGATTGTTAAAGCCGGCGAGAGGCATTATCCTTCGCTATCTCCGTGCCTGTACGTCACTGTCATAAGCCCCTTTTCGTTTAATTTTTTTTCAACTTCATCACAGATTCACAGTCAAGAAATTCAAAGACCGTACGCCTGCATGCTTGGATTCTTCATCCGCCGCATTTCCGCATTGAGACAAAAAAGGAGATGACGATGGAAATGCTCCGCCAAGCTGATAAGCCCCCTCGAGACCATAGCGAGGCCAAAAAACAAGTGGGGTGGGTGCAGCATTTCCGTGGCTCCAACCTTGTTTTTAAAATCCTAGCTTGATTCTCTGAAGGCCCTTATTCGGGATAGCTTTCAATGCGTCGTTTCTGGAAGATATGATTCTCGATCCGTGAAGAGAAATAGCGAACTCAAGGAAGAAATACGGAGCTCCCGCTTGCAGACGTGCGTCACTCAGTGTGTACACATCATCCCCGATTCTATCGACATGAATATATCGGATTTCGGAGACAAAGTATGCTGTCATAGCCCCGTTCTTCTACACTCGTCGACCAGATCTACGCGGTTGCAGCACGAGTATGCGGCAGGCTGTGAACCATCTTGAAATGTTCGGCTATGGGGACCCCCGGAGAAGTTGAAAGGAAGTGGAATTCATGAATTCGATAATGTCATGCCATTAGACTTCTCTTGCTACAAATGGTTCCATATGCTCGAGCTTTGGCTTGACGCCGCAGTGGGTGTTTTTTTTTCGGACACTGGCAACGTCATTGAGATCGAAGGTCCACAGGAAGGGCCCCCCAACACGTACATCATCAGAGCAACCGAAGAGACGCGTCTTAACTCATGCAAAGCGGGCGATGGAAAAGATCACCTTAACAAGTGCATCCCTGGGGCTCCAATTACCAAACCCAGTCTATTTCGAGATCCATGCTGCATTGCTGCAAGTCGCTCGCTCACTTATCTGGCGCTGGTGAGTACATGGACAAGCTATTAGAATATCTTGAGGATACCTGTGTCCTATCTGAGGATGGCTCGTCGGCACATATACTCTCGTTTGTTCTTCAGCAAGAAGAAATCGCCCAAGAAGTAATCTCCGTCTAATACTTGGGACCCCCTTTCATTTTCGGTCCATGTCTCTATTCACTTGTATTAGTTACCGCCAACAAGAATACGCAGTTATATCTTGTAGTATGTTTCGCAGCTATGTTACAAGCATGAACTTGTGGCGGGCGACATCGAACTTGGTAATGGATGATCTGGCCCTTCCTCCGCCTCGGCGGTCTAAGCAATGCAAGTCAAGGCCTGGCAACATTTCGGCTCCCATCTCCCCAAACGTCTTCTAATGCGAGAGCAACACGCTCTACCAAAAACCCGCATACACACAGCATCTGCACAGTGGTGAATGGACAGTCGGGTTCCTCAACGCGCGCTCCGTAGACAAGTTAAACATTACAGTAACTGATTAGCCCAGTATCCAGTCGCACAGAACATTGCCCACGATGTCTCACTGCACCCTGCTTGCAACAAACTCCTGTGTTCAACCTACTCTAATTCTGGGCAGTGGCGAACTTTTGGATTCGGATATCCTGAGAGCTACGACAAGGCACTCTTCCCACACGTTTTTTTTGTCTGGGAATATTGGAGTTTGATTACTCAAACATCGTCGCGACGTGCATCAGCCCAGGCGCACAGCGAGCATCATATCTATGGCTCTCTTCTCTTTTGTCGCTTGCGATCTGTGAGCGCATGTGAGCCCTCACGTTACCACTATTTGCTTCGAATTTAAGCCGACATTTTTGTTCCACCAGTTGCAGGATGACAGGAAGATAGGATATAGGGAGACTGGGAAGAGGAACCCAACGTAGTGAAAACAGAAGGTGCACTTTCTGGAAGACCATGGTCATTTGAAGGGTTTTCACCTTGGTCCCACACGGAATGGGATCGCTATTATATTGCACTACGCAAGTATATAGCCTTCAATATTCAACCCCATCATTTCTATAACTCATCCACAACCCATGTGCCGGAGTTACAGCCATGGGGCGGCAGGCAGGAAAGCCGCAAAGGACAGCAGCGCGCCACTGCCCTGGCATCTGGAGATGGAGGTCGGTGTTGAGGGGCGTGCAGTGAAGCTACAGACACTGCCCAGAGATGGCCAATGTGGTACAACAGGCATGAGAGTGCGTTTGCGTGACGATACAGACACGAGCCTGGTGAAGCGGTGATTGCGGACCGCATCCCCGATTCCCTTTCGTCTTGTGTAAGTTAGCTTGACCCATACCCAAGGCTTGACCATCTCCCACACCTCCATTTCTCAATACTAAGATGTCTCTCGGGGGTCAAACTCCTGTGTTTGTGATGAGTAAGGCCATTGTCGTCTGTAAGAATTCCCAAACGTACTCACCTGCAATGTAACACCCAGATGCCGCACCCGAGCGGCAATCTGGACGGAAGGCACAGTTATCGAACATCACCGCCGCAAAAGTACGTTTCCGAGTACTATCAAATTACTAGTTCTTGAACACTCTATCTTATGTCAGACCGTCGCCGATGTCATTCGAACATGTTTGGGTCCCAAGTCTATGCTCAAAATGATCCTCGACCCTATGGGCGGCATTATGTGAGCTTTTTCTGTTGGATCTTTCCTTCTAGACCTCCCTAATAATTGTGCACTCTAGCCTCACAAACGATGGAAACGCTATTCTCCGCGAGATTGACGTTGCTCATCCCGCAGCAAAAAATATGATCGAACTGAGCCGGACACAAGACGAGGAGTGTGGCGATGGGACAACGAGTGTGATCGTCTTAGGTGCGATCGTCTGCTTGCTCATACACCTCTCTGGATTGACGTCCGTGTCGCATAGCCGGCGAGATCCTCGCACAGTCCCTTTCACAACTTGAGCGCGATATTCACCCCGTTGTGATAATCTCAGCGTACAACAAGGCGCTTCAAGCCGCGCTCGAGGTCGTCTCTCGGATCTCGGTGCCGATCGACACGAAGGACGACGTTCAGATGCTCGCGCTGATCAAAACCTCGATCGGCACAAAATTTGTCATTCGGTGGTCCGACTTGATGTGCCGCCTCGCGCTGGAGGCGGTGCGCACCGTTTCGGCCGACGACGCCGGGGTGCGCACGGTCGATATCAAGCGTTACGCTCGTGTAGAAAAGGTCCCAGGAGGAGAGATAGAGGACAGCCGAGTTCTGTCCGGCGTCATGTTGAATAAGGACATCGTGCACCCGCAGATGCGCCGTCGCATACACGAACCGCGCATAGTGCTGCTCGACTGTCCTCTCGAGTATAAAAAAGGCGAGAGTCAGACCAACATCGAAATCTCGAAAGAGGCCGACTTTGCACGCATCAACCAAATTGAGGAGGAACAAATCAAGGCGATGGTCGACCGCATCCTCGAATTTAAGCCTGATCTCGTCATCACAGAAAAGGGCATTTCAGGTCTGCCGACTGGTTATTCCAAGAGAGTTGATCGTGCGTTAATACTTAGTGCCTGGTGACAAACAGATTACGCGCAATACTTCTTTGCCAAAGCCAACGTGTCTGCGCTCCGGCGGGTACGCAAGTCGGACAACAACCGCATCGCGCGCGCAGTAGGCGCGACGATTGTAAACCGTGTAGAAGATTTACGAGAATCGGACATTGGAACTCGTTGTGGCTTGTTCAATATCGAGAAGATTGGTGACGAGTAAAATCGCCTTTTTCCCCGTCCGAAAACCGAGCTTCACTCCTTCTCGCTCCAGGTACTTCACCTTCCTGACCGAATGCACGACCCCCAAGGCGTGCACCATATTGCTGCGCGGGCCGTCCAAAGACGTGCTGAACGAGATCGACCGCAACCTGGCGGATGCGATGTCCGTCGCGCGCAACGTCGTGTTCAACCCGACGCTCGTGCCGGGCGGTGGTGCCGTGGAAATGGCCGTCTCGGTCGGCCTGCATGCGCGTGCGCGCGCGGTGACGGGCGTCGAGGCGGGACCGTTCCGTGCTGTCGCCGATGCGCTCGAGGTCATCCCGCGCACGCTCGTGCAAAACGCGGGTGGGAACGCCATCCGCGCCCTCACTGCGCTCCGAGTGCGTTTTTCCTTTTTTTTTTTAAAAAAAAAAAGGATTTCCCTGACCGTGTCACTTCCTTACTTACCCCGTTTTTCATGGCTTTGCACCATGACCCACAGGCGAAACACGCAAGCGGCGAACATTCGTGGGGTATCGATGGCGAGACGGGCGATATCGTCGACATGAAGACGTACAAATTGTACGAGTCTGCGAGCGTCAAGGTCTAGTCCCTCGTCATTCTCGCGCGCCTTTACACCTCACCTGACATAACGAACACCCATGTCGTTGGCGTATAGATTCAAACCTTCAAAACCGCCATCGAAGTGCGTAGCATAGCGCTCGAGAGTAGTTCCTTCCGTTGGCCATTGCTGACCGGTTTTTATATCAGGCGGCGCGCGTCCTATTGCGTGTGGATGACGTCGTTCAGGCGACGCGGAAGGAACGCCGGCAGGAGCAGGGTGCACCCCCAGAGGAGCCTGTGCAAGAGTAATCCTAGCCGGTCGTAATCTGTCAAGTCGAGCTTTGCGGGTGGTGCACAATTGTAATACGATTTTAACATCACATCATCTTTACTCTGGGCAGTTCTTCCCAGTCTAAAACGCTATTCTAATGCTGCTGAGAACGCACGGACGAAGAATGTAGTTGGAGTCTTCCAAGGGTATCGGTCATATTAGTCTAGATTGCGTATAGGTACACGAATGATGGAACGCGGGCAGGACACCATCCATCCAGTGAGCGGGCAAGATAATCAACTCAGCATCTCTAGACATGCTACCACCAGCGGATCTCGGTCCATAATAATGGCGCAAATACCACGATCGCCGTCCAGAACTAGCCAGCGAATCAGTCAGGAGCGGCACAAGTAGATTGGGAAGAACACCCACGGCCCGCACAGCGGTGACACACAGAGCCGGGTATTCTACGAGCGTGGGCCTGGCCAGCCTGGGCTTCTCATCATCCGAGACATGCACGCGCCGTGGATGTGTAAATATCACCCAGACGGCGTACACCGCCACTGAGAAGAAATGATTGAAAAGCAAGACAGGATCTGGTGCGAGACTGGTGTTTTTCGACATCACATGAGGGGGTAAAAATGACGACAGAAAGAGAGAGACTTACCCAGAGAGTAACGAGACCGGACCACGAATGCATTCGCCGCCGCGCTCAAAGTACTTGAAGCACCCGGTACGCAGAACAGCGAGATATTGGTCTGTTGTTTCCGTTTTCCCCACGTGTCGATATCAGTGTGTGTTTGTAGCGGTGGCCACCAGAAAGAAAGATGCGACGTACCGTCTGCACCAAAGAGGTCGTACAGGGCGATGCTGAGGATATTGATCGTCGCCGCGAGCGGCTTGCGCGCCCAGTGCCAGCGGTGGAGCACCTCTGTGACGGCGTGCCAGTCAGCAAGGTCAGGCACGGCGGCGAGCATCGGCGCGAGGAGCACGACGTCGGAGAGGGCAACGGTCATGCCGCCGCCCGTGAGCGGGTGACGCATGTTCCACGCGTCGCCGAGGAGGATGACGCCCTCCTTGGCGTGCGGTCCGCCCTGCTCTACGGGCGGGAGGAATGAGTTGGGCATGCGCCGGAGACGGTCCTTGGAGAACGCGGTGTGGATCGACGCGTGCAGCGACGCGGGGAGTTGCGGGACAATGTGCGTGAGGATGTGGTTCTGTGAGTTGACGAGCGGTAAGTGGGGCCCGAGCGACGCGTAGCACCGCAATAATAAACACGCATTGCGCGCTTTCTCACCTTGAGGTCGGACGGGAGCGGGTTCTTGACGTCGATAAGGATGCGGGTATCATGCTGCCCGATTTGGTATAGGAGCACGGGACCGTGACCCTTGATGAGCGCGACGGTACCGTGCTGCGGGATGGGGAGCGTGACGTCTTCAAGGATGGCGCCGACAAAGTTGCCGCGCACAACGGGCTTGAACTTGGCGCCGACCGTGCTGCGGAAGTTAGAGAAGCAGCCGTCGGCGACTACGACGAGGTCAGCGTAGAACGACTGCTTATGCTCGGCGCCGTCCCGGCGCGCCTGGACGCCGACCACGCGGTGGGTGAGCGGGCACTCGATCAGGTCCGTGACGGTGGCCTCGAGGACGTCGACGCCGGGGGCGGCCCTGGCGTGCGCGCGGAGCTTCTGGATGAAGCGGCCGTGGTGAAAGGAGCGGCCCTCGGCGCTGTCGGGGTATGGGATGTGCACCGTGTCGCCTGCGTCTAGGACGGCGTAGCCGTGCACGGGGATCGCGTCGATGCCGTCGAGACACGCGCCGAGGCCCAGGGAGCGCAGAGCCGCAACGCCACCGGGCTGTAGGAGCTCGCCGACGATGCGGTCGGGTTCTGCGAGGGAGCGCTCGAGGAGGGCTATGCGGAGTGGTGCGGTACGAGAGGTAGACGCTGCGGCAGAGAGCGCATGAGCGAGTGCTGAGCCTGCGATGCCTGCACCGACGATGACAACGTGGTAAGAAGAATCTTGGGTATTCGCAGACATGGACCACTAATTAACGAAGGTGAAGGAACGAAGGGACGATGACACAAGCTATATGCACTCTCGCACGCGACACGCACAACGCAAAAAAATCGTCTCACTTTTCGTATTTTCCTTTTTTGGTTCAAAACTCATCCGCTGTCGCGATACCTCGGGGCTATCACATGATAGTGTCACATCGTAATCGTAATATCGTACAACCCCTTACTCTTCCGACAGAACTGGCTCACCAAGCTCACCAGCCAGCGCGATAAGACTGAATTCCTGACTTGGTGCCTTGGGGATGATGTTTTCTTTAATGTACTTGGCCACATCCTAAGAAAATGCACGGTTGTATACGAGAACGACAATGACAAGCAGCGCATACCTTTAACAGATCCGTCGACTCACCCCGATCGACGGGCCCTGCTCTGCGACCATCTAATTCGATGAGACGTTGCTTGTCCGTTTCGATCTCTACCTCACGCGCGGATGCTTCGGGGGCCTGCACGAAACAGGTAAAGTGCAAGTCTGTATCCAGGTCAGCAGGGATAGTGGTCTGTCCCTCGGCCGCAGTGGCAGCATGAATGTCCGCAAAAATCTTTGTTGATTCGAGGAATTCGGCACGCTCTTCCGGCGTCTTATCTGTCAAGGGCTGTTCAGACGCTTTGGGGTGTAGAGCGTGTTACATACTTTGACAAGCATCGATGAACTTTGTGATCGGGCTTCCGGGTTCGTATACAAGTTGAGCCTACAAACGAACCATCAATCTCATCTGGCAGTATATCCAATCGACCTTACATTTGTCAGGGCATGCAGCAGGCCAATCGTGCCGCACGCGTTTCTGATCTGCCCTCGCACACACGCTCGAATACACCAAGCTCTACCAGGAGAGGACGGGACGTACGGTCTGCTTGATCCAGAACACTGTCGGATCGATTGGTACCTGACCCTTTTCTTTGATCTCAGCTTCTTCGGCTTGTCCGAGTTCTTCGAGTTTACCGCGGATCGGGAAAAGCAGGATGACCGCCTTGACTGGCTGGGGAACGAGTGCGAGTAGCTGGCGAACAGGAATCCACCTCAGCTATATGGAATTTTGATGCAATGGATACGCACATCATCGTCCAGGCCGTACACATCTACGAATTCTGCATCTGATTCGACTAGACCAACTTTGTGTGCCCACTAGACGGATCTTTGAGCGCGAGATGGCTATAAATAAAGAAATGACCAAATATACGGACGTCGTTAAAAAGCTAATTAGAGTGGGTTATCAAAGAATTGAATTAGATCTATGTTTTGACTATTAACTGCACAGTACCTTGGGATCACTTTCGAGAGGGATCCAACGAGACATCTTGTGAACGTCAGCGGCAAGATGATGACCGGATCACTTGCACCATCGGATCGGAGCATACTCTATTTTATTTCCCACCTTACTTTACAAAAAGGACATGTTTTAGTGCCAAAATTACTGTCACTGGATGAATCGAAACAAAATTTTGCATTATGACCAAAAGCTCCTTGAGAAAAATATTAACGTCCACCCCTAGATCCTCACAGGACGTGCGCGCTACGACGGCAGTCAAAAAGGATAGTCGCTGCTCCGTGAATGTGCAGGCTTCAGACGCCAAGTCGTCATCTTTTATGAAGCGTGGGATATCCTTGACATGAGAGAGCTCGCTTTCCCTCAGCCGGGGAGTCGTCTGCGGAACGAGACAGAATAAACAGGGGCCACAGCGGATGAGGCCGAGTTGGAGGCGAACCACGTCCAGCGATGGTACAGTTCGAGGACCGCAGGAGACTTTGACAAGACCATAGGGATCGTCATGTTGCTTAAGTATTCACAGAGGCGAGGAAGAACGAACGAAAGAGAGATAAGGACGAGAAATGAGGCCTCATAGCCTATCGTTCTTTAACTCTCTTTCGTTGGGCGATGGTGGAAGTGTGGTCCGAATTGGGCAAAGGTAACAAAAAACATAAGTCTTATTTTTCCCGATGGGATCTCAGATAATAATTAGTTATCTTCATTCCCCGCTCACTCCGCTGACGTACAGTGTCCTTGGCTTTTGCTCGTCTGCGAGTTACAAGCATGTCATCCACACCGACTGTCAACACTACTGTTCCTGATGATCACCCTATATTCCACTCCCATCCTTTTTATTCCCTCCAAACCAATTCCCTCGTCCCCGGTCTCTCCGATTCTCTCCTCGCCGTGATCCTCCCCGTCCTCGCGTACTGGTTCACCTCCGCTCTCTTCCACCTCCTCGACATCTCCAACTGGGCATGGCTCGACCGTTATCGCATACACGACTCTGCGGAGGTTTCTTCCCGCAATCGCGCTACCCGTCCTGAGGTCTTCCGTGCCGTCGTCTTCCAGCAAGCGCTTCAGACCGCCCTCGGGTACGTCTGGTTGTCAGACGCGCCAGAACACACCGACCATCCTGCGGCGATGCGCGCCGTCGCTGGCGCCCTATCCTCCTCTTTCGGCGTGCTCTTCCTCTCCCCCTCGGGCGAGCAGGCGTACCCCCTGTTCCGAGACGCGTCGCCGCGGCTCGCCTATCTCCTCTATTGGTACCTCATCCCTGCTGCGCAGCTCGTCCTCGCCATGTACGTGTTTCTAATCCCAAGGTATCTGTACGCGTCGCTGACCCCACGTTTTTTTTTTTTCCTCCCAGGGTCGTCCTCGACACCTGGCAGTACTTCCTCCATCGCGCGATGCACATCAACAAGTTTCTCTACAAGCACCTCCACTCGGTGCACCACCGACTTTACGTGCCGTACGCCTTTGGCGCGCTCTACAACCACCCCGTCGAGGGCTTCCTGCTCGACTCGCTCGGTGCCGTGCTCTCCGAGGCTATCGCGCAGCTTTCCGTCCGACAGGCCGTTCTCTTCTTCGCCCTCTCGACCTGCAAGACCGTCGACGACCACTGCGGGTACCGCCTTCCGTTTGACCCGCTTCAGATGTTCAGCGGAAACACGGCCGACTACCACGACATCCACCACCAGATCATCGGCATCAAGTCTAATTTCTCTCAGCCCTGGTTCGTTCATTGGGACGTCATTCTCGGCACACGCATGACGCGGCAGGACATCGAGGAACGCCGCTCCAAGCTCAAGAGTTCATAGATAGACCAACCAAAATACCAATATTACAATCTGACCCGTACGTACCTTTACTCCCATCTATATTTTCTCTTCCTTCCACACTCTCATCGGTTCTCAGCTAGTTGAATTTTTGGTTCTGTTTGGAAAAATGTGCAGTATATAATTCACCGTGTTGTTTGTTGACGGGATTGGCAGACACACAAAAGTCGGACTCAAATCTAGCGTTTGTGCAATGTCTAATAGGAATTAATATATGCGTATACATATTTTTTTTTCCGAGTGGTGGCGGTGGCGGTGGTAGTGCGTTGACGATGATAGCAAGAGACTGGTGTGTGCTTGCAACAAAACAATGTGCGATGCGAGACGAATGCAATTTTTGAGGGAAGGGTGGAGTGACTCCACAGCAGCGGTCGTCCGACAGGGTATGGAGCGAGGGGGTGGCGGGCCAAGTTATCATAGATACGCGCGCCCCGACCGGCGGGCCATCTGTATAATTAACCCCCGTCACCAATTGCGCTCTTCGTGCCAAGAAATAGACACACCTCGATAACCTTCCAACCTCCCGTAAGCTCGTTCTCGAGCTCTTCCTCCACGCGCGTGATGACGGCCGCATAATTGCACTGCTCGACGCGGTCCTCGGCACCGACGACGACTTCGTGCGTTTTGCGGTCGCGGAACAGCAAGACCTCCTGCGTCGTGAACGTAATCACGAACACGGGCGTGTTGTCCTCGAGGAAGCGCCCCGTGCTCACGTCCACCTGCCGGATGTCAAGCACCTTCGAGTCGGGTTTCATGCCCTGGCGCAGGTACTGTTCCATTGTCGCCCAGAGCACGTTGTACGTCTGACAACGATCCACGCGTCAATTTAAAATTATAAAAAAAAATGGACGGGGGAGTTACGTACCGCTTCGGAGCACCACGCCTTGAGTGCCTCGTTGTCCGCGCTCAGGTACGCGTCCACGACCTCCGGAACGATGTACTCCCGCAGCTCGCGCTCGAACGCCTCCATCGAAAAGCCCGGGTCGAGCATCTTCATGCTCCGCAGCACACGCGCCGTCTCGTTCTCGTCAAACCACGACGCGACGGTCGACGTGACCGAGCGGAGTGACAGCACGACTGGGTTCTCCGACTCCTGGTAGGCCCCGTGCAGCTCGGCGACCTTACGCAAAATCGGGTTCGTCTGCTTGAGCTGCTGCCAGCGCTCTTGGCGCGGCGACGAGGCGTGCAAGACGAGCGCCTCTCCCGCACTGTGTAGAGACGGTAGTTAGTCAAGGTACGACACGACCGCTACGAGGAGAAAAAATAAAGCGCGTACTCTGGGTCGGCGACGACCCGCGCCTTGATGCGACCCTCTTTTCCCGCCTTGGCAAGGCGAAGCTGTCGTCGTGCCCTACGCGCCTCCTTTTCCTCGAAACCTGCATGTTTAGCAGTGCCAGAATCGTCGAGTGCGTCGACGAGAGTCTCCGCAAGGGTCTTGTACGCAGCGGTGTTACGAATAGGTTCCGTCGTAGTGGCAATAGTGGAAGAGACGGCCGCGGTTGCCCTAGATATCTGCATAGACAATGTGAGAAACAAGATAGAGGGAGAAAGAGAAAGAGACAGGTACCGCACGGGCGAGTTCGCTCTCCTCCATCGTCTTGAGAGCCTCGGAGACCGCGTCGCCGACTTTAACGCCGCGCTTTTTGAGTTCCTCAGCGGCAGCCCGAAGGCGCGGGTTCTCTTTAATGCTCGAGGTGAGCTGGGAAAAATATAGGTCCAGTCAGAGATTCTACGAGGGGGGAGAGTGAGAAACGCACCCTGGCTCGCTCGTACGCGGCCCTCGCCTTTCTCATCGCCTCCGAGTCCTGGAACTTGTCCACGTCACCCTGGAGCTGCTTCACGTTTTCCTGAAGCTCCCTGTTTTTCCGCAGCTCGTCCCGCAGCACGTCTACGAACGTCTGGAAGGGCGATTTCGGCAGCTCGTCATTCCGACGGGAAGAGGAATGGAAAGAGGCAGTGGCGCCACCCGCGATGGGGCGGTAGCGCAGCGAGGCGAGTGCATGGGAGCGGTGGGCATTCGCAGCGAAGGCGGCTAGGCGGAGGGGGGTCGGTGCGGGAATGGCACGGCGTAGATGACGGGGGAGCATGACAGTCTCAGAGTCGCGAGCCTGAGTTGAGTCGCGTACTTTGACTTTCGTGGCACATTCTCGGCTCTAACGGCCCGAGCTGTCTCAGTCAGACGCCAACCAGAACGCTCAATACAGCTTTGCTTGCCCTCGTCTGATGTACTAGTACACTATTTATCACCAGCAGCGAAACTAAGGGAGATCGAGTTCACACAGTGTCGCTCGTCAGCTGCATAGATAGTCGAGTCAGTGTCTCAACAACGGAAGGAAAGATACGAAGGATGCTACTTGGCGTGTTGAATCCCTCTCCCTTGAATACATGCCCCAGGTGACCTCCACAAGCAGTACAGGTGATCTCAACGCGAACCACCCCCAAGGACGAGTCCTGGTGGCGGGATACAGCACCGGGGATGGCTAAAATGGTCTGATGAACAGTTGTAACGTGCCTCGGAGGATTTCGGCACACCGTCGTAGAAGGCTGGCCAACCGCAGCCGCTGTCAAACTTGGTATTACTCTTGTAAAGTGGGGTGTCGCAAGCCGCGCAGGAGTACACGCCTGCGGCTTTGTTTTTCTCGTATTCTCCCGTCCCAGGACGTTCGGTACCCTTCAAACGGAGCACTCTGAACTGTATATGTGCGTTGTAATAGTGCTGATTGCGTAGATCGGTGAGACGAACACACCTGCTCTGGGTTGAGGATCGCGCGCCATTCGTCGTCGGACTTTATCTTGCTAGCATCGGACATTGTTCGGACAGAGAGTAAGTTGACGGTGATCAATTTAAAGGAAACAGGGGAACGTAGAGCCTGAGAATGATTACGGAGAGCGCGGGTGAATGATCTAGCCATATACATGCTACAAACATGCTACGATATCTCCCCGGCCCTTGTTTACAGTACAGCGATAATCGAAATAAATTATAATTCATGTAACAAGGCTCTCAATATCCTTCTTCATAAACTTCATAATGCTATTCACCCTCTTGCCTTCGTATTTGTTACATGCGCCACATGTATATTCCAATGTCATCAAATCTACGAATCTTTCTCAATCCGTAGACCGCACCGAACGAAAGAATCCTCACGTAGTTGTTGCCTTGACATGAACGTGCTTCACTAGGGATCAGGTCATGACGTCACACAGAAGGCTTTGAACGAGAGAAATGCATTTCTTAATGTAATAAGACATGTTAGTCGGGGACCCGGATCACTGACCCGTTGAGGTAATTAGTTAATTATCTGTGGTGGCAGCCCGAGGAAAGTCAGGACACGTCATACCACAAACAGGTGTTCAAGAACGCCAAGATAAACAATTTGTTGAAAATAGCAGTATCCGAGCCCATATCGATTGTGTTAGCCTCCAGGAGATAACTGAGCCAGAGGTCATCGATCATTCAGCAGTGTCCCCTGTACTTAACTGTACGAGGAGGACCGCCCCACCGCCAGAATTTACGAGAACGGCGACCACTCCCCCTGAGAACCCTCTACGCTGGGAAGGAATACAGTACCTTGCCTCGCTTACAGCAACTCCCCTGACCCTGATGTGCTTGTCTCCGACCCAGATTGAACCCGTCTGCCTCCTGCGCCGCGGGACCAATAACGAGAGGTAAGCCTTCTTTGGCCGCTCGGACAAGAGGGTGGAACGGTCCACTGCGTGTATTTGATATAACCAGGATACGGTGAAATTGGGTCTCGAGTGGGACCATGAACAGAATTTCGGTCAGAGTGCCGGTACCTTCAGGTTGGCAGGTACTCTGGAAATCGTGTCGTTCTATATCTCAGCATCCTACTGCGGGCAGGAAATATCTTAAGATGCTCGCTGCTAATGCTAGAGCTACAACCACTCGGCAGAAGCCACACAGGAATGAAGGACCATGGTGTTCGTTGCATGATTGTGCCAAGATACCAAAATCTCGGGCATGTCGCTTACTTGCAGGATCAATGACTCGGAACCAGATTCGCAGGTACTCCCACACGTCGTCAGTAGCCCGTTGTAAGACGCAGAAATGTATAAGGAAGCCGATACCAGCAGACTGGTCAATAATAATTTGAGTTGTCACTCAGCTATACAGAACGAGTTACCGGAGGTGGAGATCCACATAGTTGCATTGTTGTTCCAGTATGTGGGGTTAAAAGGTAGTACTGCGCCTGGGTTACCGGACCAAGCCCCTTGAACGAGCTGATAAAACTGGAACCTCTGGCAATCCAGCACGTTGGGTGGCACGGAACCACGCAGTGGTACTCACACCATCATGAATCATGCAATGAGAGGAACCATGTTAGGGCTTCTGTGCCGCAAAGAACTGTCAACTGGCACCTGACAGACCTGACAACCTGAACAATATGTCTCTGAAAAAGACGGCACGGTGAATTTCGTACGAATAAACCGAATACTCTCACTATCACCGTGTCCAGAGGTTTGGACACTAGGTGCACTATCTGTCATCGATTGTCGGTATGGGTGTTGTAGACAGTCCATGTACGGCAAAATTGCGCGTTGAAATGAATGAAGGAGCGAACGCCGCGAAAGACATCACCGCAACGAGAAAATGCCCGCATCGATCAGTTCCGAGTCGGGAGGTATTAGTATCGCAATGAAGATCCCATGGACGAGGATTTGGGAAAACGACAAACCCCCTGCGAGGTCAGTGTACTTTGATACAGAAGCCAGGTCAGGGCCACCTTGGATAAAAGTGAACCATCTGGGCTTCATCGCAAGTTGTTGTAACATAGAGGTCCAAAAGTTCTCAAGAATTTACTCTGAATTATATTTTGTTACCCCCGGCGGGATTACGCCAAAAGCAACAAAATATAATTCGAGTGAAAGGGTTCCGAGAGGTTCCGAGTCTTACCATTTCAAGTTCTGCTCCAAACATGAAGTTAGTTAGTTCGAACGCCACCATTATTGTTTTTCGGCGCACCTGAGCTGTCAGTCCTGTCATGTAGGAGTCCGAGATTCTGATGCATAATCAAGTGCAATAATGCATCATATGCGACCATCGCCAAGACCATCGCGAATGGGGGTCGTCCTCGTAGCGCAATTTTTTTTTCCCACTGTGTCACCACTGACAGTTTCGAGGTCTCGTCATCTTATCAGATACTACCCTCGATCTTGTCACTTTCCCTCGGTCTTGAATACGCCCTCCGTGTTCCCCACCAAAACTGCCTTCCCCATGAGAAATTTGCGACTCGATACCGCAGGCGCTGACATCCCTTATCTCTGTTTCCACCCCAGTTCTCAGAACCCGAAAGTCACGTAAACGGGCCAACTTGTAACCATTTTTTTAACCCCGACGCGTACACTCTGGGCAGGGCCTTGCTCTTTACGCAGTTTTCCTTCTCGCGTAACAATATCGGTGCCTTTGCTCGGTCTTGTCTCAGGAATATCACTTTGTGCCGCGGTGCCGCGCAGAGGTTGCCAGTTGTCGTGAGCGATTACCTACAGGCAAATTAAGAGGAAAAAACGGGGAGCATGCACCAAGAAGATTTGATAAGAACAGGTAGGGGCCCACGCGAAGGAAAAGAGCTTACGAGGCAGGGAGAAAAATAGAAGACGCACGCGTAGTCACCGGAGGTAAACTGTGACGAAGATGGATACTCCAAACCTAGAGAGGACCCAACTGTTACACCTACTGCTGACTAGCACACTCCCGTGTCTTCGCTTCGACCTTCGATGTCTGGGAAAGCCTTGGCGGCGCAACATGCTTTCTCCCACCACCTCGTCTACCGTCTCTTCGCGTTGCGCGTGTCCTCTCTAGCTTCACCACGCGCGATGCTGGCCCCCCATTCCATGACACTTGGTCCGACCTTACTGTAATTTTACGATTGTCAGATAATGTCGACTTATTCACCCAAAAGCCAGTCCTCGCTATATTGTCCATTGTGTTCAAAGACGTGTTTGAGTCACCGCCCTGAGGTCCCACCTCTTGAAGGCAATAACCACCGCCATGGTCTCCCTCCCATCGAATTAACAGAGTGTTTCAGCACGCTTTACATCGTCCTCCGCCTTGGCTACACTGTTGAAAAGCCCAGTCTAAGTAATCTTGAAGACATCCGTCGGTTCCTAGAGGTGCACCGCAAGCATGTAATCGAAGCCTCTGACAACACCATCAAGGACGAGCTTTTTCAAGTTGCAGAGTCACGACCGCTTTGCGCTTGCCAATCGATACGGGCTCGGGGATGTTGCAAATGAGGGGGAAAAATAAACGCTCAGCTCCCCACTAACAGACCTGTCGGTCCAACTAGCACTGAAGGATATCACAGGGCCAAAGTATCTTGTTGCAGCACCGTCGTGAATGCGTTCGTCGAGCAACTACTGAGCGACAACTGATGTAGTTCAACTCCCTTGTCATCGTCGTTCCTGCCCACCCCAACAAAGTCCTCACTATACTGCTCCCAATTTCACTTGTACTTTGTCCTGGCCCCTCCTCGAAGTCTCTGTCCCACGTTGATGGACTGGTTGTGGTTGCCCCCACAATGCACTGCAGCTGCTCGAAGGTCGTCCGCGCGGCAGCACTGTCACTCTGACCGAACTTCTTGAACGCTTCTACGAGAGTATAGGGTTTTGTCTGGGTTGTCAAGAAGGCAAAGCTGCCTTGAAGGAGCTCAGTACTAGGTGGAAAGGGTCATCGCACAGGGCATGTGTCGTAAGTTCCGTGATGCACGATTTACCGCTGTTAACAAGTTCGGATGCCCTATTGTGAGACCTGAAATCTACCGTACCCTGCTAGAGGGTGTAACGATGTAACGACGCCGCATCTGTCAGAGTCCAGGCTCAGAGACGATTGCATCACGAAGCTTCTGACCGTCACGAAGATTGACTCCCGACTCGGAGAGAACAACTTGATGGGAAATGGGGCATACAGAACACCATACCTCACATGCAGTACCCAACATGTACGGTACTTACACGACACGCCGCATCGCGGCATCATGGTTCTCTTGTCCCCAGCCTTATGCGCTGTAATTTACACTGACTCGTACAGTACCCGGCAGTACCTGAGTTGGGAGTACCTGCCAAGCTGAGGTCGAAGGGCAGGCTTATCGGAGTGGAGCTATCGCTGACAGCCTACATGTCGTGCTGCGTTTTATGAAAAATAGCGTAAGAGTTCAAATCCTTTCGAGCTATCCTTATCAGATAAGATCACATCTCCATTATTCAAGGTCCCCGTCGGAGACGCCCCTTATCAGATAATATTATATGACCAACGTAATTGATTGACGTTTGTGGTGTGAGACATGTGCGTAGTAGTTCACTTACCATTATATTGGCCATGTGCCTACCTAGGATCCAAGTCTCTCGTCCGATTGTCAAGTACAGCAAGTTCCCCCGGTTAGTAAGGAGATCGGCGTCAGGCCAGTCAATATGATGTGTAGAGTATGAATTATTCCCGACTTGGAGTTTGCATAATCTTTTACTAGTTTACTCACTGGCACCATCTCGTTCCCATGCCTCGGGTCGTGCTGCGCGAGCAATGGAGAACCTGCTATGCAGTTTTTTTCCCCCCAAAATTTCAAACTCACGCCATTCAAATTTTTATCAGTAGCATCACCTCGGCCGACCGGGAATAATACATAAGGGATCGCCTTGCTTTCCGTCCGTAGGTAGCGTGCGCCCTTCCTTCGCTATGTCTGGCGCACAATCGTTGGCGAGCACTCCCACTCACAAGGTCGACGTCCCTGCGCTTGCCTTTCATATTAACGTGTTCCTGCTCAGCCTCTTTGCTTTCTACGTCGCCTCGACTCTTCCCCGGGCACTTGTACGCCTCTTCCAGTCCTCCGAGATCTTTAATGGCTTCTTCCTACGCTCCGGTGCTCGGACCACTCCACCGGCGCGGAGCAATAGCACCCCTACGCTCATCCGAGCGGACACGCTCGGTCGCTCCGGCACAGTCACGATATCGAAAGGAAACGCCAACGCCCCGCCAGTGCACCACTCCACCGATGTGCACGTCGCATTGGGTTCGGATGACAAAGTCACGAACGCCTTCCCAGCCGTCGTCGTCACTCCGGTCGTTAACCGCGCTCGCGGTGCCCAACTAGCCTACGCGCCAACTCGCGTGCCCCGCTGGACAACGATAGTGCACCCCTTGCTCGCCTATGCGCTCAACGTCCGGGTCTCACCTGGCTTCTCTTTGGGAAAACTCCTCGTCCTCCTGGCTTACGGTGTCACCGTACTCTACGCTTGTTTTTTCCGCTCCAATCCGTTCACAGATGCCAATCGTACGGGTTATATCGCGGTGTCACAGATACCCATCCTCATAGCCCTCGCGAACAAGTCGAATTGGCTGAGCTGGGTGAGCGGAATCGGTTACGAGAAGGTAAATCGCGCGCTTCTCCGAAGCCACTCTATTCTGAAAGCCAACCTAGTTTAATTACGTCCACCGCTTTTCTGGTCTTGTTGTTGTCATTGCAGCCAACGTCCATTCTCTGGGTCGCCGTACGCCTTTTCTCACTAACCATGTCACTATCCTCACCCCTGCTTGACAGTCTACAAGTCGGCCCTTAATGGAAATCTTCAAGCTAGAGTACATACTCCCTTGTATATCTGGGGCCTCGTTGCCATCTGCGCCTGGGACTTGTTACTCGTCTTCTCACTTTTTTTTAAGAGGGACAGGATGTATTCTTTATTCTTCGTAACTCACATCGTCTGCGTCGTCGTATCCTTACTTGCTGTAAGTACTTTCTTTGATGATTGATTTGTTTACCAATTGCCTCTTAGATATACATGCACTGTCCTCCCATCATGCCCTATATACTAGCCGCAGTGGGCCTCTACGCATTCGATCACATTGCGCGCATCGCCCGGACGCGGTACACCACGGCGTGGCTTACCGCCGAAAACGCACTCAACGGTGGCACAACGCTCGTGGATGTACCTTCCCTCGGTGCTGGGTGGCGGGCGGGTCAGCACGTGCGCATCCGCGTCATCGGCGATACGTGGTTCAATTGGTTGGCGACCTGGCTCGTCGGTCGCGCGCGACCGTTCACCATCGCCACTGGATCCAACTCCGGTGGCATGCTACTCGTGATCAAAGCCCAGGGCGCGTGGACGCGCAAGCTGCTGCGCATGGCCGCGGCTGGTGATGCTTCGGGGAAATCTACCGACGCCGAGCGTGGACACGAACCCGCCCGAGAAGTTCGAATTATCGTCGAGGGTCCATATAGTAAATGATCGAATTTTTTTCATGTCCCGTGACGAATACTTACTCGTCTTACTCGAAGGCGGCCCCGGATACACCCTTTACACTGCTTATTCAGGAGTCGTGCTCGTCGCTGGGGGCAGTGGCATTTCATATGTCACGGGTGTGTTGGACGAGATCCTGCAGAAGCATGCCTCTGGCAAAAGCAACGTGCGCGTTATCGAAGTCGTCTGGTCTGTTGCGGATCCCGGTAAGCGGAAATCGCAGTTCTTCCAGGCCAGGCCACGTCAAGCTAACGACGGACGTCCCAGACTCTCTCTACTCGCTCCTTCCAGAGCTCGCCCAATTCATGCAGCCGCGTGGATCTCCGCGGGCTACGCTCTCGCTCCGCTTCTTCGTGCACTGGACCCGCATGTCGGCGCTCGCGCCGCACGTGCCGCGCACGGCGCTGCCGCCGGGCATGCACCTTTGTGCGGGCCGCCCCGATGTCCGCGCCACGCTGCAGAGCGCGATCGCTAGCGTGCGCGACGCGTATTCGACGACGAGGAGTCGCGCATGCGGGTCGGACATGCCAAGCGGTATCGTCGTCGGCTCATGTGGACCAACCTCACTCATAGACGACGCCGCACGAGCAGTCGGCCATGTGAGCTGGGCTGATTGGAAGGACGTGGGTGGCGTTGAGAGCATCGACGAGTGCGTTAAAAAGAATCCTTTGCCATGGACTTAACAAATTTTGTATTGCAGGGTATTTGGATGGTGAACTTCTTTCCCTTTTATGTCCTATTCTTTTCTTCCATTCTGTGTTTCCGGGGTGGACAATGACAAGAGAGGTCTTATCGTTGTTCATCTCAGTTGGTTTCTTTTTATCCTGGCAGGCCGCTTAGCACCTTTGGAGTACAGTACCCCACTAGGAAGTCGAGACGTCAAAAATAGACTCGGGATTACCTTGAAACAGGGTGCAAATGAGCTTAGCAAATGTATGAGACACCACGCAAGCGTCTACAGGACAATATTTCAGTGGGAGACTCGGTGCTACATCGGGATAAGCCCCCGGACAAACCCCGTATCGCACCGAATATTTGCCGTTCCCGTTCCCAGCCGCCGGCTAGTGGTGACGTGACGTGGCACTTGCGTGGCACTCAGCTCAGTGTTCGTACCATCCCCAGGTTGTGCCGGTCAATGTCCTCGGAATAGTTTGGGCAACATCCGGCATTTGTCCACACTGTCATCTCCCGTGCCACGTCAAACAATACCGAGGATCGGCCACCTCCCCACCGTTGCCCAGATCACCAGAAGAATGGGAAGACAGAGAAGGTAGTTGAGGTTGAAAAAGGGTGTATGATAACGGCTTGAAAAGCGAAGTGAGGAGAATCAACAAGTAGGCAGAATGACTTAGTGGATGCCTCCGGAGGAGTAAGAGGGTGTGGGGGAAGTGAGATCCGGTGAGATCTCAAAGTGGGGTGTCTGGGGGACGGGTATATCTGAGATCGCAAGCGGAGGGGAGAGAGTAGGAGCAGCCGTTGCAAACCAAACCAATGCATAGAGCAGACAGAAAAAACTAAACACGCCCGTTGGCATAAATAGGCCGTCATGACCATGGAGCTTTTTCATCCCAACCGCCTTTTCTTTTTCGCCGTTTATACCCCCTGCATACCATCCTTAGCCACACATCATGCCAGGTGGTCCAATTGCCGCAGGTGGGGGCATCGGGGCCAATGCACCCAAGAGTAAAATAGCTGGCGTCCTTATGGTCGGTGCTCTCTCATCATGATCTCCCTCATCTTCTCATACCTTCCTTAAAGACCAGTTTCGCTGCATTTGGAGGTGTCCTCTTCGGTTATGATACTGGTACCATCTCTGGTCTCCAGCAGATGCCTGACTGGCTCCGCACTTTTGGTCACCCCGTTCCTGTCTCGTCGACTTTCCCCGACGGCTACGGTATCACTTCCTCTCAAAGGTCCCTCATTGTGTCCATCCTTTCTGCCGGCACCTTCTTTGGTCAGTCATATTTTCTCGTTCTTCTTTCATCTTGTGCATTGTCTGATCCTAATTATCTAGGCGCCCTTCTTGGCGCTCCATTCGCTGATACTCTTGGTCGCAAATGGGGTCTCATTGCGTCATGTCTTGTCTTCTCCATCGGTGTTGCCATGCAAACGGCCGCAACTGCCATTCCCCTCTTCGTAGTTGGTCGTGTCTGGGCTGGTCTCGGTGTCGGTTTGGTCTCCACTTTGGTCCCCATGTACCAGTCCGAGTGTTCTCCCAAGTGGATCCGTGGAGCTGTCGTTGGTCTTTACCAGTTTGGAATCACCATTGGTCTTCTCCTCTCCAACGTCTTCAACAATGCCACCAAAGACCGGCCGAATCACTCCTCGTATCGCATCCCAGTTGCAATTCAGTTCATCTGGGCCGCGGTTCTTGCCTTCGGCATGTTCCTTCTTCCCGAGGTGCGCACCTTTTGTTCTTGGTCACTACATTACGCCTAAATCCTATATTCGCAGTCCCCTCGTTGGTTGATCAAGAAGCATCGTGATGCTGATGCCGCCCACTCGTTATCTCGTCTGACTACACTGCCCCCTGATGATCCGGAGGTCGCTGCCGAGCTCGAGGAAATTCGCCTCCACTTGAAACACGAGGACGAACTCGGCCAGAGTTCTTACATGGATTGCTTCCGTCCCTCAGATAATCGGATCTGCTTCCGTACACTCACCGGCATTTTTATCCAAGCCTGGCAACAGCTCACCGGCGTCAACTTCATCTTTTACTTTGGTACTACCTTCTTCACCAACGCTGGTATTCATAGCCCCTTCCTCATTTCTATTGCCACCTCCACCGTCAACGTCGGCATGACCCTCCCCGGAATTTGGGGTGTCGAGCGTTTCGGTCGCCGTCGCCTGCTACTCGTTGGCGCGGTTGGCATGACCATATGTGAATTCGTCATTGCCATCATTGGTTCAACAACAAGCACGAGCAACCAAGCCGCTCAGTCAGCGGAGGTCGCCTTTGTTTGCTTCTACATTGCGTTCTTCGCCTCGACCTGGGGTCCCGTTACCTGGGCCGTCACCGGCGAGATCTTCCCTCTCAAAATCCGTGCAAAGGCCATGTCACTCTCCGTCGCATCAAACTGGCTCTGGAACTTTGGTATTGCGTATGCTAGTACGTTCTTTGTCCTGTCATAGTTCTATAACGTTCTCATTCCATCGACAGCCCCCTACTTGGTTGACTCTGGCCCAGGAAACCTCAACCTCGGCACCAAGGTGTTCTACGTTTGGGGTTCGACATGTTTCTGCTGCATCATCTTCGCGTACTTCTGCGTTCCGGAGACGAAGGGTCTTTCACTCGAACAGATCGACATACTTTACCGGAATGTGGCTCCCGTGCATTCTGTCTCGTACCGCAAGCGGCTCATGGTCAGTGGTAACAAGCCTTCCCATATCGGGGATATAAAAGAAGACGACGTGGCGTCGCAAGAGAAGGTCTAAAGTCTGCACATTCACGGGGCAGCAACTATCCTTTTCAACTGCTGTCCCATGTGTTTTTTTTAGTACCAGTAGCCTTGCCAGTAGTCATTTATTCTGTGCTCACACTTCGGAACACGGGTCTTGTTAATGTTTTCTTAGGAGCGCTGTTAGAACCGTGACAATGGCTACAATGAAAACGCACACGACCCGTTGTATTCATGTATTTATAGCACTTTCGTATGTTCGCAGAGACGCACCAAAAAATCTATTGTGTTTGGTTGTGTTTGTTTTGTCCTGTGGCCACGCGCGAACGGCATATGATGCTAAGAAAGGTTACTTACCCAACTTTCTGAACAGAGTACCTGCTCAACGCATGGCCGGCCATTTTCGTTATTTTCCCATGCCGGTTGCATGACTCTCACCTTCCTGCACTGTGATTGTGCTCTTGGTTGTTTTCCGCACTACATATCTGGGGCTTAGGACCTTTGTTCAGCCGTTCCTTGTTACATAACCCTCATGTGGGCACTCTAGATTTGCGGGTCCACACCTTCTTCCATTTATGACTTTCAACAGTAGAAGAACTTCCCTTTGTGCTTCAGGTCTCAATAGGGCTCCAATCACTCCCTTGTTTGCATTGGCGATGACGGCGAGCATCCCTGCGATGTTACGCGCGATGCGAAAGCCTGCACGACCTCTCTATCGCGAGCCTGTAGAGCCCAGAGTTACATCCCTTAGCATGCCATACTCATGTGCGGCCTTAGCAACTCGTGAGCGACGCCTTACTGAACATATTTCGGTGAAGGATGAGGAATAGTTGGTCTGTACGCCGCGCATTTATGAACAATCGTCGGGTAAAAAGAAACGCGCCGTCGTTGACGAGGAATAACGACCTCCGCCTCGGGTCACTCAGTTTTTGAGACGGTTATCCCTGCAAGGTCGATCTCCTCTGTCGCCTAAGAGACTAACTCGAAGTCGTGACATGTTTTCGGTTGGTGTCGTCTACCGCTCGCCTCTTAGCTCGCCTATCACAAGCTAGTGATCCTGCTCGAAGTTTTTGTTATCTTGTTTATTATAATAAAGCGATGTATAGTACCTAGCGTGAAAAAACATAGGGATTGTAGAGGTATGCAGCTCCCCTCAAGTATACTGCGTTGGCCCTGGTCCCTGGAAGCGCTAAGGCGGCAGTGTAATCATAAGCGCTCAATAGCGTAAGCAGCATTCCAAATTAAGTTTACGTAATAATAGTTTGTGGCACCGGGTTAGACGTGAACGTTGCCGCTAGGCCTTCCTCTCCTGTCCCCTTTGCCTACCAGTGGTCTACTTCTATAGTCACGCACACTATGGTGGATCTAGGCAAACCTGACGTCCACTCAAATTCATATTCTTTGGAACAAGAAATGTCCGAAACAAGTACCCTTCCGGATACACAGGACGCCGTGCGTGTTGTCCTCATACTCACCGTGACCAGGGACCGATGAGCATCCGTGCTCTAGTATAAGCTTGTGCCACCCAAGATACGCGGCGCACCCACCAACTATCTCCTTGTGTCCAAGAGGGGTGTCGCGATTGAGGGCCAGTACTTCATCGACCTTTCTATTCCACCGCCACCACAGCTCGTGTCTGATGCCATCTCTGGAGGCAAGAACCTCTCTCTTTCCACGACAAGCGGACCCGTCACCGCTGACGTATGGGTGACCGGAAATAACAAGTTGAAGCGAGTCTCCATGAAACTATGCAGTGACAATGGCCACGTCCGCGCCAAAATAGTACGTCCCCTGATATGTGTTGTCCAAGACTTCTCCTCAAAGACGCACAGCATGACGTCTTCTCTGATGATGAGAGCGAACACCGCCCTTCCTTCGACATCAATCTTCGGGCCAACTATGGAGACGTTTCCCTCTCGCTTCCCCGTTGTTTCCGCGGGCCGATAACGATCCTCTCCTCTCACGAACGCATCGCGTTTTCACCCGCGTTCGAGGAACGCACGGCACTGCTTTCGGATGTCCAAGGTGTCCGCGTGTATTTTGTCGGTGACCGACCCCACTTTGGGCGGTGGCGCGGCAACAACGACGACGAGGAAGGCGAGGAATGACGCGGGCGCGGGGGGATCCCCGGAAGAACCGCTGGACGAGCTGTCCGTTTTCGGGTGGCATACGAGCGTGCGGATCCATTGGGATGGCGAACCAGAACTTCCTCAGAAGAGACCAAACGGCTGGGAGAACTTCTGTATGGGCACAACGAGATTCTTCACGAGCGGTCGGGTAAACTGATAAGCTCTCTCTCCTTGACGCATGGGGCGTCCCGAGTGAACTTTATCGGCCTCTCGCCTTGGATGAACGGCGCATCGATAACCCCCTTCGAATTGCGTCTGTATGTCTTTCTCATTTGGCGCCATTTTTTCCGCTATGATTCTTGCTATCCCGCATTGTTGTACAAGTACACGTGGATTCAAATACAATAATCAGAATGACCTGCCGACCTGTCGACATCACACCAGAGACCGCCACGTCCATATGGCTTGAAATAGGGTGACAACCACCTAGTGGCGTCAAATGAATCAATCCTCGGATCCAGTTCTAAACATTCGACTGACCTGCAGACTGGACCTGACATCTAGGTGCAAAGTCCTTGATCCTGTATGCAGATAATGCAGACTAAGTTAGTTCAAGAGTCGAACCGAACATTTGGCGCGTCGGTCCAATCTTTAGTTGTATTCGCCGAGGTAACTGAGACGCTCTACACACTGACAGACGAGTCATCGTCGCTGTACATCACGATCATGGGGTAATAGCAAGTAGTTCACGTGACTGCAAACTACAGCTCTGCATTGAACGAAATGTCACACGACGGTTCACTCCCAAGAGCTCGTGGCTGTGGCTAACATCAAGGTTTCCAACCTCGCCATCATGAAAACGCTGTTTTATTTCTTGGTGAGTTGGCCACTCTACCCGTAGACCGAGGTGGATGTGCGGTTGGGAAAAGTGTGACCCACAGCCGTTAACGAGGGGGGCAATGGTCTCCGCCTCGAGCCACTCAGTTTTTGAGTAAATAGTTTTCGATGAGTGAATTCCGTCCACTCTCGTTATCTCTGCAGGGCAGTTCTCCAAAACTGCTTAGTAGAGATGAACAATAAACTGTGAAGGGGTAAGCGGTCGATATCAGGTTATGTACTCGTAGGCGACACGCACGCACGCAACCCCATCAGGAATCTGGGAAAGCGCATCCTTGTTGTGCCATCTGATACAGCGATGAGGGTGGCTTCGTTTATCCTTAGTCGAGCTGTCAAACGAAAGAGTGAATTGAAGAGATTGATTGAGATAATCCATCGATCTACCATTGTCATATAGGCCATTCTGGCCATAATTTCCTATGGTGGGGTTGAGATCTACTTGAAGGTCCTCGTCGATCTTCTCTGCTGGGACGTGTATTGTGACGTGTATTCGGTCAGTGTCACCAATATGTCGCCTACCGCTCGCGCTCGTCATCCCGGGCCGTCGACCATCTTCGATTTTTTCTTTAATAATAAAGTAAACATAATATTTAGCGTGAAAACATAACAATGGTGTGGAGTATGTAGTTGCAACAGCTACCGTAAATGTGATTAATTGTCTTGAAGTAGAACGCTTGGTACCAATAGCCAGTAAGCCGTTTTCCAAATCTAGTTGTTCATAATAGTTCCGGTGGCACCCCGTTGTACATTATTCTCTCCTATCCTTTTGCCAACCAGTAGCCTACCTCTATAGTCGCGCACAGTATGGTGGATCTAGGCAAACCGGACGTTGACCCGAGTTCGGAACAAGATATGTCCGATGCAAGTAGTACCCTTCCAGATACACAGGACGCTGTGCGTGTTATCCTCAAACTTACCGTGAACAGGGACCAATGAGCATTCGTGTGCTAGTATGAGCCTGTGCCACCGAAGATACGCGGCGCACCCACCAACTACCTTCTTGTGTCCAAGAAGGGTGTCGCGATTGAGGGACGGTACTTCATCGACCTTTCTATTCCACCAGCACCACAGTCCGTGTTTGATGCCGTCTCTGGGCTCAAGAACTTCTCTCTTTACACGACAAGCGGAGCCGTCACTACCGACGTATGGGTGACCGGAAACAACAAGTTGAAGCGAGTCTCCATGAAAATATGCAGTGACAATGGCCGCGTCTGCGCCAAAATAGTGCGTCCCCCCCGGTATGCGTTGTCCGAAATTTCTCCTCAAAAAATAAATAAATGCACAGCATGATGTCTTCTCTGATGCTCGAGGGCGAACGCCGCCCTTCCTTTGACATCGATCTTCAGGGCAAACTATGGAGACGTTTCCCTCTCGCTTCCCCGTTGTTTCCGCGGGCCGATAACGATCCACTCCTCTCACGAACGCATCGCGTTCTCACCTGGCACTTGAGGAACGCACGGCGCCGCTCTCGGATGTCCAGGGTGTCCGTGTGTACTTTATCGGCGACCGACCCCTCTCTGGGCGGTGGCGCGGCGACGACGATGTCAGGAAAGACGCGGGCGCGGGGGGACCCCCGGAAGAACCGTTAGATGAGCTAGTCGTGGGCGGGTGGCATACAAGCGTGCGGATCCGCTGGGATGGCGAACCGGAACTTCCTCAGATGAGACCGAACGGGTGGGAGAACTTCTGTATGGGCACAGCGAGATTCTTCACGAGCGGCCGGGTGAACTGATAAGCTTTCCTCGACGTATGAGGCATCCCGAGTAAACTTTATTCAAAACACTCGACGGCCTCTCGCTGTGATAAGTGGCGCATCGTTGGCCCCATTGAATCGCGTCTGTATGTCTCACTCATTTGGCACCATTTTCCACTATAGTTCTTGCTATATACCCTGCATTGTAGTAGTATACGTCGATTCGAATACAATAACCAGAATGACCTGTCGACACCACACCAGAGCCGGCCAGGTCCATATGGCTTGAAATCTAGAAATCGAATGACAATCACTTAATGGTGTCAAAGTTCGGCCAAGAACCAGTTCTAAGCACCCTGTATGCCAATACCAGTTCAAAAGCCGAACCGAACTTTGGCATCACTAAATTACCGCTTGTCGGTTCAGTCCTTAGTTGCGTTTGCCGAGGTAACTGAGACGCTTCCACACAGTAACAGACAAGTCCTCGCTTTGCATCACAACCACGGGGTGATAGTGAGTAGTTCACATGACTGCAAAGTCCAGCTCTGTATCTAGAATGGAAATGAATATCATCCGATGGTCCATTCCCAAGAGCTCATGGTCGTGACTAACATCAAGGTTTCAAAGCTCGTCGTCATGGAAACGCTGCTTTTATCTGTGGGCAAGTTGGCCACCTGCTCGTGAATCGAGACGGGGGCGCGGGTAGGGGAATTGCAACCGTCATTAACGAGAGTGGGGCAATGGCTTCTGCCTCTGGCCATTCGGTTTTTGAGTAGATAATTTTCGGTGAGTGGATTCCATCCACTCTCGTTATCTCTGCGGGGTCATTAAGGTCATTCTCCAAAACTATATGGTGGAAGTGAACAATGAATTGTGAAGGGGTAAGCAATCGATATGGGGTTATGTATTCGTAGGCAATACGCACCAACTTGACCGAGTCAGGAATCTGGGAAAACGCGGCCTGTTGAAATCTATTCCAAGGCCCTCGTCGATCTCCTCTGTCGCCTAGAGACCAACTCGAGGTTGTGACATGTATTTGGTCGGTGTCGTCTACCGCACGCGCTCGCCAGTCCGGAAGACCTTGCCAGTGACCCTCTTCAGGTGATAATAAAGCAGTCAGTAAGATGCATAGTACCCAGCGTGTACAATATAGGAATGTGAGGTACGCAGTTTCGGCACTTTCAAGGTGATCAATTGTCCAGCACAAGAGAGTCAAATGTACTGCATTGCAGTGGCCCGGGAGGAGATTGTAAGCGCCAAGGCGGTGTAGTTCGAGAAGCCGCCCAACCATAGCCAGTAAGCAGTATTCCAAATCCAGTTGTCCATAATATTTCTGTGGCACTTCATTGTTCATGGGCGTTGCGCCCTTTCTTTCTTATCATTTTGCCTACCAGTGGCCTACCTCTATAGTCGCACGGTATGGTGGATCTAGGCAAACGGGACGTTGACACAAATTCGGAACAAGACATGTCCAAAACAAGTACTATTTCGGATACACAGGAAGTCGTGCGTGTTGTCTTCATATTCGTCGTGACCAGGAACTGACGAGCATTCGTACTAGTTTGAGTCTGTGCCACCCAAGATACGCGACGCACCCATCAACTATCTGCGTGTGTCCAAGAAGGGTGTCGCGATTAAGGGACAGTACTTCATCAACCTTTCTATCCCACCACCAGCACCCTATATTGTGTCTGAGGCCAAGAACCTCTCTCTTTACACAACGAGTGGAGCCGTTACTGCCGACATATGGGTGACCGGAAACAACGGGTTGAAGCGAGTCTCCATGAAACTATGCAGCGACAATGGCCATGTTTGCGCCAAAATAGTACGTCTCGTCCATCTCTGCTATGAGCTGTCTAGATATAAAAAAAAAAAAAAAATAACGCACACAGCACGATATTTTTTATAATGGGAAGAGTGAACGCCGCCCCTCCCTCGACATTGAGCTTTGGGCCAACTATGGAGATGTGTCACTCTCGCTGCCCCGCTTTTTCCGCGGGCCAATAACGATCCGCTCCTCTCACGAACGCGTCGCGTTCTCGCCCGCGCTCGAGAAATGCATGGCGCCGCTCTCGGAAGACGACGTCCAGGGTGTCCGTGTATTCTTTGTCGGTGATCGACCCCTCTCTGGGCCGTGGCGCGGCGATGACAAGGAAGGCGGCGACGGCGATGGCGCAGGCGCGGGCGGATCCCCAGACGAACTGTTGGATGAGCTATCCGTCGGTGGGTGGCATACGAGCGTACGGATTCGCTGGGACGGCGAACCGGAGCTTCCTCAGAAGAGACCGAACGGGTGGGAGGATTTCTGTATGGGCTCAGCGAGATTCTTCACAACTGGTCGGGTAAACTGATAAGCTCTCTCACGATGCACGGGCCGTGATAAATTGTGCATTGTTGGCCCCTTCGAATCGCGTCTGTATGTCTCCCATTTAGCTCCATTTTCCACTATAGTTCTTGCTATGTACCCTGCATTGTGGTACACCGTGGCGTCGATTCGAATACAATAACCAGAATGACCTGTCGACACCACACCAGAGATCCCCAGGTCCTTATGACTTGAAATCGAGAAATCGGGTGACAATCACTTAGTGGTGTCAAAGTCCGGCCAAGGATCAATCCTAGGGACCAGTTCTAAAGTAAGCATTCCACTGACTCGACCTGACATATTGGTGCAGCCTGAAAGTCCTCGATCCTGTATGCAGATACCCAGTTCAAGACGAACCGTACTGGGGCACCACACTGGAGTTCGCTTGTTAGTCCGGTCCTTACAGCAAATAACACGTGCTTTATTTTTAATTATTGGAAACATTTGTATTCCGGGACGGTACTTACTGTGATACTAGACCAGACACGAGCCGAAGCCGGAATAAGTAGGGTACATAGGTGTAGGTACCCACACATGAGCCCCAAAACGATTAAGTAGGCGAAGCATAGTTCTGATCAGAGGGTGTAAGCCGTGAACAGATGAATGCATTGCGAAACTTCCACTTTGCGTGGCGCTCTTGTTCTTTCCGCCGGACAGGTAGCGGCGTGAATAAGCTCATAATGGCAACCGCGTTCCCGCCCTGCGCCACTACTAGTACGTAGACAGGGCAGTGGAACATGGGCAGGGGGGCAAACCTGACAGGCGGCCTTCTGGTGGTGGTTGGTGAGGCGATTGGCGCCATCGAAAGTGAGAACGGTGCCCATCGGTCCCTGAGCAGAAGTCGCGGTGGTGACGCTGACACTCTCCGAAAGCGCACATAGAGGAGAAAGGCCTCCCCACGAAAGCCAAAACTGGGAACGGAGATCAAGTCGGAATAGGAGGCAAATTGTGTTATGTGATGTCTCGACGCTTATCAGAGAGACAACGGCGAGTAAAGTCGAGATGGGAATAAAGTGATGGTAAAAACACCCATAGGTTCATAATCTTCCGGTACATACCGCTTGCCGTTATCAATGATCTCGAAAGGACTTGAGGCCATAGTTTTTGAAGCAGACTTCTGCGGTAGCTCTCGGTCAAGGGGTGTGACGAAGAAATAGAAAGTCACGAGCCGATATTATTGTACCTGCATCGAGGGAACTTTTCACGAGCTCTTCTGCGACAGCACCGGGCCCGATCACAGTAATGGGACTATGGGTAGGTGATTGTGGCCTTGCTTAATGTGCGATCGGACCGAAACCGAGAGTGCCGCATCTTGATAATCGAGTTGGCGGAGAGTGGCGTGTCCCGAAATTAACAGGAGCTTGCAAAACGAGGTTACAACTTTTTCGAGGGAGAACTTGCGCGCATCTGTAGGTTGGTGGTCGACTTGGGCGGTATGTTCTCACGGCCACAACGTGGGCCGGGTTGGGCTATCAATATATCAATCTCTAACCCAAAAAACATTCTCCTATAACGCACAAAACTCTCTTACGTAGCTAGTTCTTACATAGCTACTATGGCCGCTGCACAAGATGTCGAGCACCGGAAAATGTACCCGAATTCGTGCGTGGATGGTCTTTGACCAATTGAATGACCTTCTTGATAGGGTCCCACTACTCCAGCCCGAGTCCCTCAGCATCACAAGATACGGGGAGAAGGTGCGGAAATCCCTTCTTTTCTGAAGCGATGCTCACTCATAAACCGTCCTTTGACAGCACTCAAATCGCCCAATCGCGGGCAAGCTCATTCCAACAACGTGTCGAGGTGGCTGGTACGTAACTAAATCCTAACTCTTTGACCCCCCGATATGTATTAAATCTCTTTGTTAGTCCTCAGAGGGCGCAATATCCCCCATATCAAGAGGCAGTTTGGCCTGAAGAGGCGGTTCTTTGTCACTGTAGCCAATGGCGCGACAGTGAAGAAGACGGAAAGCGTTCAGATTGACGGGCAGACGGTGCACTGGAACCAGACGCTGGGTGTCTTGTAGGACTTTCCTTTTCAATCCTTTTTCTCCGGTTAAAAATTCGGTTCAGTTCTACACAACGATCTTCGCATCTTATATTGTGTCTTTATGAAAAGCGGTTCATACAGCGTGATGTCTTCATCGGAACACACGAGACACCGGTACCTGTCGCGTCCCAAATGGGTCCGTCTTTGTATGGATTTCCTGTTCGTTTAACTACTGAACATCTCGCACGTAGATGTCCCTTTCGTCCTTAGTAATGGTGACGGGGATGCTGAACTGTCGATGCACCCGGTCACGCTCTACTTGACGATCACTGTGTCAGCGAACATGCCCTCTCGGATCGTTCCCAACAACCCCCATGAAATACCGACCAAAGGAGATGACTCTCCCGCAGAAGAAGCAACTAAGCCCTCTATGGCACCAGACTCTGGTGGACCCATCCAATCCACAGCCCCCGGACTTCTTTTACCCTCGCCAGATCCTCTTCCCGTCGAGACTAGCACTCATATGCCAGACAGCCAGGCAGAGATGTCGCCTGCTGAGAAGACTCTGATTGCTGTCCGTCGCGCCGATGAAGCTAAGAGGCCGATTGACCGAAATAATACATGGAAAGGGGCCATTAGCAGAATCAAGTGGGTGATGGACACTGTAAGCCCAATTGCGGAAGTACGTGCAGGATCCATTTTGCCTCTCCCAACTGAGCCAACATGCGCTCAGCTCCACCCGTTTGCTAAGATGGCATATGACTTGGTTTCAGCCATCCCCAAGGTGCATCGGTTTGCGTTATTGTTGGAAGGGAAACACTTATGCTATTTTTATTCGGGCCAGACACTCCTAGAACAGTATGAACGTGACGACAATGTCCTGACCCTACTTGAAGCCATGCATGACGGGTTTGATTTCGCGCACCACGAAGACACTTTGAAATCCATCAAGCCCGACTCAAAGCAGGCCAAAATATTTACTCTCATGCTCCAGGATGTCTGTAATTGCAGCGACTTTATACAGTCGTATGCAAAGGATTCACAATTCTGTATGTGGTCTTCAACTCCTCCCTTGGTAGGCCAAGGCGTAAACATATGGGTTTTAGGGAAGCGGACGTTGAAGAATATAGGCGGCGGTGCCACCAAAGAAATTGAGGGCCTGTCCGCCGCCATTATCGAACATCGAAGGGCTTTCTTGGATCAGGGAATCGTCACCACGGAGGTAACTGCGTTCCAGATTCTGGACGATGTGGGAATACTTTCGGCCAAGGTGGATTGGATGTCTACTCGGCTCGAGTGGATGTCAAGCCAAGTTTCAGACACCGGTACGGATTCTTGATGGCTTGTGGGTTTCTGGGTAATCGGTCTGACAATCGTTATAGAACTAGATAGAAAAATCGGAGAAATTCCATATGGGACAGGTTCACGATTCACACCCGACAGGGGCTGTCTTACGGGAACACGCACGGCCTTTCTGGACTTCATTGTCAAATGGGTGAACGATCCCACTTCGGAGCGTAGTCTCGTGCTTTTTGGGCAAGCAGGCACGGGAAAGTCGTCCATTGCGCACGAGGTCGCACGTCGCTTCGACGAGATGCATCGTCTTACATCGTCTTTTATCCTTTTGCGGAAGGAACAATCTAAACGGGAGGCCTACCACCTCTTCACGACTCTTGCTCGCGATCTCTGCGACCGCTATCCTTCTTTTAAAGCTGCGCTGGGAAGAATTGTGAAGGACAACTCTTCTCTTCGAGTTGGAACCCGTGACTATCGTACCCTCTTTGAATCCCTTATCTTGGAACCACTTGAGGATCTGCACATCGTTGGTCCTATTATTGTCGTAATCGATGGCTTGGACGAGAGTGGGGATGTAACTGGTGAAAACGGCTTACATACATTTCTTGCTAAAGCCCTCTCTAAACTGCCATCAAATTTCCGCGTGCTCATCACCTCGCGACCTGAGCGCGACATCGAGTCTGCGTTCGTTAGAGACGGATTAACCAGCATCAAAATCAAGTACATGAATGATTCTGAGCTGGCTGCGACAACACACAACGATATTCTCGCGTTTCTTCAAGAAAAGCTCCCTTCGGACGAGTTTCAGAATGTATGGCGAAGTGCTGGCAATCAGGGCGGAGGGTTTGTTTCAGTGGGCAGCGGTCGCGCGTGGATACATCCTAAACCCTCCCGGGTTCTTTGGCTTCAGCAAGAAAAAGTGCATAGAGCATCTTTTGAAACTCACCACGGGTCGTCGTAGACAAGATCCCTTGGACGAGTTATACAAAGAAGTCCTTGAAGGATATTTTACACATCAAGAATCACGGCTACTCTTTCAATCTGTCGTGGGACAGCTCATTACGTCAATCGAACCTCTCACTATCCGCTCCCTAACCACTCTACGACAACACGCTTCCTTCGACGGCGATGATCGTGATGCCGTTGTCATATTGCTCCGTAGCCTCGGCTCATTGTTGTGTAATGTCAATTCATCCGATGAAAGCCTTCCCATCACTCCTCTCCATACATCATTCCGCGATTTCCTCACAGATAAAGAGAAGAGCGGTGATTTTTTTATTAGCCTTCGTGACGCTCACTGTCAATTGGCCCATTCCTGTCTCGGTCTACTGCTTAAAGACCTCAAATTTAACATCTGCAATCTCGAGTCATCATACCTTGCCAACAAAGACATCAAAGACCTTAATTTCCCGCGTTGATGAAAACATCCCACTTGCTCTGTCGTATGCCTGTCGTTCCTGGAGCGGTCATCTGGAACATATTGACTTCGCAACTGATCTGTTTGGAAAACTTCGAATTTTCTTTGAGAAGAAACTTCTCTTTTGGTTGGAGGCCCTTAGCTTGACAAGCGATGTGGGCCTTGCTTCAGCCGCGTGCTCAGTTCTGAAGGTGTGGTTAGCTTCAGGTCAAGGTGTGAGTATAATCATTAATTCGATAAGAAGGGCGAACAACTGATAGCTATGATCGCAACAGGTTTCCCAGATAGAGCTAGAGAAATTCCGGTCGTTCGTCAGTGATGCCTCTGCGTTTGTACGGTATTTCGGGAGGGCCATGGCAAAGAGTGCCCCGCATGTCTATCTTTCTGCTCTACCATTTGCGCCGACTCGTTCTCTTGTCTCCGCACATTATTCCAACTCATTTCCTCGAATCTTACGCGTGCAACGTGGGCGATTGTCCTATTGGCCGTCATCGGAGATGGTGATTTCAAACGTTGGGGGTGAGGTCCTTTCTATTTCACTCTCCCAGGATGGCCAGCACATCGTCTCAGGCTCCTCCGATGGAAGAATGCGTGTGTGGAGCGTCACTACGGGAGAGACAGTGGCGGGCCCATTTACTGGACATACGTCTTCGGTCAGGTCTGTAGCATTCTCGCCAGATGGCCAGTGCATTGTCTCAGGTTCGGACGATGGAACAATTTGTGTGTGGACCACCACTACGGGAGAGAAAGTGGCAGGCCCATCTCCTGGGCACGCGGATTCAGTCAGGTCTGTGGCATTCTCGCCAGATGGCCGCCGCATCGTCTCAAGTTCGGACGATGGAACAATTCGTGTGTGGAACGCCACCACGGGAGAGACAGAGGCAGGCCCGTTTATTGGACATACAGATTGGGTCAGATCTGTGGCATTCTCGCCGGATGGCCAGCGCATCGTCTCAGGCTCGTACGATAGAACAATTCGTGTGTGGAACTCCACTACAGGAGAGACAGAGGCAGGCCCGTTTACTGGACACACGGATTCAGTCAGGTCTGTGGCATTCTCTCCAGATGGCCAGCGCATCATCTCCGGCTCTTCCGATCGGACAATTCGTGTGTGGAACCCCTGCTACAGGAGAGACGGAAGCTGTCCCATTTACTGGACACACGGACTCGATTAAGTTGGTGGCATTCTCACCAGATGGCCAGCGCATCGTCTCAGGCTCTTCCGATGAAAGTATTCGTGTGTGGAACGCCACTACGGGGGAGACAGAGGCAGGCCCGTTTGCTGGACATACAGATTCAGTCTGGTTTGTGGCATTCTCACCAGATGGCCAGCGCATCGTCTCGGGCTCGGACGACGGAAGAATTCGTGTGTGGAGCGCCATTACGGGAGAGTCGGAGGCAGGCCCATTTACAGGACACACGTATTCGGTCTGGTCTGTGGCATTCTCGCCAGATGGCCAGCGCATCGTCTCAGGCTCGCACAATCACATTGTTTATGTGTGGAACGCCACGACAGGAGAGTCAGAGGCAGGCCCATTTCCTGGACACACGGATTCGGTCTGGTCTGTGGCATTCTCGCCCGATGGCCAGCGCATCGTCTCAGGCTCTTCCGATCGGACAATTCGTGTGTGGAACGCCACCACGGGAGAGACGGAGGCAGGTCCATTTACTGGACACAGGGCTTCAATCAGGTCTGTGGCATTCTCGCCCGATGGTCGGCGCATCGTCTCAGGCTCGGACGATCGAACAATTCGCGTGTGGAACTCCACTACGGGAGAGACAGAGACAGGCCCGTTCACTGGACACACGGATTCAGTCAGGTCTGTGGCATTCTCACCAGATGGCCAGCGCATCGTCTCCGGCTCTTCCGATCACACAATCTGTGTGTGGAATGCCACTACGGGAGAGAAAGTGGCAGGCCCATTCACTGGATCCTCGGACCCGGTCTTTTCTGTGGTATTCTCACCAAATGGTCAGCGCATCGTCTCAGGTTCGCACGATCGAACAGTTCGTGTGTGGAACTCCACTACGGGAGAGACGGAGGCGGGCCCATTTCTTGGACACACGGATTCGGTCTGGTCTGTGGCATTCTCGCCAGATGGTCAGCGCATCGTCTCCGGCTCTTCCGACCGGACAGTTCGCGTGTGGAATGCCACTACCGGAGAGATAGAGGCAGGCCCATTTACTGGACATACAGATTGGGTTAGATCTGTGGCATTCTCACCGGATGGTCAGCACATCGTCTCAGGCTCTTCCGATGGAAGAATTCGTGTGTGGAACGCCACGAGGGGAGAGACAAAGGCAGGCTCATTTACTGGACACGTGCATTCGGTCAGGTCTGTGGCATTCTCGCCAGATGGCCAGCGCATCGTCTCGAGCTCGGACGATCGAACAATTCGTGTGTGGAACGCCGCTACGGGAGCAGCGGAGGCGGGCCCATTTACAGGACACACGGACTCGGTCTGGTCTGTGGAATTCTCACCAGATGGCCAGCGCATCGTCTCCGGCTCTTTCGATCGAACAGTTTTTGTATGGAACACTACTACGGGTGAGAAAGTGGCGGGCCCATTCACAGGACATACGGATTCGGTCAGGTCTGTGGCATTCTCACCGGATGGCCAACGCATCGTCTCGGGCTCGGATGATCGAACGATTCGTGTGTGGAACGCCGCTACAGGAGAGACAGAGGCAGGCCCATTTACCGGACACACGGACTGGGTCAGATCTGTGGCATTCTCGTCAGATGGTCGGCGTATCTTTTCTGGCTCTTCCGATCGAACAATTCGTGTGTGGAACGCCACGACGGGAAAAACAGAGGCTGGCCCTCTTACTGGACACACATCCTCAGTCAGGTGTTTGGCACTCTCGCCAGATGGTCAGCGCATCGTCTCAGGATCTTCCGATCGAACAATCCGTGTATGGAACTCCTCTACCGGACAGACAGAGGCGGGCCCATTTACTGGGCACACGTCTTCAGTCAGGTCTGTGGTGTTTTCACCAGATGGCCGGCACATCGTCTCGGGCTCTTCCGATCACACAATTCGTGTGTGGAATGCTACTACGGGAGAGCTAGAGGCAGGCCCGTTCACAGGACACACGGATTCGGTCTGGTCTGTGGCACTCTCGCCAGATGGCCGGCGCGTTGTCTCAGGCTCTTCCGATCGAACAATTCGTATGTGGAATATCACTGCGGGAGAGATAGCAACAAGCCCATTTACTGCACGTATGGATTCGGTCTTGTCTGCGGCATTCTCGCCAGATGGTCAGTGCATTGTCTCATCAAGACATGGTATTAATTTGTATGTTGAACGCTATGACAGGAAATACGGAGACTACAAGACATGTCGACTTCGCTGACCACTCAGTGATCGACGAGGAGGGATGGATATGTGGCAGCAAAGGTCAACTCCTCATGTGGATACCGCCACTTCATAGGGCACATCTTCACCGCCCAAGTAATATCTGGGTTGCCGGCGAATATGAAACTCGCATCGATCTTTCTTCTTTCGTACATGGGTTGAGTTGGACTACTTGTATTAACACCTAGATAGAACCAGCGCTACAGCAATCTGTGGTTTAGCTTTAGCCAGTCTAAGGTGTAATGTGATATGTTAGATAAGAGCTCATTGAGGCAATACACGTCAAAGATTCAGTCGGTCACCAATCTGTCTAATAAAGGGCACTTTGGCGCTTATCACTTTGCTTCCTTTGAATCGCGTCTGCATGTCGCTCTCATTTGGCCCCATTTTCCAATAGAGTTCTTGCTATGTATCCCCGCATTGTAGCTAGTACACGTCGATTCGACTCGTATTAAAATAACCAGAACATCCAGTCAACAGATCGACATCGCGCCAGAGACTGCCACGTCAATCGAGTGCTCAGTCGCATTGGTCGAAAGGGCTGAGGTCCTTGCGCAGACAAGCCACCGGCCCGGGGGCACGACGATACGTTTTCACATGACCGCAAGTCCAGTTTTAGAATGGAAACAAATTCCCAAGGGCTCTCCGATTCTGGGGACCGATAGGCAAGGTTTCCAACCTCATCATCACGGGAACGCTTGTTTTTTAATCTCCCGGTGAGTTGGCCACACTGCTCGTGGACCGAGACGAGGGCGCAGGCGTGGGGAACCACGCAAGTCCGGCGCGGACTAGACCCCCAGCCCAGCCCGACCAACTTCCAAACGTGTGAGGTGAGGGAAACCTCGTGGCGCCCGGACCGACCTCACTAGCAAAGTGGCTATTATGCGTCAATGCCGCCTTGCCTTTGAAAAGATCGAACCCTAGAAAGCCTGGGAAGGTCATGATGCCGACTCTGCCGCGCGGTCACACATGTGAGTGCAATTTACGCCCTACAGTAATTGACAGGAACGAACGACGCCCGCATCATCACGGAGCAGCCCCACTCCCAAAACGTGCTTACCGCGGTCAGCAGACTCTTGATGATGCGCAACACTGGTTCGCTCAAGGGTTCGCCCATTAAAGAAGTCCAAAGCTGGCACGCACACCACGGATTAATGTTACTGCTAGTGTAACCGGTGAATCAAAAACAAAATTTCGCATTAGGAGTTAATACAACGGGTCGTGTGCGTTTTCATAATAATCGTTGTCACAGTTCCACCTCTATGCCCAACGCTCCTAAGAAAACATGAACCTAGATCCTCATAGGGACCCGCGTTCCGAAATGTGAGCACAGAATAAGTGGTTATTAAAAGAATACATGTGACGGTAGTCGAAAAGGATAGCCGTGAATGCGCAGACTTCAGACCTTCTCGTGTGACGACGCCACGTCATCATCTTTTGCTTCGTGCGGGACATTCTTGTTGACATGAGAAAGCTCGCCTCCCTCGGCGATGAGTCGCCTGCGGTACGAGACGGAATGAACGGGAGCCACATTCTGGTAAAGCATGTCGATCTGTTCGAGTGAAAGACCCTTCGTCTCCGGAATGCAGAAGTACGCGAAGATGATGCAGCAGAAACATGTCGAACCCCAGATGTAGAACACCTTGGTGCCGAGGTCGGCGTTTCCCTTGCCAGGGTCAACCAAATAGGGGGCTATCGATGGGAATGAGAACGTTATAAAACTATGACAAGACAAAGAACGTACTGGCATATGCAATACCAAAGTTCCAGAGCCAGTTTGATGCGACGGAGAGTGACATGGCCTTAGCGCGGACTTTGAGAGGGAAGATCTCGCCGGTGACGACCCAAGCGATGGGACCCCATGTCGAGGCGAAGAACGCAATGTAGAAGCAAACGAAGGCGACCTCAGCTGACTGCGCAGACTGGTTGGTCGTCTCTGTCGTTGAACCAATGATGGCAATGATGAATTCACAAATGGTCATGCCAATCGCGCCAACGAGTAGCAGGCGACGGCGACCGAAACGCTCGACACCCCAGATTCCGGGGATGGTCATGCCGACATTAACAGTGGAAGTGGCGATAGAGATGAGATATGGGTTGCGAATACCGGCGTTGGTGAAGAAGGTAGTGCCAAAGTAAAAGATGAAGTTGATGCCAGTGAGCTGTTGCCAGGCTTGGATAAAAATGCCGGTGAGTGTGCGGAAGAGGATCCGATTGTCCGTGGGACGGAAGCAATCTAAGTAAGAACTCTCGCCGAGTTCCTCCTCGTGTTTCAAGTTGAGGCGAATCTCCTCGAGCTCGGTTGTGACCTCTGGGTCGTCAGGGGGCAGTGAGGTCAGACGAGATAACGAGTGGGCGGCATCAGCGTCACGATTCTTCTTGATCAACCAACGAGGGGACTGCGAATACGGGATTTAGGTGCAATGTAATCATTGACCAAAAACAAAAGTACACACCTCGGGAAGAAGGAACATGCCGAAGGCAAGAATTGCGGCCCAGATGAACTGAATTGCAACTGGGATGCGATATGAGGAATGATTCGGCCGGTTTTTGGTGGCGTTGTTGAAGACGTTGGAGAGGAGGATACCAATGGTGATTCCAAACTGGTAAAGACCAACGACAGCTCCACGGATCCACTTGGGAGAACACTCGGACTGGTACATGGGGACCAAAGTGGAGACCAAACCGACACCGAGACCAGCCCAGACACGACCAACTACGAAGAGTGGAATAGCAGTTGAGGCCGTTTGCATGGCGACACCAATGGAGAAGACAAGACATGACGCAATAAGACCCCATTTGCGACCGAGAATATCACCAAACGGGGCAGCAAGTAGGGCGCCTAGATAAAAAGGATCAGACAACGCGAAAAGAAAGAGAACGTATCACTGACCAAAGAAGGTGCCAGCGGACAGGATGGAAACAACGAGGGATCTTTGAGAGGAAGAGATGCCGTAGCCGTCGGGGAAGGTTGACGAGACAGGAACGCGGTGACCAAAAGTACGGAGCCAGTCAGGCATCTGCTGGAGACCAGAGATGGTACCGGTATCATAACCGAAGAGGATACCTCCAAACGCAGCGAAACTAGTCTTTAATGAAGGTGTGAGAAAAGAGGGTGGAGAGCAGGACGAGAGGACACCGACCATAAGGATGCCAGCTATTTTACTCTTGGGCGCATTGGCCCCAATGCCCCCACCTGCGTCAACTGGACCACCTGGCATGATGTGCGGTTAACAGTCGGGGGACGGTATGCAGAGGGGAAAAGAGGGGAATAAACGGCGAAGAAAAGGACCCGTTGGGAAAAGCATCATTCCAAGCGACGGCCTATTTATGCGGGACCGGGGGTGTTTAGTTTGTTCTGTCTTCTCTGTACGTTGGTTTGGTTTGCTTGCGACAGCTTCTCATCTCTCTCCCTCTTGTCTCCACATGATCCATCCTTCTTAACATCTTAGATCCACAACGACCCCAGACACCCCTTTCTTATTACACCCTTTTTTCAACTGCGTGCCTTCAATCATCACTTTTTCTCGCTAATGATTACGGAGGCCCCACAATCCTGTTTTCACCTCTCCCTAGTCAATCACTGTCGATCCTCATTCTGCCTATACTTTCAGCCGTCCGTTCTTCCTTTACAGTAAAGTACACCACACACCCACGCAATCACGCGGTGTCTCACCCAAGTCCCAACTTCTGCCCGGCCCGCACCTCGTGTTCACCCCGGCCCCGCACCCAAATGGCGAGGAAGATGGAAGCCCGAGAGTCCCTTCCACTCGAGACTCAGTTGACCTCGTTGTGCCTGGTGTATATTCACCCATCTACGTTTCCTTTACAACGACTAGGCAACACAGACACCTGACTGTCTCACTTTGCTGAAGGTTTCGCGGTTTGTTGTATCATTACCAGATCCCCCCCAGTTACCAGCGTGTCACCTGAATGGCCTCGCAATGTGGCTTCGGATGAACGATTTTTCCTTTTAGAGATGACTTATCACCACGCAGTGGTCAGAAGATCCAATGCGTTGCTGTTTTGAATAAGGTTTACGCGTTTCATGAGCTCAATGCCCCCCCGTGCACATCGTGTGAACCACTCACGCGCTGATATGATCGGGACACGAGAGACGTTGAAAGACCGATCTGTCATTCCATTGTTAGCTTCTTACCTTCCTTTTTGCGCACACTTTTCGCACTCGCCTTTGTTTGGCGGGAGCCGGGCCGCCCGGTCCTTCTAACTGAGGCAAATCAAACTCTATAACCAAGGCACTCCGTTCTGTGGCGTCGCGACCTCCCTCCATTGCTCCCTTGCCCGCGGAATGGAGCCAAGGGTTTATCTGACAGCGTCGTCTATAGACATCACTTCCGATAATGACCCGCACCCGGTGAAAGCACTTTTCCCTGTATTTGTCTGACAGCCAACTGTATGGATTCCGAACCCGGACCAACTTTTTGCTACGGCCCGTCCCAATGCCCAGGCCCCCTCTTCGAGTAGTCGCTGGTTACTCCGAAATGTCATCGATCTGTGCATCAGTTCGGATGGCGTAAATCTATCCCCATGCCTCGGACATCCCCTGACGCCTGATGTGCATGAAGTACAATAGCAGCGGTGCGGTGCGTGCCGTGACACGACGTTGTTTATGCTCTGTACCACGCGGTGGTCGACCAGTATACTCTCACTTAGTATCCGTCTTCATACAAGCTCGGCGTCTCTAACAACGACCGAAGGTTTTTTGGCGCTTCAACAAGAAGCTACGCTCGGGCAGGCCGCGTTCATGCCGTAGCCAAAGCGAATCAGAACTAGAAGCTACACATGTTGCAGCATCACAGAACCCGAAGTTGATCGGGGTACCTCAGATCAATAAGTAGTTCTCGAACTCTCGAACCCTCGGGCCAGGGCGAGACATGTCTTTTCTTTTCACGAGGCCTCCTCCGATATAAAGCAATGCTTCCAACCCGATGCACGCATCGCCCCTTCTGGCTGATACCTCCCAGATAGATGGTTAGGCTGGACCCGACTCGGATCAAAAGCTTTACCGCGGCCAAAGGGCCCGGAGCTTGAGAAAATGCAGGACTCGAAACATGACACGAAGTGTCTCATAACAATTAAGATTATCCATTATTTTCATATGCTGTATTTTCTTCCCCATCCCAACGCCACCAACGCCACGGGGAAGAGCACAAGATTGGCTGGTGCACGGGGTCCCTGACGGGTTGAATTTGAAAATTTTTGGTTGCGATCGAAGAAAAGTTTGACTGTTCGAACGATGTCGACGTTGACGTGCAATAGGTCGGTTGTAAGTGAAACCGTACTCCACAATTGACGAAACGCATGGCGTCTGGTGCGGTACTCAGACCCCTCACAAACCCGATTTTTCTGTAGTCACAAATATGTACGGAACTCCCCATTTTTATATGATCTGATAATACTTGACATGCTGTATTTTTATTTTTTTGGAAGAATAGCTCCCAGTGATATAGTGATCTAACAAGATCTTCAAGTTTGCAAGCGTGTGACCATTCACAACAAGGTGGACGGGATAGTTACACCGCGGATGCGGGGTTATTCACACGTGGTGCCGCCTTACCGGTCTCTCAAAGAAGCAAATTGAGGGTCCCTTCTCGCACCATACGGAGACAGTCCAGCGAACCGCATGGTTCTTTAGCGGCACAGGTGTCACGGGCTCACTTGATGTGCCTGCCGCTGGCGGAGCCGTCCACCGGAAATCCCGCGGTGCGGTGACTGTAGAATGGAGCACTTTTGAACACACCCTGGAGACCCCCATACCAAGCCCCATGCCCCATGGGGTGACTGACGCCTACCAGTACAAGATCCCGAAATCGAGTGTCGCTCCTGCCTCTAGTGCCTTATAACAAATGTCCGAGGCTTTGGGTTATAATCGGCAAAAAGCCGAACAAAGCAGTATCACTGTACTGTACGATAGGTCCGGTCGTCGACCCCAAATTACAGCGTGCGGACCGAAACGCTCTCGCCACGTCAAAGCCAAACGTTGCTCCAATACTTTTCGCATGAGGGTTTATTATGCCGCTTGCGCTAACCTTAAGCCGTTTCGGATATGGCATCTTCCCGGCGTTCGGCAAAGTATTAATGATACGTAAAAGGCAACCCACTGGATGATCGATGGTCAATGACCCTCTGACCAGATCTCAGCGCAAACTGGGGGACTTGGTGGTGGCCTGGTGGGCACAATCCTGCTGGATGAGAACGTCAAACAATCTCGTCGGGCTTGTCGCCAAGGCTCTATTATTTTGGGCACGTGTGGTCATGCATGCAATGATACTGTGATAGCCACGTACCATACCGAGAATAACACGCGAGAATTAATGCGGCGCGCCCATGATAGTGCCCTATTTGAGGACAAGGAAAGAAGCGAAGAAGTCGGCGGTTGCTCGACTGTCGCCGACCACGAAGCAACTTGGAAGGAATCCGTCTCGAAGCCCATTATACACCGAGGTCGTTCTTCCGTAGTCATCTGAGCCAATGATTTGCGCTTCGTTGACGAGTCCGTCCCATAAGTAAAGAACGTTGGCCTGGCGTAGATAAGAATCTCAGCGCCCGTGTAATAGCCGCCCAATGATAGAAGACGGAGTCAGCAGAAGCACGATCTTGCACTATCAGGGGTCTCTGGGAAGACCGTCATGAAATCGGTATACAGTGGATGTAGACGGTCGATAGGGACCTTTGGGTTCCCTCGGCTGATACGGCCATCGTACTTCTGTGTCTTCATTAGGAGAACATACACAATTCGGATGGCATCAAACGTAAAGACCGACTTGGTGTAACATCACCCATCTGGAAGCAATACGGTCTAAGGAAGACCGTGACATAGGGACATCGAACAGCAGCCCAATACGGCGTTAGACCGTGACGAAGCTCAATACTCCCCCAAACAAAGTAACTTACTAGGAGCGCAATGAGACACCCGCGGTCATGATTATCCGTTCAGTACACGTGTATCTTGTCGCACCATTAGCACACCTTGGCGCAGCAAAAATCGATAACCTATCGTCAAATGCGGGAACCAGTTGTTTTGAAGTCGAATGATGTTGACTCGGAACAGGACAGCATGTCCGAGTCCACAGCTTGAGGGCACGGAGTTTGGTACTAGACTCACGTGACTATTTTCCGTCGTGTGTCTGCACGTCGAACGAAGTGCAACTCTGAGCTCCGCGCTCATATCCGCTTATTAGCCTCATATTTTGCATCCCTAGAAATGGGTCAGACTTTGTCTTCCACCCAGCAACCATCTGTGCCCAGTCCACCGTCATCCACGTCCACTCGCTGTCCAGTGGATCACTCCACGTTGGCAAAACAACATCCACCAGAGACTCCTTCTGCTCCTGCTTCCTGTCCGGTGGACCACGCATCTTTAGCCAAACGCGCACAGTCCCTCGTCCTCTGCCGCCAGCTTGTCCCGTCGACCATGCTTCCCTCTCAAAATCTTCATCGGCAGCCGCCCCCGCTCAGTGCCCCGTTCAGCCAGACGCGCTAGACCCACGCAATCATCTCCCGACCCTCACACAAGAACGCGCTCCTTCGCAAACGACTGATCTCCCCACAGAGCGTACTACGTCTTCGATACCCCGCGATGCTGCGGGCAACTGGGACTACCCGTCTCCGCAGCAGTTCTACAATGCGTTAGTCCGAAAGGGCTGGGAAACTCCGGAGAACGAGATCGAGACCATGGTGCAGATTCACAACTTTTTAAACGAGAAGGCGTGGGAGGAAGTGCACAAGTGGGAGGCGCAGGTCAACAAGTTCGTCTGTCTTTCTCACCACCGTCTGCCCTTCTCTGACATTTGGTTCTGCGCCCGACAGGGACGAGAATTTACAACTTGTACGCTTCAAGGGACGCCCCGGCGAGCTGTCTCCGAAGGCCAGATTCTGGCTATTTGTCGGCTGGCTCTTACCGGAGCGCTTCAAGTGAGTCTTACGGCCGGACCTTGTGGTGAAAACCGCGCTGACCACTGGCCTGCCAGCACCGAGCCCCCATTCGACCGTCACGACTGGATTGTTCGGCGTCCGTCGACTGGCGAAGAAGTCCGTTACGTCATTGACTACTATGGCGCGCCACCGCTCCCCGATGGATCACCGGTCTTCTCGCTTGACGTTCGTCCCGCGCTGGACGACTTTGGTAGTATTAGCATGCGCGTTCGCGCAGCCACGCGAGAGGCGTGGGCAAAAGCTTCTCCGGAGGCAACGTCGACCCATGCCTGACTTGCCCTCAGGCACTCATCTCATTATAGACTTGAATTCCTCGAGGCGTGGGGGGGAGCGGGGGTAATGATCTAGATTTCTAATGACCGCAACTCTTCTCTACTAGTGCTTATACATTCCTTTAGTTTTGTATAACTTGGCGACGGAATACATGCTGTTGCCTTAGCGCTGAAGCAAACTTGACAGAGTACTGTCGTCTCTTCACCGCTCAAGCGCTCATGAGACATTCTAAACTCTCCTGACACCTCCTGAGTCTCTCGGTCTCTGGTGGCCTCAAGCTCAAAATCTCGAGATCACTTGTGAGCCAAAAATGAATTCAACTCGTCGTGTTGACGGAATATATGCGCATAATTCACGGCGGAGAACGCATTCCATAACACCTCAGCGGCTGACAGGCATTCTTAAGAAACCGGGGTATAAATGGGCGTGCGTTGGCTCCAGAGATGACCGTGCTTCACCCACATGGTACTGCTGTACCATCCTACTTCCTCACTCGGACTGCAAGAAGCTCTGTATCGTAGTCACCGCTTTCAGTCGGCGCAAGGCAAGGTGCAAATGGCGCATTCGACTCGAGTACTTCTGCTGTCCCTCCAACAATATTAACGGGCGCTTTCCTTCCGCTCTCTCAAGCTCGATGATCGTATCCTGTTATGCCTTCATGCGCCGTTGCCAGTCTGGATTGGCGTACTACCCAGCAGGTCTCTACATCACCATCTCGGATTGCCGCCTGGCGGCGTAGCTTGACCCTCGCCAGTGCAACGGCAGATCGAGATCAAAGGTCAAAGCGCGCGTCTTGCATTCAAATTTCAGACGTCCGTTCACATCTGATCACGTGACGAACGTGTGTCGGGTGGCGGGACGTGCCTGGGCAGGGACGGTGGCCATACAATGGTGGCTTTGGCCATGCTCTACGACGAGCCACAAATTCCAATTCAAGCTTTGTCCTTGCCGTCTTTGTTGATCAAGCGGCTCTATGGTGTGCGTCTTTGGCGGTCATCTCGGCGGTCACGTATTGCAATTTTGTTGCGCAAAAATCAAATCATCATGTGGCGACTGTGCAGGCTTGGACCCTCAATGTGCCACAACCCCCCGCAGGTGGCGCCCGCCCTTCTGCGGATATATATTGGGCCATGAGTCTGTTTACATGGGTCCAGCATCCGCCGTCCAACGCTCGTTCTCAGTCCCTGTCTGCTTTCTGCTGCTGTCTGTTATGGCTTCTGTCAAAGCGAATCTTCTCTGATCTCTGGCGTCGGCTACCTGGCGGTGTTTGTTTGTCTGCGTCCTGCGGCCTGCTGTGTCCGATCGATCAAGTTTCTTGTTGTAACAGCAAAAACTTCTGCGCCGCGGTCTCGCTTCGGGCCATTGCCACTACTGTAGCTTCCTCCACTCGCGATCTCGGCGCTAGCTGCCGAATCCGGTCTATTTCAAACGGTCTCTCCCAGGGTTACCAATGATCTACTCAGTACCACGGGGTCTCTAATGCTACAACCACGCTGCCGCCTCCGTAAACTGCCCCGAACGCCGAATGCGCCTGCACTGCTCGTTTCCACTTCAAGTCGTCCTGGCGCCGCGTACACTCGGAAGGCATTGCTAATGGTCGTTGCTGGTCTCCGATTCGTGTCCGGCGTCCGCTACATCTAGGTTCTGTCTGCCGCATTCATGAAGCAAACTTGTGCTCTGTCTATCTGGTATGGCAGCGACACCGCACTGTGGTTACTACGTGCACCGCTTCCATGTTTTTTTTCTCTCTCCGCGCGGGAAGTTGTGCACCCCTGTTTGCACCTTCGCCGGACGCGCGACTTCGTCAACATGCACCCTGCCTTTCGAGCTGCGCTCACGTTCCTGGTGTTTATCTGGCTGCCTGTCTTCCAAAAACCCGATTTACTGCTCTGGTTCTATGGCGACGCTGAAGTTGTGCGCGGAAACGCTGCACCTTCATTGAGCTAGTGGAACTGGACTTTTGCTCTCGGGTGCGAAATAGCCAAGCTCTCCTCGATCGACTCGCTTGCACTCGCCTAGGATATCTTGGTCAAGCAGGGTGATGGGTAAGTGCGGGACGGAGGGTGGGTGACCGGTAAGCTCTTGCACTCTATTGAAGGTGACGCCTCTGGCGTCACCATCTTTTCCTTGGTACGTATCAGTGGGTGGGCGGGCGGTTTACCCAGTTTCTCTTCTCTTTTGCTTTGATCATTTGAAATGACCCTAGGTCCGTAATGAAGGTGGTAAGTATAGTGGGTGGGCGGGCGGGCCACCAATTTTTCTATTTTTAATTCCGCTTCACTCTTTCCATCTGCACAGACTTCTCCCGTTCTCTAAGGTACGCCGCAACCAACTCATTCTGTGTTCTTCCGTTTCTCAAGGTCAATAGTTGACCTGAAAAGATCTCTCAAAGCGATCCCTCCGACCCTACCTCGTTTCATTTCGTTGCCGGTCCAACTGCTTAACTTGTTCATTTTGTATGTCTCGGGAAACAATGTACTTTATGGAGGGTCTGAGGCGCGTTTTGACACTGTTGTCTGCCGTACTGTATGTCTTCTATTGGTGTCGCACTGTGGTTAGATATTTGTAATTTGATATCGTATCTGGCGAAACATGCACCCGTATCCAAAAAATCAATGTAATTGACGCACAACTGTTAGGGTCTGCGTGGTCTGTGGGCATTTTACTCGACGATTCCTGAAAATAAGAAAGCACTACCAGGATGCACAAATCGATGGCCCACTTCCGAAGCGAAGCGTTCGAGTCTGGACATGTCGGCTTCGTAGTCGTGTGCAAGGATTTCCCTGACCCATTCTTCTGTCCAAACCGCTTCCCACCTCTATGGACCTGAATAAGGCCTGAATTCCATATTCACTTCATAAATGCAAAACGGCTTCGCCGCTTCGAAGTGATTATCAAATCCTCCGAACATTCTTGAGTGCATTTTTTATTGTCGGCGCCCAATCTTTTGTAAGTCCACCATCGCTTTCATCGTCTTCTTCGATTCGAAACCCGAAAGCGCCTGATAACGTCAACTCGCACGCGCTCGTATCAGATTTTCGTTCACCGTCCCTCGCACGATGAGTGACTCGTCAGATCGCGTCAGCAGCGCTGACCAGTCAGGGATGTTCTCAACTTTGCCTACTAGTTCGGTGAGTAACATCTCGACATAATAGGTGTCAGCCCAGCACACAAGCGACGCCGCGCCTGTGCCACGAATCATCGTTCGCGAAATGGCTTTTGAACGAAATAGTCGGGTGTTTTTTTTTTTTGGATCCATTATTGTGCGCCTGAGGGCATATTACCCTATGTAGCACTTCACTTTCGGTACATTTGCGCAGAATCAACATATTTGCTCCATGGTTTCCTTCTCCGTCATCCTATGTCCCCCCCGCCCCTACGAAGTAGGGGTGATAGTCAGGTGTTCTACACGGTCACAGAGCTCAGAAACGATAATTTTCTCCGTTTTCACGAAGGAGACCTGACCACTAGCGATGAGACGAGGTTGTTGACAGGGTCAGTGTCGCGTCTTGGGAGGTGGCGGTTGCAATGCCCGTCCCAACGATGCGTCTAAGAAGGCGAGAGAGGTTGCGGGGATGGAATAAGTAGTTTTATCCGAAGATTTTTTTTTTTTTTTTTTTTGAATCCATTATTGTGCGCCTGAGGGCAAATTACCCTATGTAGCACTTCACTTTCGTTACATTTGCGCCGAATCAACATGATTGCTCCATAATTTCCTTCTCCGTCAACCTATGTCCCCCCCGCCCCTACGGAGTAGGGGTGGCTTAGCTTCCCGTCGAGCGTAGAGAGTTGCGGGGCGATCTAATCGCTGGGCGCGAAGTGCCTGCCGGTCGTTGTCTTGATCGGGGTGTTTGGCGGGCATCTTCCGTCGACCGCTTCTCTTCTGCGTATCTTGAGTGGACCGGTGTCTGGGTCCTGCGAGTTGTGGGGATGAGTGATGTGTGTTGCGTGTGCGATAGGCGTGTGCGTCCGATGGTTATCTCTCCCTCGGTTCTCTCCTCTCGGCTATCCGAAGATTATGTCTCAGATATCCTCTTGTAACTTACTGTACGATAGTAGTGGATGTGTCGGCGTACGCGTCAGTGCCAAGAGTCTTGAAATGTGTATTTAGTCAAAGTGTCCCGTCAAGTGTCCACCGCCCCGTCAAGAAGTTTGGCCGCCCGCTCACCCCGCTGGAACACGAAGCTATCAAGCGCTTCGTTGATGAGGGCTTGAAGGAGGGCGTAATCGGGCCGTCAGACTCACCTTGGTCATCGCCACTGCTGTCAGTCTCAACTCAAAGAAGGATGGCTCTCAATAAACTGGTGTGCGGCAACACACTTGATCAAGTGTGATTTAGTCCACCTTTAGTGCATTGAGAGCCCTGAAGTCTACGCAGATACAAGGGCGTACCATCCTTCTTTGGGGCTGTCAGAAGGGGCGAAGATCATGGTGACTCGGATGGCCCGATTACGCCTCCCTTCAAGCCTCCTTCGATGATGCGCTTGATGCTTCGTGCTCTAGAGGGGTGAGCGAGCGGCTAAACTTCTTTTGGGGGCTTTGGCGGATGAGCTCCGAGTGGCCTCGCGCTCGACCTGGCCAGGAACACAT
>WTXK01000071.1:0-169719 GCA_025769895.1 Lactarius psammicola | reverse complement strand
CTTTGGAAGTAACGTTGACAAGGCGCTTCAAGAAAGCGCACTTTTCTGAGGGCGTGATCCCCCACTCCTTAAGCCCACTTCTCGACGTCAGCGAAGGAGACCTGCAGTACGGGTAGCTCGTTGTTTGTGTTGGTGAACTGTAGGAACGTGTTGAAGAAGTTTGTCAAGCGAAAGTTGATGAGCAATAAGGGCTTGAAGACACCATATTGAGGGGGAAACGCATACATAGTATTTGATCGCGGGCTCTGTGGTCGGGGATGGTTTCTGGAGAGTTGATTGATACAGGTTTAATATGTGGACGTACAGCATGTCGAAGAGTCCTCTATTGCAAGACGGTATTGTAGTGAGATGAAAGCGTCGAGGGAAAAAAAAAAAAAAAACTCGACACGCATCGTGGTTAGTGCCCTTGCCTGGCCCCTTGACATCCTCAAATACGACGGAGAAGACCTTTCTTCTCCTCGTAACATCATCAGATTGAGGTCTGACCGCCTTCGACCGCGAGCTTCTGTCGGATCGATAGGACAGAAAGTGCACGTTTGTGTTCCTGTCTGCCTAACGAGATGTACCCTGCGAGCTCGGCAATCTGCGCTTCGCCTTGAATTAGAACCAGCGAACGACCGAGCATCCACGTACCTGGTCTTCGAAAGAACCCTCTGCCATTATTGAGACAGCGTCTTTCGTCTATCTACCCGGTTCAATCTCAAAGAACCGAGGGCCATTTCAACCCCCGCGAAGTACCAAATAAATGGTGTGGAAGCGTGCATATGTGGACCAGTCGTGCGGAGCAGGCTAGAAGACAACACGGCATGGCGAGGGCGAGAGCCATACAGCGAAGGTGACTGTACCTTGGATGCGTTACAAACTTGGAGGGTCACGGTGAATGTGCATGTGCGTGCTTGGTGGGCGCTGCGGAGGTTTGTCAACAACTACCAGAGGTAGGAAGCATGGACCGTAGTACGAATGAGGTGTGAGAGGTCCGCATGGGTGAATTGTTCAAGCGAGACGTATGCAAGGAAAGATTTCAGTACAAAGCTTGCGAGAGGGACTCAACTGAGAGTAAAGAGCCGCACATCTCGGACAGGTATTTGGCCCTTCACATTCCCTGATCTTGACTCTTGAGCTTCCCTGGAGCCTCAGTACGACCCTTTCCCCTGACCCTGCCTGGAAATAGTAGCAAAGAAGAGTCGGGGTATACAGAACTGTTAATGAAGATGAGAGGCGTTCAGTTGTTCGAACATGCATCGGACTTGGAGACGAATAAGACGAGGTAGCCAATGGTAGGGTTATGGTTACAAAACTGAATCGGTTTGAGTTCAGCGCTAATCGATATTCCGTCCACACAAAATGTCCAATACTATATTATATCCGTCATTTTTTGCAACAATCCCTTACTGCTTACAGGAGAGGTCTTCGCGCCGGTACCCTTCTCCCATTCCAACTGCGAACAAGCCGGAAACAATAGAGAGGTTCATAAGCCCCGCCGACGCAGACTTTGAGGGACATACATGGCGGCTCGACATCCTTTTACCTACTGACAAGGAGACGAAGATACTTTCTAAAGTACGTCGCTCTTACTTTCCGATGGAAGAGGACGTCTGATCAAATGTGTTGGTGTTTGGGACTCACCCGCTTAGGAGGAAGCGCGTGAGGAGATCGAGCTCTTCCGAATATATTATCTCGCCTGTTTCCGGAGTAATTCACAGAACGGCGTGACTTGGCGCGAGCCCCGTACAGTCCAACACATCTCGAGCCATTGAACATGTACCTCGTCGTGTTCTGTGATGTGAGGGAATACTTCCGTGAGGTACTCTCCGTCGCTAAACAGACCGCCCTCATATTTTCACTTCCGCTAGAATCCCCTTCCACGAAACGTGCGACAGCGCATCAAGCAACCTACTAAACACTACATCGACGTCATGTCCGACTGGATCTCCTACATGCCCGATGACACCAACCATAGGTTTAGCCCGCTCATCTAGAGCTGTACCAGTGCCAGGTGCGCACACTCGAGGAGCAGCTAGCGCGTTCGGACGGTTTCCAGTCCCCCCCTTCTCACTCCCTCGCTCTTATGTTTTGCGCACCGCAGGAGACAGATAGGAGTAGGACGAGCAGCTGGCCGCGGAGAAGCTCGCAGTGGAGGAGCGCACTTCTGAGCAGGCCGGGACGCTGCATCAGCTCGCCAATGCGTACCCGACGCTGTCCGGGCGTGTGCTCCAGCTCGCGGCTTGCGTTGCTCGAGGAGATAAACCTCGTGCAAAAAGAAAACGGGAGTCTGCGCCAGAAGCCATAGCGATTCCGGTAGCATCGATGGGGGGAAGGAGTGATATCGCCGTAATCACGGTTCCAGGAGCAGGAGGTGCGTATGATGAGGGGTTCTCAATCTTTCACTTTGAGCCACTGCGGGCAGATGACGACGTTTGGAAGTGAGACGAATGCTTCGGCGTGCACCTGGGTGACCATTTCTAACTCTCAAGCGATACCACCTACGACAACTAGCAGGATGTGTCCCTCGTTGAGATTGGCGTTGAGCGTCTCAATAGCGCCTGAGTTGGGATCAATGTTTCCGAGAGGCGGGGGCTCACATGCGCGCGTTGTGGTGAGAGTCTGGGGCATGGTTCCTGTAAATGTCGTCAAGAAAAGCCAGCAATGTACTTATACAGTATCGTCTTTTGCGATAATCCCTTACTGCTTACAGTCGCTGACTTGCTGCCAAAAAAAAACGACTTACGAAAGCGCACAAATTGAGCATCGAGCGCTTGCGGTTCGGTCGAACCTGTGCAAGGGGAACACCCTCGACCCTGTGAATCGCCCCGTGGCACTTTACAAGTAACTGTACTTCTAACATCTTCCACACCACCACATCTTACTCTCCAGATTCGACTCACGCAAACAGTTCAATGTCCCGAGCTCCTCCAGCCGTAACCGATCCGGAGGCAGGTATTGGCCCTGGCACAGGTGACTTGCTCCTGCTCGGCTCTATCCTCACTTTTCTCACCCGCCACTGTCACCCTCGTAGGTGACCCCCAGTACCCACCCCAGTCGGCACCGACTCAAGCACCTCCGGGAGGGTCTAACTTTGTCGATGGCTCCGGGCCTATCTTCTCAATGTATGTCGAAATGGCTTCAGAAGAAGATAAGAAGATGGTCGAAGGATGGAAAGCGGATGCTGATGGGATTCTCATCTTTGTATGTCACTATCTTCCAATTCCACGCACTGCTTCACAGACTCATCTCCCATAGACCGGTTTATTCTCTGCTGCTGTCGCGTCGTTGATCTCAGTGTCAATCCAGGACATTCGACCGAATCCACAGGACACCTCCAACTTCTACCTCGCAAATATCTATCAGACTGTTTCCAACCCGAACCAATCCGATAATTCCCTCCCTTCTTCCCCACCCCCTTTCTCTCCACCAACGTATGCCGTCTGGGTCAATTCACTTTGGTTCTTGAGCCTGGTGATCAGTCTTACGTGTGCTCTACTTGCGACATTGCTACAGCAGTGGGCACGAAGATACCTCAAGGTGACTCAGCCACGTTACAGCCCACACAAGCGAGCAAGGATCCGTGCATTCTTCTTTGAAGGGGTCGACAAGTTTCTCCTTCCTTGGGCGGTTGAAGCATTACCCACGCTGCTACATCTTTCCCTTTTCCTGTTCCTTGCCGGCCTAATTGTGTTTCTATGCAACGTTAATCTCACGGCTTTCAAGATTGTGCTGTCATGGGTCAGCGTATGCACGGCTCTGTATGGGTCCATCACGTTCATGCCGATCTTGCGTCATGACAGCCCATACCACACACCACTCTCGCTGCCGACATGGCACATTGTTACTGGGATACCATATGTCATCCACAGGGTTCTTCGGTGGTTTACATGGTTAGTTTACTTTCAGTATGGAGCTGTGGGTGGAACGTTCGATGAAGCCTCGGATCACTTCAGAGCCCTGGAGCAACGTTATCGCAAATTGCTTATGCAGGGCATGCAGAAGACAACCGAGGACACTGCTCTGAACTCCCCATCAGAGATCGATACTCGCGCGTTCCTGTGGACGTTCGACAGTTTGGATGAAGATCACGAACTAGAGCGCTTCTTTTCTGGCTTACCTGGCTTCCGCAGCTCGACAGTGGTCGACGATCCTCTGCCCAATCTCACTGATGAGGAAAAGTGGAAGCTTTTGAACGCGTTGATTGGGTTGTCGGATCGCACTTTCTCATCCGATTTGTTGCCCGATCCGGTCAAAACTCGGAGAGCTGTCATCTGTGCGAGGGCCATCGATCCAGCGGACATTTCCCAAGAATTTTGGTGGGTTCTCGACAGAATCATGTCTGAAGACCAGTATGGGCCAGTGCAATCTGTTGGAATTGCGCGTCTTGTAAGAGGCTGGGAGAATGGCAAGGACGTATATGTGTCAAGTATGGCCCCGGCCTTGGTTTCCAGTGTTGTTGCAAGGGCACAACGGCGCGATGATCATTGGTTTGCTATCGCCTCCGACGAACTGGGCGTCCCGGAAGCTGTCCTCCGAGACTACGCCGCAAATGGTGACAGCCTGTCACTAGCCATCTTGATTTATGTCACTCGCCAGCAATTTAGCCATTTCCGGGAATCGCACTGGCCGATCCACAGGTTCTTGGAAGTTCTAGAAGCAGCTTCGAAATTCGATGCACGAAATACGTCACGTGAACTTCAGCACGAGTTCTGCGCTCTCTGGAATCAAATCGTTCGAGAAGTACAGAATAGTGACGATGAAGGAATGGCACTCTATATCCTGAGACCGATTCGCGACGTTTACATCGCGCTACATCAAGACACTGACTCTGCCCCAACACAATTCTCCCCCTCCACTACCGATCAGGATCCCATACTGTGGAAACCATCCTCGTATCCACTGTGCAGCGTTGCTGGCCATATTCACAAAGACTCTGCCCTCACAAACTTTGATAACACTGTGCTGCCCCCTGCTTCCCTTACCAGTCCTGATGCGCCCTCTTCATCCATTCCTGCCCCACTTCATGTCGTCGAATACCTCACGGATGTACCATCGCTCGACAACCCCTACCCCACTCATCAGACAACCATTCCCGTTACTCCACCGGTTCTAGCTGATACTGTGCCAGACATCATCACCTCAGGTATCACAATCCCCACATCCAAACCTCTTTCCTCTACTTTCCCACCCGTTGCCGTTGACCCCCAGCGCGACGCACACCCCTTGGCGCCCTCCGATCCACCAAACCTCCCGTCTTCGGCTTCTTCTCATCTAGTTCTCAACAACATATTTCCCACAGGTCCGCCGCTGTCTTCACACTCGCCCATCACTCGACCTGACCTCTCACATTCTTGCTCAGAATCTCATCGCTCGATGATAGTCACCATTGCTCCCAGTGCTTCTCCAGGACCGACCTCTGCACCTGATCTGGGTGCTGCTGCTGCCGAAGACAATGGTGGCCCGAAGCCTGGCTTGTATAAGGAAACGGACGCTCTTGACCTCCCCTTGGTGAATCACGCAATCCACGCAAGCACGCTAGAACATCCACTACAATCCCCGTCACTGCCATCGGTTGCTGACTCAGATGTAGCCGTCGCGGGTCGTTCATTGTGGGGACCCAATGCCGAGCTTTCAGGAGATGATCCTCCGCATGCTTCGCATCGCCGGTATGATATTGTTTAGGGCGTCCTCTGATCTCTTAGATTTGCACGTGCGATAGGGCATATATTCGTTGGGTTCTCGATATCGCCATACTGACACTATTCTATACTTTTATTTAATTTTCTGTATATACTGTCCAATTATAATTGCAGTGGCGAAATATGTGTAGAGGGAGGCAAGATGAGTGAAGGGTCTCAACCGTCTCCTTGACCCAGTCCGGGCTGATGGGCGTACATGGCAATGATGCGGAAGTCTCTGCGTGCACCTGGGTAGCCACCTCTATCTCCCCGCGTCCGCTAATACTAGCTATTTGGATCTCTTGTTGAGAGCGGCGTCGAACATCTGACGGAGTCGATACTACATGACATGTGGTCGAGAGAGGACGTTGACCTCGAGAACGACCGATCCATGTGTGCGCTTGAAGTCGACGTGGGAACACCATCCCATGACGAGACAGCACCGATGCGGGGTCATTCTCTAGGAAGAAAAAAAAAGAAAGAGTTTTGGTAGGGGGGCGGAGGGAAGATTTACTGTCGATGACCCAACGCTGGACTTGGGTTGCGGACGTACCATATTTCCCACTTATGTCGGCGTGTGTGTACTGCCAGACGTGCGGGTCGTCCAGACCGCCACTTAGGATTATCCGAGGAGCGTGAATAGCAGGTTCACTTGCGCGGCCAGGACCATGTCGGGCTTGAAGAACGGCTCAATGTCGAAGATGGTTGGGGTAAAACAAGGAAATGGTGATTGCGTTGTAGCGCTGCAGGCTGAGCCGCCTGCGATGTGGGGTCTAGCGAGCGGACGTGTGCGAGCTCGTAGTAGTAGGTCACATCTCTGCGCAGAGAGAGCGGAATGCGTGAGCAGGTGAAGCGAAGAGGCAGAGAACGTACCGCTGTCCCGCATTGAAGACGACGTCGAAATGTGCCCTAAGCAAACGCACTTCTCTGGGGGCGTGGTCCCCTACTCCGTTTGGCTACTTCTTGACGTTGGCGCGGGAGACCTACAGTACGTGGAGCTTGGCTTTTGTGCTGGCGATGTCTAGGAGCACGTTATAGACCGGGAGACGGAGAGCAAGATGTTGTGGGAGCGTGTTGAAGCCTTGACATCCCCAAATACGACAGGCCTCCCTTCGCCCCGCAACATCGCTAGATAGAGGGGTCTGACCATCCCGGACCGCAAATATCTGTCGAATCGACGGAACGGAAGGTGTGCTTTCTGGTTCTGGTATACCCAACGAGATGTACCTTGTGAGTTCGGCGATCCGTGCTTCGCCCTGAATTAGACGCAGAGAACAACTGAATAACCACATACCTAGTCTTCGAAAGTATCCTCCGCAAATATGGCGATGGCGTCTATTTTTACAATTTCTTGTTGCCGTTGCAGTCACGGTGTAGACTGTAGGGTAAGACCTTGCTCAACCAACACAACAGAGCCAAATGGTATCGGCCCGTGTGAGAACCAAGTCACCAATCGTGTAACTTACACTCACTGGCACACCATAAGCTTCAATGCCCCGAGCCCATCATGAGACTATCAATGTATCTAACGTAGGAATAGGTACAGATACATTACTTCTACCTTGCTCTACCCATGCCATTCTCACCTGCCCCATCCGCCCAAATAGATGACAACCAATATCCACCTCCATCAGCACAGAATCAAGCCTTGCAGGGTGTATCTAACTTTGTTGACGGCTCTGGGCCTATCTTCTCAATGTATATGGAAATGGCGACGGAAGAGGACAAGAAGATGGCCGAGAACTGGAAAGCGGATGCCGATGGGATCCTTATATTTGTGCGTTTCTATCTTTTAATCTGGCGCATCATACCGACTAGATTGTCACAGACCGGTTTATTCTCTGCTGCCGTTGCAACCTTAATCTCTGTGTCGATTCAGGACATTCGACCGAATCCACAGGACACCTCCAATTTCTATCTCGCAAATATCTATCAGACCGTTTCCGCCCTTAATCAATCTGATATTTCCCTCCCTTCTTCTCCACCCCCATTCTCTCCACCAACGTATGCCGTCTGGGTCAACTCACTTTGGTTCATGAGCTTGGTGATAAGTCTTACCTGTGCTCTGCTCGCGACGTTGTTGCAGCAATGGGCACGAAGATATCTCAGGCTCACTCAGTCACGTTACAGCCCACACAAGCGAGCACGGATTCGTGCGTTCTTTGCTGAGGGGGTCGAGAAGCTTCTCCTTCCGTGGACGGTCGAAACACTGCCCGCTCTTCTCCACATTTCCCTGTTCCTATTCTTCGCTGGCCTGGTTGTGTTTCTATGCAATATCAATATCACGACTTTCAAGTTGGTGTTGTCATGGGTCGGCGTTTGTACGACCCTGTACGGATGCATCACATTCATGCCACTTTTTCGTCGTGATAGCCCATATTATACATCACTTTCGTCATCGGTCTGGTTCATTGTTTTTGGGATAGCATACGTCGGCTCTCTGCTTCGTTCATGGTTCTATTTGTCGATTCACCACCGTCGTCCAGTCTTTCGGAGAATGTGGAACCGTTACCGCAAATTGGCCTTGCAGGGCATGCAGAGGACAGCCGAGGAAACTGCTCTGAATTCAGGATCAGAGATCGACACACGCGCCTTCATGTGGACATTCGACTGTTTGGACGAAGACCACGAACTAGAACGCTTCTTTTTCGGCTTACCTGGCTCCCGCAACTCGAGAGTGGTCAACGATCCTCTGCCCAGTCTCAATTGGGACCAAAAGAAGAAACTTTCAAGGGCATTGGTGGGGTTGTTTGACCGCACATTCTCATCCAATTTACTTCCCGAGTCAGTCAAAATCCAGCGAGCCATCATCTGCGCAAAGGCCCTTGATCCGGCAGAATTTCCCATCTGTCGGCGGATTATCGGCAGCATCTTGTTCGACGATCGATGTAGGGGACTGCAAACCGTTGAGTTCGGCCATACCGTAAGAAGCTGGGGTAACAGTGGGGACCAGGGCACTGCATCAATTGCATGGGCCATCGTTACGGGTCTTGTCGCAAGGGTGCAACGGCATGATGACTCTTGGTTTGTTCTTGCCTCCAATGCACTGGGCGTCCCGGAATCTGTCCTTCGAAACTATGCCACAAATGGGGACAGCCTGTCACTTGCCATCTTGACTCACACCACTCGCCAACAATTTTTCCACTACCAGAAATCGTATTGGCCTAAGGACGGTTTCTCGGAAGTTCTCGACACAGCCTCGAAATTCAACGTGTTAAAGCTAGGACGCTATGGGACCCTTAGTGGTAGTACAAGATAGAACGACTGTATTAGACAATACCTATGGGACCCTTAGTGGTAGTACAAGATAGAACGACTAAGGGTCAACGGATGGATACCACGACGCGTAAATAGGGTCCATCACGTGATACAGAAAGGTGAGCTCGTGATCCACACCTCGTGATCTACATCTCGACACTCCTCCTCGACGCGAACATGTACGTAAAATGGCGTGATAGATGCGGACGCGGAAGTGTAAGAGTGGTATCGTATGAGGAAGGGGTAACCAATATCGTAATGAAAACCAAAACCAAGAGAGAAAGAAACCAAGAGAGAAAGGAAAAAAATGTTATAATGCTCCTCCTCACTGTGAACTTGCGTCCGCGCAGTTTGGAGAGATACCGAGATAGTGACGGAAACGTAGGAAATCAACCTTGCCGAGAGGTTTAGTAAAGATGTCGGCAGTGTTTTCTTTAGAGGGAACGCGAGACACAGTGATGTTGCCGGCCAAAACTTGTTCGCGAGTGAAGTGAAACTTGACGCGGACATGCTTCGTATGGGGGTGCCAAACGTGATCTTCGGTGAGTCGAGTTGCGGCATCATTGTCACAGAGTAGGCGTGACGGTGATTGAGGAAATTGGAGACCGGTGAGGAGTTGACGGAGGAAGAGAGCTTCATGGGTAGCGTCGTGCAGCGCCATATACTCAGCGTAACAGGTGGAATCCGCGACGGTGGCTTGCTTTCGCGAACTCCAAGACACCATGCCTGAGCCCAGCGTGAAGCAGTAACCTCCGACTGAGTGGCTGGTGTCCAAGCAGTTGGCGTAATCAGAGTCCGAGTAGCCTGAGAGAGTGACCGTGTTTTTACCGCCAAGGGTGAGTGACAAGGAGCGCGTTCCCTTGAGATAACGCAAAACGCGGATGGCGGCAGCCCAGTGTTCAGGTCTGTAACAGTCTAGGAAGGATGCTAGGCGTCCGGTTGCATACGCAATGTCCGGCCTAGTTGCGATGGCGAGGTACATTAGGCTGCCGACTAGTGATCAATACGGCGTGCGTTCAACCCATTCTGAGACTTCTGGTGGCGTCGGTAAGTTTTTGTCTGGTCGTCGAAGTTGGACGCCCGCCACCATTGGGGTGTCGACGGGATGCGCATCGCTTTGATTGTACTGGTCGATCAGTCTGTCGATTTTGGCGGTTTGGGATAGTGATATTAAGCGTTGTGTACGGTCGCGGGTGATGGCGATGCCTAGGGCGAATCTGGGGGGTCCGAGATCGGAGATATCCCACTGAGCCTTTAGTTTGTCTCTGAACCAGGTATTCTCGGCGGGGTTAGAGGACGCGGAGAGTATGTCATCGATGTGGACGACAAAAATGATGGTTCCGGAGTCTGATTGGCGGCGGTATACGCACCACTCGCATTCGAGGCGCTCGAAACCCCAACTCGTCACGGCTTCATGAAATGTTTGATTCCAGATTCGACTGGCCTGCTTCATACCATAGATACTCTTCATCAAACGCATCACCCAATCTTCCTTGCCCGGAACTTCAAAACCTTCGGGCTGCTCCATGTACATTGTTTCATTCTCGGGTAGGACTCCATGGAGGAAAGCCGTTTTGATATCGAACTGTTGCAGGTCCCAGTCGAGGGTGGCGGCAAGATGGAGGATGGTGCGGAAGGACTCGAGCCGGACAGTTGGCGCAGTGGTTTTGTCGTAGTCGATGCCCCACCGTTGGGCGAAGCCCTTGGTGACGTACCGTACCTTATATCGGACGACTTTCCCGGTGTCATCGCGCTTCTGCTTGCAAACGAGTTTGCCTTTTAGGGGACGACGGTCGCGTGGTACTTCCGAGCGAGGTACGAGGACGAAAACCTTCAGGTCTTCAAGACTCTTCAACTCTTCTCGACCGCCGGCGATCCAAAATTCCCGCTCCGGGGAAGCTAGTGCTTGTGCCCAGGACGGTTCATCGTCCGGTTCCACTGTGGGTTCAAGGGAACCGTCGCTGAGGGCGGCTAATGCTTCATCAACGCTTAGGGGTTCATCTTCGAAGAGGAGGTTAGCATGAAGCAGATCGTGTGTGTCGCGTACGTCGGAGTATTCAGACAGTATGGCCAGGGCATGATCGGGTTGAGGTGTGAGGGACCGCTGTGCACGCTCCTCCTGGCGGCGAGCCCCGGACGCCCGTGCTTGGGAGATTGCGGCGGCAAGGCGCGGTCCGTGGCGTAGGCCGTCATTTGTCACAAAGCGGGTCGAGGGAACAGGAATGCGGGAAGAGTGTCGGCTTGGAGGTGGAGGGGGAGGGGGGGTAGGTGGAGGCGAAGGAGAGAGAGATGATAGCGGGGATAGGGGGGGAAGGGGAGGAAGTTGGGAAGGAGTGGAGTTGTCGGGATTATTGATGATGTTTCTGTTGTTCGTTATTGAGTTGTTGTTGTTGTTATTGACGTTGTTGGTTACTGTATTGCTATTTATATTGTTAGATGTCGGAATGTACGTATTATGTGGTGCGGTTAATGTAGAATGAGGTGGTATGGAAGGTATTGTACGTGTATCAGGAGGAAAGAAGTCATCGTCAGGGACGTCATGAGAAGATGAGAAGGGTGGGTGGGGGGTTGAAGTATCGTATCGCGCGGGAGAAGGACCGGGCGTTTCCCAAGAAGGAACTGAGGGTGGCGCGGAAGTGCCTAGTATAGTACCTGGAGATAAGGAAGAGGGTTCGGAATCTAAGTGTTCTGTGAAAGAAACGTGATAAGAATTGAAAACACGAGATGTAGAAGGGTCCCAAAGCCTGTAGGCTTTGGAGTGGGGAGCGTACCCGATCAGGACGCAAGGGAAGGAGCGCTGATACAGTTTAGGGAGCGCAGGTGTGTGAAGGGCGAACGCGCGACAGCCGATCTCCCTGAGGTGTGACAGAGAAGGTTTGCGACCGAACCAGAGTTCGTAAGGGGTCTTGCCATTGTTGGCAGTGGAGGCTGTGAGTGTCGTGAGGTATGCGGCGGTGGCGCAGAATTCATCCCAGAGAAAGACCGGAGCATTGCAGGCGAGGCGCATAGTTCGAGCTTTTCCGAGGATAGTTCTGTGGAGTCGCTCCGCTCTTCCATTGTGTGCCGACGTATAGGGGGCTGTCAGTTGGTGGTCGATGCCTTCGGCGCGACACCAGGTGCGCATGTCATTGGAAACAAGCTCTCCATTGTCGGAAACGAGGATCTTAAGCTTGTCGCCTGTCTGAGTTGTTACAGCTTTATGCCAAGTTTGGATCGCGTCACAGGCTTCGTTCTTAGCACGCAGGGGGATGCTCCACACGTAACCGGAGAAATCATCGATTAGGTTCATTGAGTAGCAATTTCCGGCTCGAGAAGGGACATTCATTGGTCCGCATAGGTCCACAAACACTCTTTCCAGACGTCTCTCGGCTTTAACACCCTCCCGCGTTTTCGGTACGGACGATCGCGACTGTTTGCCCACGGCACAGTGATCACATCTAGGAGGAAGGGAAGACAGGTCGATCGGCATACCTTCGGACACACCGCTTTTGGCCATTTCGATGATGGTTCGGGTGTTGCAGTGACCGAGGCAACGGTGCCAGGTCTCGACGTCAGGAATTCTGGCGTAGAAAGCTACGGGCGAGCTGGATGGTTTGGTACGGTGGGTGGTGGGCATCTTGGTGGAGAGGGTATACAGGCGTTTAGAGGCAGAGATTGTGCCTCGGACGAGAACAGTGTTACTTTTATTTGTTATCCAGCAGTCGGTGGAATTGAAGTGTGTCGTGTAGTTGCCGCTCCTGTTGAGGGCGAGGATCGATATCAGGCGGACGGACGATTCGGGGATGTAAAGGACGTTCGTGAGCTTCAACTTATGTCCGCTGGCAATGTGCAGGTCGATGTCGCCCATTCCGACGGCGTAGACAGCGGATCCAGCCAGCCCTTTCACGGGGTGACGGGGGATGCGTTTGATTGATTTGAAGTCTGATGCCTCCGGTGAGATATGGCATGTTGCGCCGGTGTCTAGGATGAAGGGCAGGTCGTCAACGTGTGCGATGTTACACTGCGTGGCTGCACCCCAGTCGACGGAAGTACGAGAATTATCACATGTAGCAACCATTGCGAAGTACTCCTCCTGGTCGTAGTCGGCCATGGAGATATGGTCGTACTCGCTCGTTGACGTTGCCGTCAGGGCGGTGCTTGAGGTAGCCGTAGTGGATGCGGGTTGTGCAGTGTCGGAGTTGGTGTCCGGTACCAGCATATAACTCTTCCCGTTGAACATGACTGTGTTGTTGGGGGGCGTTACAGTGGTGATGGCGGGAGTGGTTTGGGCCACATTGGCGCTCTGAGTGTTTTGATTCGAGTTTTGATTGGTGTTGCGATTATTGCGAGTTGACGACTTCCCATTTGCGGCGCGCTGTGCTGTTCTTGCCTCATCGATGGACTTCCCGGCCATTTGTCCCCCTGGTGCGATGCAGTATTCGGTGCGATGGTTGGCACGTTTGCAATTGGCGCAAATCGGCCTGGGCTTGTTGGTGACTGCTGCGAGAGCCGCGTTTTCGGTAGGGATAAGGGGAACGCCCGTTCTTTCGCGGGTCAAAAGCAGTTGTTCCTCTCGAATGATTCGATTCTTGACGTCGATGGACGTGGTAGACGGACTGGACTGAAGTAACTCGCTTATGGCAGACTGAAGAGCAGGAAAAGCCTCGAGTGCGTGGATGAGAATAAGGATCTTGAACTTGTCATCGTCCATCTTTCCTAGCTTCGCAAGTCGGTCAAGAACGCGGTCGACGTCATCTATGGTGCGGTGGAGATTAACGGGGGAAGTGGCAGAGAATCGAAGGTCGAGGGCTTGCTTCATGACCGTTACTTGCGCGTGTACTCCCAGGTTTTCATGGTTCCTTCTAAGGGTCTCGTAGACATCGTGTGCAATCTTTTGTTTGCTGGCGATCCCATACTCGACACTTGACACATGTTCAAGAATGAACGCGCGTAGGGCACGGTCGTTACTTTTCCAGTTCGTTGCTGCTTCGGGGTGCGCGGCCGGATCAGGGCAAGGGAAAGAACCATCCAAATAGGAGGAGAAGTGGCGCTGATCGACGATCAAGTTCAAACGCCGGTCCCACTCATCCCAGTTGGATTTCAATCAATCGAGGACGAGATCTGTTGGCCATGCCGCATCGGTGGCGAAAGAGCGAAGGTGGATGACGATACTGGAGGCCCCAGAGCCTCCGCCTGAGCCGCTGGGTGCCCCACCGGAACCACTAGGTGTACCGCCAGATCCGCTTGGAGGGCCAGTGTCTCCGGGAGCGCCAGAGGCAGGATTGGGAGCTGCCATGAGTTAAGAGGTTGTTGGATTGGGAGTTGTTGAAGCGCGAATGAGAAGTACTGAAGTACGAATGAGGAGTATGATATTGAGTCGTCTAGTCCAAGAGGGTCAAAGCGGTTCCCAGTCTAAGCCGCAGGGCCCATAACCTGTTAAAGCTAGGACGCTATGGGACCCTTAGTGGTAGTACAAGATAGAACGACTGTATTAGACAATACCTATGGGACCCTTAGTGGTAGTACAAGATAGAACGACTAAGGGTCAACGGATGGATACCACGACGCGTAAATAGGGTCCATCACGTGATACGGAAAGGTGAGCTCGTGATCCACACCTCGTGATCTACATCTCGACACAACGTACAAGACACGTCACCTGAACTGCAGCACGAGTTTTGCGCTCTGTGGAATCAAATCGTCCTCAAAGCGCAGAATGACAACGATTGGGGAACCGTGTCGTCTATCCTCAGACGGATCCGTAGCGTTTATCATGCTCTACATCAAGACATCGGTTCTGACCCAACACGACTCTCCGACTCTACTACGGATGTTGACCAGGTCCTGTTGTGGCCATCTTCGTATCCAGTGTGCAACGTTGCTGGCCATATTCACGACGTCTCTGCCTCCACAAGCTTTGTTCGCACTGTCCTGCGTGATAGCACTGTGCTGGTCCCTGCTCACCTTGCCAGTCCAAATTCGCCGACCTTGTCAATACGTGCCCCACTTCACGCCGTTGAAAGCCTCACCGATGTACCACCGCTTGGCAACTTCCACCCCGCTCATCAGACAACCATCGAAACCTTCAACGTTTCTGTTACCTCACCAGATCCAGCCATTACTGGTGCAACACGAGACATCGTCACCACAGGTATCACAACTCCCCACCCCACTTTCGAAACTTCGGCATCCGCCCCTCTTCTTTCCTCTACTTCCCCACCTGCTCCCGCCGTTCTCCAGCACAACCCAGACCTCCTGCCGCCTTCCGACCCGCCAATCCTCCCATCTTCAGTTCTTTCTCATCCAGTTCTCGACAATTTACTTCCTACAGGTCCGCTGCTGTCTTCACAGTTGCCCATCACTCGATCCGACCTCTCACCGTCTTTCCCAGAATCTCATCGCTCAATTATAGTTACTACCGCTCCAAGCACTTCTCCAGGGCCGAGGTCTGCACCTGATCTGAGTACTACTGCTGAGGACGATGGCGGCCCTCGGCCGGGTTTGCGCAAGGAAAACGGCGCAATCCACGCAAACTGGCTATCCTAGATCTTCCACCACAAGCCCCGTCACTGCGATCAATAAATGGCTCAAACATAGCCATCGCAGGTCCGTCACCGCGGGCTTATCGTACGAGAGACCATTATCCGCATCCTTCGCATTGACGGTGTGTTAATGCATCCGTCAATTTCTTAGACGTGCGTGTAGATAGGGTATGTTCCTATTGGGTACTTGATATTACTACACTGATACTATTCAATATTTTTTCTCAACTTGTATATATACCGTCCTATTACATGGTACAAATACTCTGGTGAAAACTCGAGAATATATGTACATGGCATGTGGTCGATAGAACGCTGCTGCCATCGACATCGAGAATGGCAGATACTTACGTTCGTTTGAAAGTGACCAGTTACGGCACCAGGCGAAAGCAGGTGAAGCGGAGAGAGGCACCACAGGGCGCGCCAAAGAAGCGCTCTTCTCTAACGGCATGATCTCCTACTCTCTTGGTTTTGGCGCGAAAGACCTACAGCACATGCAGCTCGTCATTTGTGCTGGCGAGGTGCCGAAGCGCGTTATAGACTGGGAGACGGAAGGCAGGTTCTCGTGGGAGCGCGTTGAGCGGACTCATCGGTCACGTGTATTTAAGATCTCTCCGATCGACCAATCACATATTTCCTTAGTAATCCATCGACTCCCTGTACAACGCACACTCTCAGTAAACGGCTGGGAACAAGACTACTGTGGCCTGTCTCGTGCGTAGTCGACGTCAGTCTCCGGGGTGTGGAACTGGAGGTACATCATTCATGAGAATCAATCCCGCTACCAGTCTGTTACCCCAACACGGGGTAATAGCATGTTCAACTTGAAGCTGGAATACCGTATGTCGTTCATCTTTCATGGACTCTACTCCGTAACTGTCGTGGAACAGAAGTTCGCTAAGCGTCAACACTGCCTATTGGTCCCATATAAGAACAAATCATTTTCGCCCTCTTCTCCCCCATCCGGTGCCTACGCTTGCCATTTGACTATCGTCAGCGTTGCCACCCCCTCTTATTCTCGGCCATAGAACTTTTGGGTTCTACTTGTATCCTTCCGTGCGTAGCGTTTTCTCTTCGGGGGAACCCTTCTCATGTAAAAACAGTTTCCGATTCTGTTGTTTCGATGGCCTCAACCGGCGATCCACCCATTTCCTCCTCCCCAAGGTCAATCCACAGCGGCCATGACAGCGCCCCAACACGATTTCGCAGCTCATCCCGGGACAGTGACGCCGAGGCCACGGCTCGAAGGTCCCCAACTATTCTCGTCTCTTCAACCCAATAGATCCCGACGCTCGTGAACGTCAGCGTACCCTCGACGTAGACACGGCCTTGCATCTATCGCGTGCCCGTCAGGGCTCTGTTTCTGTTTCCCCTGTCACTTCCCCACTCGCGATCCGGGAGCACAATGACCCTGAGCCCGATACGCATCGACACCACGAGGGAAGCACCTTTCCGACCCTGTCCCCTCAAGAGGAACGGGAACTAGAGATCGCACGTGGAGGCACTCCTCGTCAGACGCGTAGTGACGGTCCCTACAGGCGAGCGCTTACACCAGAAGACTTGCGACTAGGCTTAGACATGGAACACCACTTGGCCCAAAACCACGAACCTCACCTTCTCGGCTCTCTCGGTAGCACAGAACATACTTTCGATGGGGCTTTGCCGCTTTACCAACCCTTCCGCTATTCACGGGCGGCAGACGTTCGACTTTGAAACAATGGAAATTCCCGCCAAGGCAGAGAAGAAATGCTTTGGTCTGTTTAACAGTCCATCCGACGAGCGTCCGCAAGTGCTGCGAACACGCAAGCCTTCGCAGGCGAGCGCAAGCAGGGGAGGTGGGATTAAGCGGCGTCAACGGGACAGATTTCCACCTTCCAGCGCCGCGTAAGGCGCGAGAACGCAAACTGAGCTAGAGAAATGCGAATGCCACGACTTCATGGGGGCGGGAAGATGGCATTGTTCGAAGGGTTACCTGGGGCGCCACCTGCGTTGTTGTCTGCTGGGATCATCCCTCCACTCTCTGTCGTTCCTTCATATGCTGACCTTCCGGCCACCGCTGTCGAATCAGCTGGTCAAGACAGACCATACATATTTTCTTTGATTCCAACGCATTGAGCGCAACCATTCACGCACGGAGTCTGAGCGAACTCCCTGTGCAGACGAGTCCTTTGAGGACATATTTCCCGGAATCGGCGGGCCGGCCGTCCCACAGGAGCGGCAATGGAGCGGTGAATTGGTTCTGGGCCGGGGTTCCAACTGACGTCGTCCTTCTCATGTTCCAACCGTGAAGCGCGTGAAGATGCGAAGATACCCCAAGTCGAAAGTGGTAGAGATGTACACAAATCCCTTCTGGAACGCCAACTTTGAGGGATATATACATGGTGACTCGACGTCGTTTCACCTACAGATGAGGACACGACGATGCTTTCCAAGTACGTTGCCCTTACTTTCCAATGGAGGAGGACGTCTGACCAAATGTGGTACCAACAGGTTTTTGGAATCTACCCGCTTACAGCAGAGGATATCCAGATCCATACAGTCCGACACATCTCGAGCCATTAAAGGGGTACATCACCGTGTCCCGTGAGGTTCCCTCCGTTGCTAAACGGTCCACCCCGGCTTCACTTCCGCCGGACTCCCCGTCCACAAAACGTGCAACGATGCATTAAGCAGCTAAAAGGCTACACCAGCGCCACATACGACTAGCTCGCACGGAACATCTCGTTGGGCAGACAGGAACAGGAACGTGCGCCCTCCGTCCCATCGATTCGACAGAGGCTTGCGGTTGAGGACTGCCAGATTCCTCTATATGGTGATGTTGCGAGGCGAAGAGAAGTCTTCTCTGTCGTATTTGAGGGTGTCAAGGGGCTAGGCGAGGGCATTGACCGCTGTGCGTGCCGAAGTTTTTTTTTTCCCTCGACACTTTCGTCTCACTACCATGTCGCAACAAACGCCCACACATTAAACCTATAGCCAGTCAATTCTCCAGAAACCATATCATCACATTGGCAACTACAGAGTCCGCGATCAAGTACCACGTCTACGTCTCCCTATCGCTATGGTTTATCCTAACCCTCATTTCTCATTCACCAAAGCTTCACAAACCTCTTCAACACGCTTCTATGACAATCTGCCTTCTGTCTCCCAGCCTAGGACATGCTCCTAAAGCCTGCCAACACAAACGACGAGTTTCACGTGCTGCATATACCCCTTCCCAACGTCGAGATGTAGCTGAAGGAGAGGGAGACCACGCTGTCAGAGAAGTGCGCTTTCTTGGAGTGCCTTGTCGACGTCCTTTCCAAAGCGGGACAGCCGTATGTGCCCTCTGTCTCTCCACTTCACCTGCTAACGTGCCTTGCCCTATGGGCAGAGACACGGCCTACCACCACAAGCTCACGCACATCCGCTCGTTAGACCCCACATCGCAGGCGACAGAGCTTGCCGTTCTCGACACAGTCGCAGCAGCCCTGTCCGACCCGACTTTGACCCTGCTCATCATGCCCAGCTCTGTCCTCTGTGCAAGCGTACCCGCCGTTAGCGCTCCTCCAGATATTCCTACGTGGCGCGCTGGATGATGTGCATGCGGACACCAGTGGGATTACGATACGCGTCCGCGACCCAAGTAGAGTGCTAGGTCATCAATTATAAATCTTCCTCTGCTACCTAATCAAGCCCTTTCTTTTCTTCACTCCTAGAGAGCAACCTTGCATTGATGCTGTCTTAAATATAAAGCGGTCCGCACTGGCTTGTTCACAGCCGAGCCCGTGCAGACATTGTGCGTATTCGGTCCGCAGGAGTGAGCTCTGTTGGTCAGGTGCCCCGCAGGGTTGTGCGCCTGGCTCACGCGTGCTCGACGTCGTCGCCTTCGCCCATCGCTGTAACGGGGCAGTCACGGCAGAGGTAGCGCCGAAAGCGAAGTGATCTGAGACTCCTGGTGTGTAATGCCCACGTCGGTCTCAAACGTACACAAGGATCTGTTGCTCTTGATGTCGACGGCAGCAGCACTCTCTCGACCACACGCCATGTAGATGTCTACTTGTACTCACTGACTCGTTAGGTGACCTGCTACTGGTGCCCTGTAGCTCGCGCACCCCTCCTGCAATGTCATTCTCTCTTCGCAACAAGAGACCCAAGCAACTAGTATTCACAGACATTATCGAAGCTGAGAAGGTTTTGATGGCTACCTAGGTGCGAGCAGATGCTTGTCACTGCCAAGTACGTTCATCAGCCTGCAGTGGGCCAAGGGGGACGTTGAGCCTCATTCACATATCCCCACGCTACTCGAGTTTACACACATATCATCACGGTATTTGTACCACGTAAAAAGACGGTATATACAGAAGATGAGAAAAAGTATCGAAAAGAACCTTTATGGTGATACCAGAACCCAACAGGAATATATACCCTATCGCACACTCACGTCTAAGAAATTGGGGGAGGCGTTAAACGATGTCATACTGGCCATGTGAAGAGTGCGGAGGATGATCTCCTGTATGCTCGGCACCAAGAGAGCGCCATAAAGGACATGCGATAGCTACCTCAGTAACTGATGGTGGCAATGGTAACTGTGGTGGAAGATCTGGGGCAGTAATGATATTTTCCCTGAATTCCCGAAGGGGAGTCAAGAGCGTCCCTTTCCTCGTACGATGCAGCCTTCGCACTACCCTCCCCCACAGTAACAGCGCCCAGATCAGGTGCAGAAGACAGCTGTGGACGAGTTTGGCCGAGAGAAGCGGGAGCTAGCGGCGACGAATGTAGATTCTGGCGAAGAGGGTGGGTGGTCAGATCCGGTCACAGGAGAGTTCAAAGACGCCTGTCGGCCTGTTGGGGGCATGCTATCGAGGACCTGAATGGGAGGAGGTAGGGCTGGAACGTCTGAAATATCCGAAAAAGTGCGGAATTCTGCGATGTGCTGGATGGCAACGGCACCAGGTGGGGAGGTTGAGGTCATCGAGGTAGGTGGGGCGGATGCCGAAAGATCCGGGGTGGAGAGAGGGATCGTCGTCGTGGAGGTGTCAATGCCGTCTTCTATCACACGGGCGGTGACCGGATCCCGGGAAATGGTAGGAATGCGGAAGTTTTCAATGGCTGTCTTATGAGCGGGATGGAATGACTCTGGAAAACAGATGTCGTTGGCAAGTGGTGGCACATCCGTGGGGCCTTCGTTGACATGACGTAGGGCAGGTACGGATGAGGAAGGCGCCTTGAGACTATTATGGGAAGCAGCAGTGGGAGCAAAGGATGTGGAAGCAGTGTCGTCGTGAATATGGCCAGCAACGTTGCACACTGGATACGAGGATGGATTTCTCAGGATGCGATCCCTATCGTCCGTAGAGGTGGAGAATCGTGTTGGAGCACAATCAGTGTCTTGATGTAGCGCGATGTAAATGTCGCGAATCGGTCCCAAGGTATCGAACGCCATCCACCAGTTGTTGTCATACCGTACTTTGAGAACGATTTGATTCCAGAGAGCACAGAACTCGTGCTGAAGTTTGGGTGATGTATCTTTGACGTTGACATTGGAAGCTGCTCGTAGAACCTTCGAGAACTCGACCTCTGGCCAGGAATCTTTCGAGTAATGGCTAAATTGCTGGCGAGTGACGTATATTAGGATGGCAAGCGACAGGTTGTCACCACATTTGGCGTAGTCCCAGAGGACCGTTTCGGGTACGCCAAGTTCGCTGGAAGCTAAAATAAACCAGGAATCATTTCGCCATTGCGCTCTTGCGACTATTTTGGTAACCGTGGCTTGTACAAGCGAAACAGTTGGTTCGTCGCTGCTATTGCCCCAGCTTCTTACAATACTGCCAAATTCGGCGGTTTGCAGTATACTAGAATGATCATTGTACAGGATTCTCTTGACGAACTGCAGACATTCATCGGGAAATGTTGCCGGATCAAGGGCCTTCGCACAGATGATGGCTCTCCGGCTCTTGACAGTCTCAGGAAGCAAATCAGATGAGAAGGTGCGGTGAAGAAACTCTATCAGTGTTTCAGAGAGCTTCCTTTTTCCATCTTCGGTGAGATTGGGTAGAGGATCATTGATGACTTTGGAGCTGCGGAAGCCAGGTAAGCCAGAAAAGAAGCGTTCAAATTCATGGTCTTCGTCCAAACTGTCGAACGTCCACATGAAGGCGCGGGTATCGATCTCCGATGGGGAGTTCAACGCAGTGTCCTCGATAGTCTTCCGCATGCCCTGCATAAGAAATTTGCGATAACTCTTTCTCCAGGTCTATGAAGTGATCCGAGGCTCTATCGAATGCTCCACCCATGGCTCCATACCGATAGTAAATTGACAAGGTAAACCACTGAAGAGCCCCATAAATGACATATAATATTCCAGTAACAATGTGCCATGCTGGCAGCGAGAGTGGTGTGTGGTATGGGCTGTCATGACGCAAGATTGGCATGAACGTGATGCATCCATACAGAGCTGTGCATATGCCGACCCATGACAGCACCAACTTGAAAATCGTGAGATTAACATTCCATAGGAACACAGCTAAGCCGGAAAGGAACAGGAAAAGGGAAAGATGTAGTAGCGTGGGCAATGCCTCAACCGCCCACAGAAGGAGAAACTTGTCGACCCCTTCGAGGAAGAACGCACGGATCCTTGCTCGCTTGTGTGGACTGTAACGCGGCTGAGTGACCTTGAGGTATCTTCGTGCCCACTGCTGTAGCAGTGTCGCGAGTAGAGCACAGGTAAGACTGATCACAAGGCTCAAGAACCAAAGTGAATTGACCCAGACAGCATACGTTGGTGGTGAGAAGGGAGGCGGGGAAGAAGGGAGGGAATTGTTGGATTGATTGGGGTCGGAAATGGTCTGATAGATATTTGCAAGATAGAAGTTGGAGGTGTCCTGTGGATTCGGTCGAATGTCCTGAATCGACACTGAGATAAAGGACGCGACAGCAGCAGAGAATAAACCGGTCTATAGGAGGTGAATTGATGAGCTTGCGAAGCAGTGCGTGGTACTGGAAGGTAGTGCCGTACAAAGATGAGAATCCCATCAGCGTCCGCTTTCCATCCTTCGGCCATCTTCTTATCTTCTTCCGAAGCCATTTCGACATACATTGAGCAAATAGGCCCGGAGCCATCGACAAAGTTAGACGCTCCCGGAGGTGCTTGAATCGGTGCCAACTGGGGTGGATACTGGGGGCCACCTACGAGGGTTACAATGGAGGGTGAGAAAAGTGAGGATAGAGCCGAGCATGCGCAGGAGCAAGTTACCTGTACCAGGGCCAATACCTGCCTCCGGATCGGTTATGGCGGGAGGAGCTCGGGACATTGAAGTGTTTGCGTGAGTCGATTATGGAGAGTAAGATGTGGTGGGGTGGAAGATGTTGGAAGTACAGTTACTTGTAAAGCGCCACGGGGCGATACACAGGGTCGAGGGTGTTCCCCTTGCACAGGTTTGACCGAACCACGAGCGCTTCTTTGGCATGCCTTCACCTGCTGACGCGCTTCACTCTACGTGCAGAGACACTGCAAGCTCATGCACGTCCGCTTACTAGACCCTGCATCAGATGCGACACGACTCGCCGTGCTCGACCCAATCACCATCACCCTGATTAACCGGACCACCTTCGGCCTTGACCCGCTTTTCAAGCTCGAAGCAGCCCTTGCCGCATAAGCTGTTTGCGCTCCCTGGATATTCCTTAGTGGCTGGCCGTCCAACCTGCACGCTGCAGACACCACCAGGGAATACGGTACATGTCATGTCCGCGACCCGAGTCGAGCGCTGGACCATCGATAGTAGCTTTCCCGCCCCGGCTTATTAACGGCCAAGATTGCGCAGCCCTCGCAGACGTTGTGAACATATTCGGTCCGCAGGAATCAGCGCTGTTGGTCAAGCGCCTTGCTGGCAGCATTCGCTCGACCTCATGCCTTGCACAAGTCTACTTGTGCTCACTGATCCGTTAGGTAACCTGTCATGAGTGACCTGTAACTCACGCTACCCTCCTGCAGCGTCCTCGTCCCCCATCTTGGAATGACTCCATAGAATCGACTCTGCAAGAAGCTCGACGCTGTTCCTAACAAGAGACATGATTAGCCAGTATTGTATTCGGGCACTACCGACGCTGAGGAGATAGAGATGGCTACCCAGGTGCGCGCCGAGGCTTCTGCGTCACTGCTATTTACGCTCATCGGCCCTGCAGCGGGTTAAGGAGAAGGTTGAGACTCCTCACGCACGTTTTCCCACTTTACTCGAGATAAATTTCACCACGGTATTTCTATTGTAATAGGACAGTATACGCACAAGATGAGAAAAATATTGGCACAGTATTATTGAGAACCTAATAGGAATATATCCCGTATCGTCTAAGTGGTTGAGGGACGCGTCAAACGATCTCATCGGCCATGCGAAGGATGCGGAGGCTGATCTCCTGTACGCTCAGTGGAGGGCCCCTGCAGTGAAGGACCCGCGATGGCAACGTTTGGGTTAGTAACCGATGGAAATGACGGGGATTGTAGTGGAAGATCTGGGGTGGCCGTAGTGTTCGTTTAGGATTGCGCCGCGAGATTCACTGAGGAGGGGTGAGGGGGCACCAAGGGCAAAAGCGTCCTTTCCCTTTCCCAAACCAGGCTTCGGCCTACCATCATCCTCGGTAGCGGCTCCTAGATCAGGCGCGGAGATCGGCCCAGGACAAGCGCTGGGAGCACTAGCAACTATTGTTGGGCGATGGAACTCTGGTAAAGACGGTCAGAGGTCAGATCGAGTCATGGGCGAGCGTGAAGATAGCTGCGAACCTGCATGAAGTATATTGCCGAGAATTGGATTAGAAGATGGGAGGTTTGGTGGGCCGGGAGGTATCAAGATGTCTGGGTTGTACTGGAAAGCAACAGAAGCGGGTGGGGAGGTAGAGGAAAGAGGAGGGGCAGTTGCCGATGATTCAAGAGTAGGGTGGGGCATTGTTATAGCTGAGGTGACGACGTCTCGTATTGCACCAGCAAGGGATTGATCCGATGAAGTTTCAGGGATGCGGAGGTTTTCGATGGTTGTCTGATGAGCGGGGCAGAAGAAATTAGGCAGTGGCACGTCCGTGAAGCTTTCATTGACGCGAAGTGGGGCAGGGATGGACGGGAAAGGCGCATCTAGACTGGCAAGGGAAGCGGAGGTCAGAGCAGAATTACCGTGCAGGACAGTGTGAGCAAAGATTGTGGGGGTAGAGTCATCGTGAATATGGCCAGGGATATTGCATACTGGATACGAGGTCGGGTCAGACAGAACCCAGTCCTCATCGCTGGTGGAAGCGGAGAATCGTGTTGGGGCAGAATCGATGTCTTGATGTAGAGCAAGGTAGACGCTGCGAATCGGTCCCAAGGTACGGAACGCCGTCCACCCAGCGTTGTCGTTCTGCACATGGAGGACAATCCGGTTCCACAGAGCGCAGAACTCGTGCTGCAGCTCAGGTGACGTATCTTGCACATTGAATTTTGAAGCCGCGCTTAGAACATTCGAGAACGCTTCCCGCAGCCAAGGTTCCAAGAAATGGTCAAATTGCCGGCGAGTGATGTGAGTCAAGATGGCAAGTGACAGGCTGTCCCCATGTTCGGCGTAATAGCGGAGGACAGATTCTGGGACGCCCAATTCGTTGGAGGCGATAGCAAACCAATGGTCGTCGCGCCGTTGTGCCCTTGCAACGACAGTGGAAACTATGGCCGAGACAACCATAGGATTATCTACGCCCTTGCTATTACCCCAGCCTTTTACAAGATGCACAATTCCGGTAGATTGCACCGGCCCATACTGGTCTTCCGACACGATTCTGTCGAGGACCTGCTGAAATGGAATGTCCGCTTGATCGAGGGCCCGAGCACAAATGACAGCTCTCCGACTTTTGTCTGATTCGGGCAACAAATCGGATGAGAAAGTGCGGTCCGACAAGCCGATCAACGCGCTCAAAAGTTTCCACTTTTGCTCTGGGTTGAGACTGGGAAGAGGATCGTGGACAACTTTCGAGTTGCGGAAGCCGGGTAAGCCAGAAAAGAAGCGCTCCAGTTCACTGTCTTCGTCCAAACTGTCGAATGTCCACATGAAGGCGCGAGTATCAATCTCTGATGGTGAATTTAGAGCAGTTTCCTCGGCTGTCTTCTGCATGCCCTGCACAAGCAGTGTACGATAACTTTCTTCCAGGGATTGAAAACGACTGTAGGATTCGCCGCTAAAGTAGTCCAAATGAGTGAGCCTCCGAATAGCCCGGAATGTGAGAAATGGGATTCCAGTAACAATCTGCCACGCCGGCAATGAGAGTGGGGTGTAGTATGGGCTGTCATGACGAAAGATCGGCATGAACGTGATGCACCCATACAGAGCCGTGCAAACGCTGACCCATGACAAAATAAATTTGAAGATTGTGAGATTAACGTTGCATAGAAACACAACCAGGCCGCCAAAGAACAGGAACAGAGAAACGTGGAGAAGCGTGGGCAATGCTTCAACCGCCCAAGGGAGGAGAAACTTGTCAACCCCTTCAGCAAAGAACGCACGGATCCGTGCTCGCTTGTGTGGATTGTAACGTGGCTGATCGGCCTTGAGGTATCTTCGTGCCCACTGCTGTAGCAATGTCGCAAGCAGAGCACAGGTAAGGCTGATCACTAGGCTCAAGAACCAAAGTAAATTGACCCAGACGGCATACGTCGGAGGAGAGAAGGAGGGTGGGGACGAAGGGAGGGTAATACTGGATTGATTAGGGTCGGAAATAGTCTGATATATATTTGCGAGGTAGAAGTTGGAGGTGTCCTGTGGGTTCGGTCGAATGTCCTGAATCGACACTGAGATCAATGATGCAACAGAAGCGGAGAATAAACCAGTCTTTGGGAGATGAGTCTTTGAAAGTAGCGCATAGCATTGGGCGATAGTGACGCACAAAGAAGAGAATCCCATCAGCGTCCGCTTTCCACCCTTCGGTCATCTTCTTGTCTTCTTCCAAGGCCATTTCCAGATACATTGAGAAAATAGGCCCGGAGCCATCAACGAAGTTAGACGCTCCCGGTGGTGCTTGAGTCTGTGCCGACTGGGGTGGGTACCGGTAGTCACCTATGAGGTTCTCAGTGACGTGTGAGAATGGCGAGGATAGAGCCAAGGTACCTACCTGTTCCTGGGCCTATATCCTCGGTTACGTGGACGTCTTCATGAGGAGCTCGGGACATTGAAGATAATGGTGTGCCAGTTGGTCGTTGAGAGTACTTGCACGGCGGCAGCAATCACGAAGAGCGCCTTTTTGGGACGTCTTTTCCAAAGCGGGGACAGCCGTAAGTACGTCATCTGCCATTCTCTACTTTGCTTGCTGACGCACCTCGCTTTCTGTGCAGAGATACTGCTTACTGCTACAAGCCCGCGCACGCGGACATCACCGGGGAATATGGTACGCCCACGACCCGGATGAAGCGCCGGGTCATCAACGGTAAAGCCTTTGCTCCGCTCCCCCTTCCAAACCCTTTTCTTTTCTTTCTTCCTGGAGTTCTACCCCGCATTGATGCTGTCATAAATAAAAAGCGATCTGCGCCGGCTTGTTAATGGCCAAGCTCGCGCAGACCTTGCGCATATATTTAGTCTGCAGGAGTGAGCGCTATTACTGTAAATAAGCAGCTCGCATGGTGGCGCAGCCTGCGAGAGTTCTCAACGTTGTCGCATTTACCCGACGCCGTAACGAGGCAGTCACGGCGGTGGCAACGCTGGTAGCGAAGCAGTCTGAGACTCTTATGGTAGGATGACGTGCCCACGTCAGTTTCAAACGCACATGGGGGTCTATCTTTCTCGATGTCGATTTCAGCAACATTCTATCGACCACGCGCCATGTACATATATATTCTAGATTTCGCCACCGTATTTGTACCATGTAATAGGATGGTATATACGAGTTGAGGGAAAGCGTTGAATAGTATCAGTACTGTATGGTGATATCGAGAGCCCAACAGGAATATAAACACTATCGCACACGCATGTCTAAGGGTTGGGGAGACACGTTAAACGATATTGTACCAGCAATACGAAGGATGCGGAGAATGATCTCCTGTACGCTCAGCCTGCAGTGACCAATCCGCGATGGCTACGTCCGAGTCAGTAACCGGTAGCAGTGACAGGGATTGACCTAGCATATCCATACTATTTGCATGGATTGCGCGTTTCACCCGGGGGGGTCAACGTCCTTTTCATTGCGCAAACCAGGCTTCGGGCCGCCATCGTCATCGGCAGTAGTAGGTGTGGAGGTCGGCCCTGAAGAATTGCTGGCAGTAGTAACCATTATTGAGCAATGAGAATCAGGGAAAGGCGGTGAGAGGTCGGATCGAGTCATGGGCGGGTATGAAGACAGCGGCAAAACTGTAGGAAGTATATCGTCGGGAATTGGATTAGAAGCTGAAGATGGAACGTTTGGTGGGCCGGAAGGCGTCAGGGGGTCTGGGTTGTGCTGGAGAGCAACGTAAGTGGATGGGGAGGTAGAGGAAAGAGCAGGGGCAGATGTCGGAGCTTCGCGAGTGGGGTAGGGCATTGTTATAGCTGAGGTGACGACGTCTTGTATTGCACCAGGTGTGGCTATATCTGGTGAGGTAATAGGAACGCGGAGGGTTTTGATGGTTGTCCGATGAGCGGCTTGGAGGTCGTCAAGCAGCGGCGCACTCGTGAGGCTTTCAACGACGTGAAGTGAAGCAGGTACGGAATCGGAAGGTGCATCGGAACTGGCAGGGGCCAGCACAGCGCTATCATGTAGGACAGAACGAACAAAGGTTATGGAGGCAGAGTCGTCGTGGATGTGAGGCGTTGAGTCTGGATGATGGCCAGGGACGTTACACAATGGATACGAAGTTGGCCCCAATAGAACCCGGTCATCACCTGCTGTGAAGGCGGTGAAGCGTGTTGGGGCAGAATCAGTATCTTGATGTAGAGCAACATAAACGCCGCGAATCAGTCTGAGGATTGACTACGCGGTTCTCCAATCATTGTCGTTCTGCACTTTGAGAACGATTTGATTCCAGAGTGTACAAAACTCGTGCTGCAGCTTAGGTGACGTATTTTGTGCGTTGAATCTTGAAGCTGTGTTGAGAACTTCCGAGAACCCATCCTTCGGCCAATACGATTTCCTGCAGTGGAAAAATTGTTGGCGAGTGATGTGAATCAAGATGGCAAGCGACAGACTGTCCCCATTTGCGGCGTAGTCTCGAAGGACAGATTCCGGGACGCCCAGTGCATAGGAGGCGAGAATAAACCAAGAGTCGTCATGCCGTTGCACCCTCGCGACAAGGCCGGTAACGATAGCCCATGTAATCGATGCAGTGCCCTTGTCCCTACTATTTCCCCAGCTTCTCACAGTATGGCCGAATTCGGCGGTTTGCAGTCCTCTACATCGATCGTCGAACAAAATGCTGCTGATGCTCCGCTGACAGAAGGGAAATTTTGCCGGATCAAGGGCCTTCGCGCAGATGATGGCTCGCTGGATTTATATTGGCTCGGGAAGCAAATTGGATGAGAATGTGCGGTCAAATAACCCCACCAATTCCGTTGAAAGTTTATACTTTTGATCCCAAGTGAGGTTGGGTAGAGGATCGTTGACCACTCTTGAGTTGCGGAAACCAGGTAAGCCGGAAAAGAAGCGCTCTAGTTCGTGGTCTTCGTCCAAGCGGTCGAATGTCCACATGAATGCGCGTGTGTCGATCTCTGATCGCGAATTCAAAGCAGTTTCCTCGGCTGTCCTCTGCATGCCCTGCAAGACCAATTTGCGGTAACGGCTCCACATTGTCCTAAAGACTGGATGGCGATGGTGAATTGACAAATAGAACCATGAACGAAGCTGAGAGCCGACATATGCTATCCCGAAAACAATGAGCCAGACCGATGACGAAAGTGATGTATAGTATGGGCTATCATGACGAAAGAGTGGCATGAATGTGATGCATCCATACAGGGTCGTACAAACGCTGATCCATGACAACACCAACTTGAAAGTCGTGATATTGATATTGCATAGGAACACAACCAAGCCGGCGAAGAATAGGAACAGGGAAATGTGGAGAAGCGCGGGCAATGTTTCGACCGTCCACGGAAGGAGAAGCTTCTCGACCCCCTCAGCAAAGAACGCACGGATCCGTGCTCGCTTGTGTGGGCTGTAACGTGACTGCGTGCGCTTGAGATATCTCCGGACCCATTGCTGCAACAGGGTCGCGAGCAGAGCACAGGTAAGACTTATCACCAAGCTCATGAACCAAAGTGAGTTGACCCAGACGGCAAAGCTTGGTGGAGAGAATGGGGGTGGGGAAGCAGGGAGGGAATTCGGAATGTTGGACCCATTTGGGTCGGCAATAGTTTGATAGATATTTGCGAGGTAGAAGTTGGAGGTGTCCTGTGGGTTCGGTCGAATGTCCTGAATCGATACTGAGATCAACGTTGCAACAGCAGCGGAGAATAAACCGGTCTATGACAATCCAGTTGGTGGAGGCGCCAGGTTAAAAGATAGAGACGCACAAATATAAGGATCCCGTCGGCATCCGCTTTCCAGTTCTCAGCCATCTTCTTGTCCTCCTCCATCCCCATTTCCGTATACATTGAGAAAATAGGCCCAGAGCCATCAACGAAGTTAGATACACCCTGCAATGCTTGATTCTGTGCCGACGGAGGTGGGTACTGGTCGTCACCTATTAAGGTGGACGGGGCAAGTTAGAATGGTGGGATAAGGCAAAGTAGGAGTAATACCTATTCCTACGTTGGATACATTGGTAGTCTCATGATGAGCTCGGGACATTGGAGCTTCTGGCGTGCCAGTGGCCTGGATTGCTGTGTTGTGCTGACCGTAAACCGTAAACGTGAAACCTGTCGCTTACATCATCGGCATGCCTCTTCCAGATGCTGTCTCGGGCGGTACATTTTTCGCTTTTGCAATGATTTATCCATCACTTTTGTTACGACCCACCCAGGCCGGTCGCTAACTAACAGCTTGGCCCTCATATAACTTAGTCGGGTGAGGCTTCTGGCTCAGGCGCTAAGGCGGCTGCAAGCGGGCGCCTGAGGTTCTTGCTAAGTCTCCCTTGAAGGCAGAGATGCGACCTTGATAGGCTGGGAATCTAACCAGATGCTGTCAATAGTGCACGAGTCGAGAGGAAGACTTGAGGGTTCACACGTTCACAAGGGGGAAGGGACAGGGCAAGACGGCTGGTTCGTCTCTACTACTGTACAGTCTTTATACTACTATTTGGTTATTGACAGCCACGACGGGGACAGAGACACAGAATAGTGCAGAGGCAACAGCAAAGCATGATGTCACGTAGGGTGACATCATTGTAACATGTCGGAGGTGGGGCTGGAGTACGTGGAGCAGCCTCCAAGCAGGGAATACTAGAAGTGCAAAGCGAAGATCAGGAAGCAGAGATGGAGCAACACAGAAGTGTGGAGTCAGGTGAAACACAGAAGAGATGGGGACAGTAGAGCCGACATGACTGTAGAGGTGGATGGAAGCGCAGGAAGGGACGCGGCATGAGTCTGTGGGAACTTGGTGACTGTGACCATATCACGGGATCGTGACGACTTTCCCTTGCTGGTGTTCGGTCGTTCTCTTCCACTCGAACAAGCCCGGGCCCGTGTCAAGGAGCCGAATGTCCTAGGATTTAATAGTACTGCAGTTTTCTTCCGTCGTTGAGGATGAAACCCGATTTGTTCCCTGGTAATCCGCCACAGATAATGATAAAACGAGGCATATGAGAGTCGCTTGGTATTCTCACTGCGCTGTAAGTCAAGTAGTTTCCTCATTTTCGAGCTCGCGCTTGTGTAGTCCAAGTGGACAAGCGGGATCTCTCGGATATACTACCAGGAGTTCTACCTTTTACCCGGACAGGACATGACACTGAGACAACCTCTCTGGACTAGACTTTTCGGACTTGCCTCATTATTGGTGATTATGATCCACGTGCGCTTATCCAGCTAGGTCGCCCGGGGTTCTTGAGTGGATCATGTACTGTAATGATAGGTTCACCAGGAATGCCGTCACAAAGGAGCTGGTCGCTATGCAGTACCGGGGAAACTGCGCACACTACTGTCCACCACGGGCGAGCGCGGTAAGCCAGGTGTTCCCGGATCCGAGTTGGGCACCGTGGTGGGGGCGCCACTGCCGCTGCAGTGGTATCAGTGCTACCACCGCCAGACGTATAAAGGCTCTTGAGCGCACACACGTCTATGTGGGTTTGCTTAGGGCACATCTCAACATCGTTTCCAATGCGAGGCAGCGGTACGTTCTCTGCTTCTTCGCTTCACCTGCTCACGCATTCCGCTCTCTCTGTGTATATATGTGACCGACTACTACAAGCTCGCACATGTCTGCTCGCTAGACCCCACATCGCATCGCAGGCGGCTCAACTTGCAGCGCTCAATACGATTACCATTACATTGTTCGACCTGACCATCTTCGACATTGAGTCGTTCTTCAAGCTTCAAGCCCGACATGGTCCTCACTGCGCAGGCGAATACTGCTCTTCGCGCTCCTCGGATAATCTTAAGTAGTAGTCTGGACGATCTGCACGCCTGGCAGCACAGGCACACAGACACAATGGGGAATACGGTACGTCCGCGACACAAGTTGAGCGCCGGACCATCGACAGTTAGTCTTCCCTCCGCCCGCCCCTGGACTGGGTCAAGGAGAAAGTTGAGAACCCTCACTCACCTTGCCTCACTCTACACATATTTTGCCACGGAATTCATAACTGGACAGTATATACAGAAAATGAGATAAAGGTATAGAATAGTATCAGTATGGCGATATCGAGAACCCAACAAATATATGCTCTATCGCATACGCACACCTGAGAGATCAGACGACGATTTAAACGATATCATACCGGCGACGCGAAGCATGTGGAGGATCATCTCCTGAAAGCTCAGCATTTGGTCCCCCCAATGAAGGACCCACGACGGCTATGTCCGAGTCAGCAACCAATGGCAGTGACGGCGATTGTAATGGAAGTTCTAGCGTGTTTGCGTGGATTGCGTGATTCACCAAGGGGAGGTCAAGAGCATCCTTTTCCTTACACAAACCAGGCTTCGGGCCACCATTGTCTTCTGCAGCAGCACCCAGGTCAGGTGCGGAGGTCGGACCTGGAGATGCACTGGGGGCGGTGGTCACTATTATCGGGTGATAAGATTCTGGCAAAGACGGTCAGAGGTCAGATCGAGTGATGGGTGAGTGTGAAGACAGCAGCGGACCTATGGGAAGTATTTTATCGAGAACTAGATCAGAAGAAGCCGGAGACGGGACCTTTGGGGGATCAGAAGGCGTCAGGAGGTGTGCGTTTTGCTGGAGGTCAACGACAGCAGGTGGGAAGGTAGAAGAAAGAGGAGGTTCGGATGTGGGCGTCGTGATACCCGAGGTGACGATGTCTGGCATTGCACCAGTGGTGGCTAGACCTGGTGGGGTAACGGGAATGGTTGCCTGATGAACGGGGTGGAGGTTGTCGAGCGATGGCACATCTGTGAGGCTTTCGACGACATGAAGTAGGGCAGGTATGGATGAAGAGGGCGCATCAGGACTGGTAAGGGGAGCAAGGGGCAGCACAGTGTTATCAAAGGTTGTGAGGGCAGAGTCTTTGTGAATATGGCCAGTGACGTTGCACATTGGATACGAGGATGGGTTCCATAGTATGTCATCCCGATCGGTAGTGGAGAGGGAGAACTGTGTTGGGGCAGAATCAGTGTCTCGATGTAGTGCCATGTAAGTGTTGCGAATCGGTCCCAAGGTATGGAACGCCATGTCCCGGTCGCCACCATTCCGTACTCGTACTTCAAGAACAATTTGATTCCAGAGGGTGCAGAACTCGTGCTGAAGTTCAGGTGACGTATTTCGTACATCGAATTTCAAAGCCGCTTCTAGAACATCCGAGTACATGTCGTCTGGCCAGTACCATTTCCCGTAATGGCTAAATTGCTGGCGAGTCACGTAAATCAAGATGGCTAGTGATAGGCTGTTACCATTTGTGGCGTAGTCTCGGAGGACAGCTTCTGGGACGCCCAGTTCGTCGGAGGCGATAGCAAACCAATGGCCATCGCGCCGTTGTGCCCTTGCGATAACACTGAAAACCATGGCTGAGATCACATTTGTCATATGTACGTCCTTGCCATTATCCCAGCCTCTTATAAGACGCGCAGTTCCAGCAGATTGCACTGGCCCATACAGGCCTTGGGACACGATTCTGTAGAGAACCCACCGAAATTCTTGGGAAATGTCCGCTGGATCGATGGCCCTCGCACAGATGACAGCTCTCCGAGCTTTGACCGGATCGGGCAACAAATCGGATGAGAAAGTGCGATTCGACAATCCGATCAACGCATTCAAAAGCTTCCACTTTTCCTCCTCAGTGAGACTGGGTAGAGGATCGTTGACCACCGTCGAGCTGCGGAAGCCAGGTAAGCCGGAAAAGAAGCGCTCCAGTTCGTGATCTTCATCCAAACTGTCGAACGTCCACAGAAAGGCGCGAGTATCGATCTCTGATGGTGAATTCAGAGCGGTTTCCTCGGCCGTCTTTTGCATGCCCTGCATAAGCAATTTGCGATAACGTTGCTCCAGGGCTCTGAAGTGATCCGAGGCTCTATCGAACGTTCCACCCACAGCTCCATACTGAAAGTAAACTAACCATGTAAACCACCGAAGAACCCTGTGGATGACATATGGTATCCCAGTAACAATGTGCCATGTCGGCAGCGAGAGTGGTGTGTGGTATGGGCTGTCATGACGCAAGATCGGCATGAACGTGATGGACCCGTACAGAGCCGTGCATACGCCAACCCATGACAGCACAATCTTGAAAGCCGTGAGATTAACGTTCCATAGGAACACAATTAGGCCGGAAAGGAACAGGAAAAGGGAAAGATGTAGTAGCGTGGGCAATGCTTCGACCGCCCACGGAAGGAGAAACTTGTCGACCCCTTCAAAGAAGAACGCACGGATCCGTGCTCGCTTGTGTGGACTGTAACGTGGCTGAGTGACCTTGAGGTATCTTCGTGCCCACTGCTGTAGCAATGTCGCGAGTAGAGCACAGGTAAGACTGATGACCAGGCTTAAGAACCAAAGTGAATTGACCCAGACGGCATACATTGGTGGGGAGAAGGGAGGCGGGGAAGAAGGGAGGGAATTGTTGGATTGATTGGGGTCGGAAATGGTCTGATAGATATTTGCAAGATAGAAGTTGGAGGTGTCCTGTGGATTCGGTCGAATGTCCTGAATCGACACTGAGATCAATGACGCGACAGCAGCAGAGAATAAACCGGTCTATAGGAGATGAGTCTGTGAAACAGTACATAATATCGGAAGGTAGTAACGCACAAAGATGAGAATCCCATCAGCGTCCGCTTTCCATCCTTCGACCATCTTCTTATCTTCTTCCGAAGCCATTTCGACATACATTGAGAAAATAGGGCCGGAGCCATCGACAAAGTTAGAGACTCCCGGTGGCACTTGAGTCGGTGCTGACTGGGGTGGATACTGGGGGTCGCCTACGAGGGTGATGGTGCAAGTGAGAACAGTAAAGATAGTCGAGCAGGAGTAAGGTACCTGTGCCAGGGCCCATACCTGCTTCCGGGTCTGTTACGGTGGGAGGAGCTCGGGACATTGAAGCGTTTGCGTGAGTCAATTATGGTTAGTAAGATGTGGCAGGGTGGAAGGTACTAGGAGTAACTGCCTTCGGTCAGTCGTAAAGCGGCACAGGGCGATACAGCGGGTTGAGGGTGTTCCCTTTGCACAGGACCGACCGGGCCACGTTCGATGCTCAATTTGTGCTCTCGTAAGTCATTTTTGCGTTGGGTGGAAGAAACAAAAAGGGTCAACGATTGTAATCAGTGAAACATTGTCGCGAAAAATGATACTGTAGACTAGTAAGTATGTTGTTGGCTTTTCTCAACATTGACGGTAACTGCGTCCCGGACTCTCACAACAACGCGCATGCCAGTGCCAGTGTGAGCACCCGCCTCTCGGAAACATCCATCCCGACGCTATTGACGCTCGATGCCGCTCTCAACAAGGGACCCATCCTGCTAGTTGACACAGACGATATCGCTAGAAATGGCTGCCCATGTGCATGCCAATGCTTCATCTCACCTCCAAGTGCCGTCATCTGCCCGCAGCGGCTATAAGCGAAAGATTGAGAACCCCTCACTATAGACACCTCTTGTTCCTGGAACAGTGATTGCGGCGATATTACTACGTCCCCCACCACCGACGCGACTAGAATTGCTATAGCTGCTGGCGCAGACTCCGTTCTCCGTTTGCACGAGGTTGATATCCTGGAGCAGCGCAAGCCGCGAGCTGCATGCGCAGCGCATGCCTGGACACCGTCGTGTTTGCATTGGTGAGCTGATGCAGCGTCTCAGCCTACTCCGAAGTGCGCTCTTCCGCTGCGGGCTTCTCCACGGCCATCTGCTCGACCTGCTCCTGTCTGTATCCTGCGGTGCGCAAACATAAGAGCGAGGGAGCAAGAAGGGGGGCTCGTAGAAACCTTCTGAGCGCGTTAGTTGTTCCTCGAGTATGCAGACACTGGTATGGCTCTGGATGAGCAGGCCAAACCTGTCGATGGCGTCATCGGGCATGTAGGAGGTCCAGTTGGACGTGTCGTCGATGTAGTGTAGAGGGAAGTAGAGTTCGACCCAAGGGGAAGGGTAGATGTTATTAAGAGAAAGATAGTAGTAAAACGTGGGGATGCGGACACGGATGCAGACAGAGACGTAGACAAAAATCGTTAACGCGAGATGAGAGGGGTAGATGTATTCGTAAGCGAGCCTAAGAATATGTACAGTAGTGCTTGGTAATCGAGAAGTAAAGTATCGTTTCGAGCGTAGTGAGGACACAGTCCTTACAGTAGTCTTTAGGCTGCTTGATGCGCCGTCGCTCGTTTTATGGAAGGGGAGTCCAGCGGAAGTGAAACTATGAGGGTGGATCGTTTAGCGACGGAGGGTACCCTCACGGAAGTATTCCCCCATGTTCAACGGCTCGAGATATATTTGGACTGTACGGATCCTGATCGAAACTCCGGAAACGAGATAGTATATTCAGAAGAGCTCGATCTTCTCACGCGCCTCCTCCATGGTACCACATTTGGTCAGATATCCTCCTCCATCGGAAAGAAAGAGCAATGTACCATGGAAAGGATCTTCGTCTCTTCATCGGTAGGTGAAAGGATGTCGAGCTACCATGTATGTCCCTCAAAGTCGGCGCCGGTGGCCAGAGGGGGCTTATGAACATCTCCACCGTGGGCGTTGCTCTTATCCCCGAATTCGATTCACCCGTCCTCGACTTCTCACACGTTCCGACTGGATAAGAAATCCACTTCGCTACACTGGTTCCCGCGCCTTGGCACATCGATCCCTCTGAAAGTCATCGCTTCCTGCTGCTCTGGCATTCGGCACCGGCGGAGCTCCCACTGTGGGATTAGTATGATGATAGGTATGCAGGTGTCTAATCGCTCCATGCATTCCCCGAGCATCCTGACGATACGCTCAATAGCGTCCGTCCCAGTCTCAATGGCTATTGCGGCCTGTCCTCGTATCGTCGTTACACACATTTTTCCTTAATATCCATATCTTGTAAGTACGAATTTATATATATCAGGAAATTCCGAGACAAGAGTACTGTGATGGTGGTGTTGAGGGCTCAACAAGAACGCGTATTCTGTCATAAGGGATGCGTTACACGATATCATACTGGCCATGCGAGGGGCGCGGAGGAGGATCTCCTGTATGCTCGGCACCAGGAGAGTGCCATGAAGGACCTGTGATGGCCGCGTCAGAAACTGACAATGATGACGGCAATTGTGGTGGAAGATCTGGGGTGGTCATAATATTTTCCCGAATCCCCGAAGGGGGGTCAAGAGCGTCCCTTTCCTTGAGCAATGTATCCTTCGCGCCGCCCTCTCCTTCGGCAGCAGCACCCAGATTGGGTCCAGAAGACTGCTGTGGATGAGATCCGCCAGGAGCAGCGGGAGCCGGCAGCGACGATTGAGATCCTGATGAAGAGGATGCGCGGTCAGATCTGGCTATGGGAAAATATAAGATAACTACGGACCCGTAGGGAGCATATTGTCGATAACAGGAGTGGGGAAAGGGGGCGACGGAACGTCTAGAACATCCAAAGTGCGGTGCGGTGCAATGTTCTGAACGGCAACGACACCAGATGGGGAGGATGAAGTCATTGAGGTAGGAGGACGAATGGATGCCAAAGGTTCCGAGGTGGAGAGGGGGATCGTTGTCGTGGAGGAGGCAAAGCTGCCTTGTATCACACGAGCGGTGACTGCATCCTGGAAAGTGGCAGGGGTGCGGAGATTTTCAATGGCTGTCTGATGAGCGGGGTGGAATGACCCTGGAATATATATATCGTTGTTAAATGGTAGCACATCCATGAAAGTTGTGTTGGCATGACGTGGGGCGGATGCGGACGAGGAAGGCGGATCGAGACTGACAAGCGGAACAGGGGCCAGCGAAACGCCATCATGCAGGATAGTGCGAGGGTTTGTGGAGGCAGAATCATCGTGAATATGGCCAGCGACGTTACACGATGGATACGAGGATGGTCGCCACAGAATTTCATCCTGATCACCAGTGGAGGCGGAGAATCGTGTTGGGACAGAATCAGTACCTCGATGTAGAGCAGCGAAAACGTTGCGAATTGGTCTCAAGGTATGGAACGCCATCCACCGATCGTTGTCTTTCCGCGTTTTGAGAACGATTTGATTCCAGAGGACACAGAAGTTGTGCTGCAATTCAGGTAACGTATCTTGTACGTTGAATCTGGAAGCTGCTTGTAGAACGTTCGAGAACTCTTCCCATGGCCAAGACTGTGTCCGAAAATGTTCAAACTGTTGGCGAGTGACATGAATCAAGATGGCGAGTGACAAGCTGTCACCGTGTATGGCATAATCTCGTAGGTCAGATTCTGGGACGCCCATTGCATTGGAGGCGAGAATAAACCAAGAATCATCGCACTGTTGTGCCCTTGCGACAATACTGCATGTGGTGGCTCGTACAACCAGATTAGTATCTTCGGCCCTGTCACCACCCCAGCCTCTTACAATCTGCACAATTTCGGCGGCCAGCCGATCGCTATTTCGGTAGTTTGATAATATTCTGTCAAGGATTGTAAATGCCATGGGACTGTTAGTTGGATCGATAGCCTTCGCGCATATGATGGCTCGCTGGCTTTTGGCTGAATCGGAAAGCAGATTGGATGAAAATGTGCGGTCAGACAACCCCATCAATGCTGTTGAGAGCTTCACTTTTTGCTCTTCATCGAGATCGGGCAGAGGATCGCTGACCTCTTTCGAGCTGCGGAAGCCAGGTAAGCCGGAAAAGAAGCGCTCCAATTCGTGGTCTTCGTCCGAACTGTCGAGTGTCCACATAAATGCGCGACGATCGATCTCCGATGGTGAATTCGGAGCAGTTTCCTCGGCTGTCTTCTGCATGCCTTGCAAGAGCATCTTGTGAAAGTTGTCTTTCAAGCTGTCAAAGCGATCCGACCAAATGAGGTACTGAAAACCCTGAAAGATGATATCTAGTGTCCCGATAACTATGGGCCACACCAACGACGTAAGCGGGGTGTAGTATGGGCTGTCACGGAATAAAAGCGGCATGACCGTGATACATCCATAGACAGCCGTGCAAACGCCGACCAATGACAGCACCAACCCGAATACTGTGTGTTGAACGTTCCAAAGGAACACAACCAGGCCAGCAAAGAACAGGAACAGGGAAATGTGGAGAAGCGCGGGCAATACTTCGACTGCCTGTGAAAGGAGAAACTTCTCGACCCCTTCGGCAAAGAACGCACGGATCCGTGCTCGCTTGTGTGGGCTGTAACGTGGTTGAGTGACTTTGAGATACCTTCGTGCCCACTGCTGTAGCAATGTCGCTAGTAGAGCACAGGTGAGGCTGATCACCAAGCTCAAGAACCAAAGTGAGTTTACCCAGACTGCATAGCCTGGCGGGGAGAACGCGGGTGGGGAAGAAGGGAAAGAACTCGAAATGTTGGATCCATTTGGGTTGGAAACGGTCTGATATATATTTGCGAGGTAGAAATTGGAGGTGTCCTGCGGGTTCGGTCGAATGTCCTGAATCGACACCGAGATCAACGACGCGACAGCAGCAGAGAATAAACCGGTCTATAGGAGATTAGTTGATGAGTCTGTGAAGTGCAATCGGAAGATCGTGACGCACAAATATGAGAATCCCATCAGCGTCCGCTTTCCATCCTTCGGCCATCTTCTTGTCTTCTTCGGAAGCCATTTCTACATACATTGAGAAAATAGGCGCGGAGCTATCGACAAAGTTAGACACTCCTGGTGGTGCTTGAGTCGGTGCCGACGACTGGTGTTCACCTATGAGGGTGACAGTGGTGGGTGAGAACAGTGAGGAAGGAGCCAAGCAAGAGCAAGGTACCTGTACAACCTAAGAATGATCAAAACAGCAAAGAAATACAAAACGAACCTGGCTGCCATCCGCCTATCTCCAGAACTAAGGATGAAACTACCATCATGGTACCACCCCTATACAAAACCCAGACCTATGACGAACGTAACATCTAAATGCCTACTAAAAAAACACAATGTAACAACAGTGGCGGACCTCGTAAAAATGGCAAATAAGCTCCAAGATCGACAACAAAACAGAAACCACACACCAACACCGGCATGCATCTGCCAAGACTGCATACAAGATAGAGCCAAAGGATGCACAAACCCACACGCATGCGCCACAGAAGCCCTAGTACGCATACACGAAATTGCCCCAAAATACAACCCCCTCCTGATAGGTGAACAACACGACAACCTATCCCTAACGCACCGAAGGAAAGCTAGAAACATCCAGGCTAAACGAAACGACAAAAACATCATCTTTGACCCATCACTCACCTGCAAAGACAACCTAGCAGAATGCTTCCGAATCTTTACAAACCCAAACAAAATCTCACAAATCCCCGCAAGCAGATTCTACACCAGAGGACTAAACCTCCACCCAAGAAACATTGACATATACACAGATGGCGCCTGCTGGAACAATGGAAAAGCAAACGCGAAATGCGGAGGAGGAGTATGGATTAATCCCACTCACCAAAGAAACAAGGCCATAAGAGTCCCAGGACCGAAACAATCAAATCAAATCGGAGAAGTAGCGGCAGTAATAGAAGCAATCAGTGCCTTCCCAAACTTCTACCCGCTAACGATAATTACGGACTCCAGATACGTGATCGATGGACTAACAACCCACCTAAACAAATGGGAAGATGATGGTTGGATAGGCGTTAAAAACGCAAATCTATTCAAAAGGGCAGCGTACCTACTAAAAAGACGAACAGCAACCACAGCCTTCCAATGGGTCAAGGGCCACGAAGGCAACCTAGGAAACGAGGAAAGTGATAAGCTGGCTAAAGAAGGAGCGAATAAAAACGAACCAGATGCCCTGCCACTAGACATTCCCAAAGAATACGACCTCCAAGGAGCGAAACTAGCAACACTAACGCAAGCCGTTGCATATAAAGGAATCCAAGAGCAATCCAAACCGATGCCACGACCGACCACCATAAGAAACCTTGACCAAATCCGATCAGCCATCGAAGAATACCAAGGCACACAAGAAACGGACGAAACCATCTGGAACAACATAAGGAAAAACACCATACGAACGCGGGTACAACAATTCCTATTCAAAGCCATTCATAATACCCAAATGATTGGAGAAGTATGGTATCACATACCGAACTACGAGACCCGAGGGACGTGCGCCACCTGCAACAGAACTGAATCGATGGACCACATACTCACAAGCTGCACAGAACCCGCAGTCAGCATGATATGGAACCTAGCAAAAGAACTCTGGCCTCACGAACCTGAAACATGGCCAAGAATAAACCTAGGAATCATATTGGGATGCGGCAGTATCGCACCCCCAATACACGAAGGAGACAACAGACACCAAGAACAGCAGCGAATAACAGTAAAGAAAAGAGGAGCGACAAGGCTACTCCAAATCCTGATATCAGAATCAGCACATCTAATCTGGGTCCTAAGATGCGAAAGAGTCATACAAGAAAAGAGACATAGCAGAGCCGAGATCGGGGCACGATGGCTCAAAGCAATAAACCGAAGACTCACTGAAGACAAAATATCAGCAACCAAGATTAAACGACAGAAACCCTTCACTCGCCTTGTCACTGAGACATGGGAGAAAACACTAGAAAGGAACACCGATCCGCCACAAGAATGGATCCACACCCGTGAGGTTTTAGTGGGTAGGAGAGTACGACACGCCTTGCCCATAGAAGGCCACGTGCTCTGAGTCCCACACTATCCCAACACCAGGGATGTACATAAACCGGTATTTTTTCGCCTCACACCCGGCCCCTAGGACCGGCTACAGCGCGTTAGGTAGGGCTGATGCCTAAATCTCCTGCTACCTAACACTTATCCCCTTTGTCTGCGTATTTGTACATATATACACATGTATGCAATAAAGGAATAAAGCGCCTTCAAAAAAAAAAAAAAAAAAAAAAGAGCAAGGTACCTGTGCGGGGGTCTACACCTGCCTCCGAGTCGATTACGCCGGGAGGAGCTCGGGACATTGAAGACCACGGCGTGAGTCGATTATAGTGGTGGGGTGGAAAGTATTAGAGGAGTAACTGCCTTCAGCCAGTTGTAAAGCACCCCGGAGCAATAGGGCTAGTGATATATCGGCACGTAGACCGGACCGCAAGCACGAGTTTGGCTTATCTGTTGGCGCTGGGGCACGTTATCTTGTCTTATCTAGTGCGGTCTGCAATCAGTCCACAACAACAATCATCCTGTGTACGGACTACTATGCGGGGTTCTCTGAGCTCTCTGTAAACACCATCCACCACCTTTCACCCGGCGCCAGGTCGACGTCAGTCGTCTATTCCATGGCATATGGCATCTGAATTATGTCCGTACATGGACATCTTCAGGATAACCCGGTCTAGGACTCGTCCGAAGTTTCCCGCCCGGTCCCCTTCACTCCAGGACCCCCCGGATAGCAAATTCCTGATATCTCAAACTTCGGTCCTACTTATAGTTTGCATCTCAGGCCTTAGATGATACCTCACTTCCACTTCCTGCTGCTCCGAAATTCGGCACTGGTGAAGCTCCCACCGCGGAGCTAGTATGACTATGCGAGTATCTAGGTGTCCAGTCATTCCATGTCTTGCACGAGCGTCATGACGTTTCACTCAAGAGTATTCGTCCGAGTCTCAATGGGGGTTGCATGTCCTCGTATTTCCAATTCTACTCGTGGTTACACATTTTTTCCGCGCTATCCGTATCTTGTAAGGGTGAACTTATATAAATTAGAAATCCCGGGACAAGAGTACCATGGTGGTGGTATTGGGGGCACAACAGGAACACGTAGTCTATCAAAGAGGGATGCTTTACACAATATCGTACTGACCACGCGAAGGGTGCGAAGGGTGATCTCCTGTAAGCTCTGCATCAAGAAAGTGCTATGAAGGACCTGCGATACTAGCTACCTCAGTAACTGACGACGGTGACGGCAACTATGGTGGAAGATGTGGGGCAGCCATAATATTTTCCCGAACCGCCGAAGGGGTGTCAAGAGCGTCCCTTTCCTTGTGCAATGCAGCTTTCGCGGTGCCCTCCCCCCCCGCAGCAGTTCCCATATCAGGTGCAGAAGACAGTCGTGGATGAGATGGGCCGGGAGCAGCGGGATCAAGCAGCGATGAATGAGAATCTGGCAAAGATGCGTGGTCAGATCCAGTCACGGGGGAGTCTAAAAATGACTGCAGACCTATAGGGAGCATATTGTCGAGAACAGGACTGGTCGGAGGTAGCGATGGAACGTCTGGATCATCCGAAGGAGCGCGGCAGTCTACGGTCTGCAGATCAGCAACGGCATCTGGTGGTGAGGTTGAGACCATTGAGGTAGGAGGAGGGGTGGACGCCAAAGGGTTAAGGGTAGAGATGGGGACCGTTGTTGTGGAAGTGACAACACCACTGTGCATCACACGAGCGGCGACTGGATCCGGGGGAGTGGTAGGAACGTGGAGGTTTTCAATGGGTGTCTGATGAGCATGGTGGAATGACGCTGGAACACATACATCATTGTTAGGAGGCGGCGCATCCATGAGGCTTTCGTCGATACGACATGGGGCGGGTACGGACGGGGAAGGTGGATCGGGACTGGCAAGGGGAGTAGGGGCCAGCGCGGCGTTATCGTGGGGGACAGTGTGAGAAATGATTGTGGGGGCGGAGTTGTCGCGGATGTGAGGTGTCGAGTCCAGATGGTGGTCATGGACGTTACACAATGAATATAACGATGGCTCCAACGGAATCTCGTTATGATCGGTAGTGGGTACGGAATATTGTGTTGGGGCATCAGTGTCTTGATGTAGGGTGATATAAACATTGCGAATGCGTCTCAGGATATCGACCGCGATTCCGGAGGCCCACAGGTTGTCGTCGTTCTGCGCTTTGAGAACGATTTGATTCCAGAGTGCACAGAAGTCGTGCTGCAGTTTAGGTGACGTATCTTGTACATTGAATTTTGAAGCCGCCTCTAGAACTTTCAAGAACATCTCCTCCAGCCAGGACGATTTCCAAAAATGGCTCAATTGCTGGCGAGTGATGTGAATCAAAATGGCAAGTGATAAGCTGTCACCATGTGCGGCGTAGCCTCGGAGGACAGCTTGTGAGACGCCCAGTTCATTGGAGGCGAAAATAAGCCAAGAGTCGTCGTGCCGTTGCGCTCTTGCAACAATACTGGTACATACGGCTTGTACAACCAAAGCAGTTTCTTGGTCTCCACCGTCGCCCCAAAACCGCATGACACGGCCAAATTCGGCGGTTCGCAATCCCCTATATTGATCTTCAGACACCGCTCTATGGAGGATATATGAAAATGCATAGGGAATTTCTGCCGGATCAAGGGCCTCCGCACCAATGATGGCTCGCCGGTTTTTGACAGGATCGGGGAGTAAATCGGATGAAAACGTGCGGTCAAGTAGCCCTATCAACGCCGTAAAAAGCCTATCTTTTTCCTCTTTGGTAAGACTGGGCAGAGGATCGTCGACCACTTTCGAGTTGCGGAAGCCTGGTAAGCCAGAAAAGAAGCGCTCTAATTCGTGGTCTTCGTCCAAACGGTCGAGAGTCCACATAAAGGCACGAGTATCGATTTCTGATGGTGAATTCAAAGCAGTTTCCTCGGCTGTCTCCTGCAAGCCCTGTACAAGAAATTTGCCATAACTTTTCTCCAAGTGACGAAAGGAATAGTAGACTTCATCGCTAAAATAGACCAAATAAGTGAGCCTCCGAAGAGCCCGAAATGTGACAAATAGCACTCCGGTAACGACGTGCCACGCCGGAAAGGAGAGTGGGGTGTAGTATGGGCTGTCATGATGAAAGATCGGCAAGAATGTGATACATCCATATAGGGCCGTGCAACCGCCGACCCACGACAGCACTAATTTAAAGATCGTGGGATCGAAGTTCCATAAGAATAGAACAAGGCCGGCAAAGAAAAGGAAGACAGAAGTGTGAAGCATGGTGGGCAATACTTCAACGACCCACGGAAGGAGAAACCTCTGAACCCCTTCAGCATAGAAAGCGCGGATACGAGCTCGCTTGTGTGGACTGTAATCTAGCTGAGTGACCTTGATGTATCTCCTTGCCCACTGCTGTAGCAAATTTGCAAGAACGGCACATGTAAGGCTGATGACCAAGCTCAAGAACCAAAGTGAATTGACCCAGATGGCAAACATCGGTGGAGAGAATGGGGTGGGGAAGAAGGGAGGGAAATATTGGAAGGATTTGGGTCAGTCAGCGCCTGATAGATATTTGCGAGGTAGAACGTGGAGGTGTCTTGTGAACTTGGCCGAGTGTCCTGAATTGACACCGTGATCAAGGACGCGATGACAGCAGAGAATAGACCGGTCTATGGCTCTTGAATGGGTGTGAAGTACAGTACAGAAGAAAGACACTCACGAAAAGGAACACCCTATCCGCATCCGCTTTCCAGCTTTCAGCCATCTTCATGTCTTCTTCTGTAGCCATTTCCGAATACATTGAAAAAATAGGCCCGGAACCATCGACAAATTTCGATACGCCCTGCGATGCTTGGTTCTGTACCGACTGGGGTGGGTACTGGTAGTCACCTGTGGTTTGCGTCAGTGATGGGTGAGTGCAGCGGGGATAGAGCCAAGTGGGAGCAAGATACCTGTCCGAGGGCCCATACCTGCCTCGGTTACGTCGACACCTTCGTGAGGAGCTCGAGACATTGAAGCCTATGGTCGGTCGTTGAGAGCGCTTCCGTTGCCCTAATAATAATATCCGAGTCAACCCTAAAACGAAATGTCCGACGCTGCCTGCCACTTACATCATCAGCACGCCTCTTCCAGATACTTGTCCTCAGGCTCTGGTGGTGCATTCTTCACTCTCTTACACTCAAGGTTATACTAGTTTGCGTACCGCTGTTTGCGTACCACCTTCCCTTGTTCCAATCGGTGTTGGGTAATCTCTCGTTTGCGCTAAATACTTGTTCGCTGCCCAGGCCGAGTCCAACTGGAGATTCTCGCCGCTTTCCCTACCCCGTTCTCTCCCACTTGATCAAAGTCATCGCACCTGCTCGTGTCAATAAGCTACATTTGATAGGGTTTAATAATGCTACAGTCGCTTCGTTGAGGGTGAACCCCATGGGGTTTTTTCCCCTGGTAGACTGCCACAGATAATCATGAAACGACGAGTGGGTGGAACCTGGAACTTGTGGAACTGGATCTATTTTGCTGTTTCACGTCCCGCCAAGGAATGCCGTTCGGTCCTTACGTAGGACGTACCGACCATGGTTGTCGGAACCCTACCATAAATCAGCAGCAGGCCCCTAAAGTTGTGGAGGGAGCTTCTTGGTATTCTCACCGGGCCGTCTTTATTCTCGAGCTCGCGTTTGTGGGGTTCAAGCAGGACAAGCTGGATCTCTCGGAGGTATTACTAGGGCTGCTACTCTTGACCCGGAGTGGGACACGATGCTGGGGACAACATCTTCTGACTGGACTCATTATTGGCGATTATGATTCGCTTGCGCTTATCCAGTTAGGTCACCTGGTGTTCTTGAATGGATCGTGTAGATTCAGTGCGTGAACCGTATAGTAAGTCGACTTGGATTACAATAGTGTTCGTCCTAGTGGAATAGAACATTGGGAAACGACTAAAGATACTCAGGCTTCAGGGTCCCTCACCGAAGCAAAGCACCCGCTTACAGACTCTGGCTCTCACTGACTAGGAGTTCATCCTTATGGTGAGCCCGATGGTTGAACGCTGAGCGGGTGCACCCCCGACGATGTCTCTATAAACGGCTTGAGACATCGACACCGAGAGGGGATTGATGCCTCAGGGTTCAGGAACATATTCACCGCTTTCACCGAAGCATACGGTAGCGCTGTCGACCCCCCCCCCCCCAAATTGTTCCTGTCCTTTCGATCCCTCCCCTTCTCAGAACTCTTCCACACTGACGGCCTTCTAATATGCCCAACGCTGCTCTCCACCCAAGTTTCCACCGATGACACAAAAAACCAGTTATTGCAAACAAGATCGGGATTATTGTGTTAGAGATGGCTACCCATTACATGCGTCACTGTAAGGCGTGTTCGTCAGTGGCTTAAGGCGAAGGTTCTACACACCACCACCACTACCTTCACGTGGACAGATGACCATGGCAACGTACGCTCCTCTCCTAACCCTCTTAAAGTCACCGGTTCCTGCCGCTCCGGCATTCGGCACCGGCGGAACTCCCACCATGGACTAGGCATCCAAAAGCTCCATGCTTTCCCCGAACATCGTGCCGGTTCGTTCAATAGCATCAGTCCCGGTCTCAACGGCGATTGCAGCGTCATCCGTACTTCCTATAGTACTACTCACGATTACATATATTTTCCTGCGCTGTCCGTATCTAGTAAATATGAACTCATATATCAGAAAACTCCAAGACAAAAGTACTACTGTGACGGTGGGTATGAGGCCCTAACACGAACGCCTATTCTATCATGAGGGATGCGTTACACGATATCATACTGGCCACGCGAAGGGTGCGGAGGATCTCCTGTATGCCCGGCGCCAAGGGAGCGCCACGAAGGACCCTACGGTGGCCGCGTCAGGAACTGACGACGATGACGGCAACTGTGGTGGAAGATGTGGGAGCGGTCGTAATATTTTCCTGAACCGCCGAAGGGGGGTCAAGAGTGTCCCTTTCCCTGTGCAATGCAGCCTTCGCGGTACCCTCTCCCCCAGCAGTAGCACCTAGATCAGGTGCAGTAGACAGCTGTGGACGAGATCTGCCAGGAGTAGCGGGAGCCAGCAGCGGCGAATGGGATTCTGATGAAGAAGACGCGTGGTCAGATCTAGTCATGGAGAGAATAAAAAGACAGCTACATACCCGTAGGGAGCATGTTGGTGGTGACAGGGGGGGGGAAAGGGACCGATGAACGTCTAGAACATCTGAAGAAGTGCGACGGTCTGCGATGTACTGAACGGCAACGACAGCAAGTGGGGAGGTTGAGGTAACTGCAGGTAGGAGGACGGGTGGATGCCAAAGGTTCCGGTGTGGATAGGGGGATCGTTGTTGTAGACGTGTCAATGCCGCCCTGTATCACACGAGCGGTGACTGGATCCGGGGAAGCGGTAGGAATGCGGGGCATGGCTGTCTGATGAGCGGGGTGGAACGACCGTGGAACATATGTATCGTTGTCGAGTGGTAGCACATTCGTGGGGGTTGAGTCGGCATGGCGTGGGTTGGGTACGGACAAGGAAGGCGCAACGGGAATGGCAAGGGAAACAGGGGTCGGCACGGGGTTACCGCGCGACACAGGGCTACCGTGCAGCAAAGGGTTACCATGCAGCACAGGGTTACCGTGCAGCACAGCATTCCCGTGCAGCACACCGTGAGCAATGGTCGCGGAGGATAGAGTCGTCGTGGATATGGCCATCGACACTGCACACTGGATACAACGACGGCTCCGCCCGAATCTGGTCACGACCAACAGTGAAGGCGGAGAACCATGTCGAGGAAGAATCGGTATCTTGATGCAGAGTAAGGTAAACGTTGCGAATTGGTCTCAAGATTTCGGACGCCATCGACTGATTGTTGCCATTCTGTGTTTCTTGAACGATTTGATTCCAGAGAGCACAGAACTCGTGCTGCAGTTCGGGTGACGTATTTAGTACATTGAATTCGGAAGCTGCTTCTAGAACCTTCGAGAACCAGTACCTTGGCCAGGATGATTTCCGGTAATGGCTAAATTGGTGGCGAGTGATGTGAATCAAACTGGCAAGCGACAAACTGTCACCATGTGCGGCGTAGTCTTGGAGGACAGCTGCTGGAACGCCCAGTTGGTCGGAGGCGTAAGTAGGCCAAGAGTTGTCAAGCCGTTGCGCTCTTGCAACGATACTAGTAAATATGGCCTGTGCAAGTAAAGCAGTATCTTGGTTTCCACTAGCGCCCCAATCTCTCATGACACGGAATAAATTCGGCGGTTTGCAGTCCCCTATGTTGATCTTCGGACATGACTCTTCGGAGGATATACCAATATTCATAGGGAAATTCCGCCGGATCAAGGGCTTTCGCGCAAATGATGGCTCGGTGGTTTTTGACAGGCTCGGAGAGTAAATCGATTGAGAATGTGCGGTCAAACAACCCAATCACCGCTTGACCGAGCTTCTGCTTTTGCCCGTCCCTGAGACCGGGCAGGGGATCGTCGACGACTTTCGAGCTGCGGAACCCCGGTAAGCCGGAAAAGAAGTGCACCAATTCGCGATCTTCGTCCAAACTGTCGAATGTCCACATGAAGGCGCGAGTGTCAATCTCCGATGGTGACTTCAGAGCAGTTTCCTCGACCGTCTTCTGCACGCCCTGCGCAAGCAGTTTGCGACAAATCTCCTCCCATTGGCGAAAGCGATCGTAGGCTCTACAAAGAAGAGAGAATACCGACAAGGTAACCTTCCCGGGAATGGAAAGTGATAGTCGAGCAACAATGTGCCACGCCGGCAATGAGAGCGGGGTGTGGTATGGGCTGTCGTGACGGACGATTGGGACGAACGTGATGCATCCATATAGAGCGACGCAAACACTGACCCATGACAGCACCACCTTGAAAATAGTGAGATTGACGTTGCGTAGGAACACAACTAGGCCCGCGAAGAACAGGAACAGAGAAACATGTAGCAGCGTGGGCATTGCCTCAACCGCCAACGGAAGGAGACACTTGTCGACCCCTTCAGCGAAGAATGTACGGATCCGAGCTCGCTTGTGTGGACTGTAACGTGGCTGAGTGGCCTTGAGGTATCTTCGTGCCCACTGCTGTAGTAATGTCGCGAGTAGAGCACAGGTTATACTGACCACTAAGCTCATGAACCAAAGTGAAATGACCCAGATGGAATACATCGGTGGAGAGAATGTGGGTGGGGAAGCAGGGAGGATACTCGAAATGTTGGATCCATTTGGGTCGAGAAGAGTCTGATAAATATTTGCGAGGTAGAAGTTGGTGGTATCCTGTGGGTTCGGTCGAAGATCCCCAATTGACACTGAGATCAACGACGCGACAGCAGCAGAGAATAAACCAGTCTATGACCGGTGAGTCGGTGTGAAGCTCGGGATTAGGAGATAGACCCACGAAGACAAGGATCCCTTCGGCGTCTGCCTTCCAGTTTTCGGCCATCTTTTGATCTTCTTCCTCCGCCCTTTCCAGGTACATTGAGAAAATAAGCCCGGAACCATCAACAAAGTCAGATCTTTCATGTGGTCCCTGATTCGGAGCTGACTGGGGTGGATACTGGTGGTTACCTATGGGAGTGGCAGCGGCAGGTGAGAACGGTGAGGACAGAGTCAATGGGTCATGCGGGAGTAAGGCACCTATTCCAAATCCTGCGTTGAATACGTAGGCATTGTTGTGAAGAGCTCGGGACATTGAACACTGTAGCGTGAGTTGATTGTGGAGAGTACGAGTGGTGGGTGCAAGGCTAGGCGGAACGTTGTTACAGCCAGGCTATTGTTTGGCTCTATTGTGTCCGTCGAGATTCATAACAACACATCAGCAACAGTGACAAGAAATAGCAAAAGCAGACGGCGCGTCAATACTTCTGAGACCAGGTACGTGGATACCCGGTTGTTTTCTGTGTATAATTCAAGGAGAAGCACAGATCTTGAGCCCGCAGGGTACACCTCGTTGGGCAGATGAGAACCCGCGTGCGCCTTATGTACAACCGACCTGACAGAGGCTCGTAGTAGAGGATGATCAGACTCCTCTGTCTGATGATCTTGCGAGGCGAAGAGAGGTCTTCTTTGTCGTATTTTTGGATGTCAAGGGGCTAGGTGAGGGTACCGACCGTGATGTCAAAGATCTTCCCGTTGACCCTCCCGTCTCACCACCGTCCGGCAACAGAGATCGAAATATGACTAGATGACTTTTGTATGCCCATCAAGGTGTCTGGCCTGCGATGCGTGGTCTACCGAACGGACGTGCGCGAGCTTGTAGTAGTAGGTCGTGTCTCTGTACGGAGATCGAAGCGCGTCAATGGGTGAAGCGGAGAGAGACAGAGGACGTACGGCTCCCCCCGCTTTAGAAACGACGGCGACAAGGCGCTCCAAAAAATGCGACCTTCTCTGAAGGCGTGATCTCCCAATTCTTTAAACACTTCTCAACGTCGGCCCAGGAGACGTGCAGCATGAGCAGCCCGTCGTTTGTGCTGGCGAGGTCTTGGAGGGATTGTATGATAGGCAGATCATCGTGAAAGCGTATTGAAGTAAGCTTTAGTGGATGAACAATGAGTGTTCAGAGAGTCACAGCGAGGTAGAAATGCACACGGGGTACTTTCTGCAGTCGCGGATGTGACGATAGGCAAGAGGTCAGCCAGATACCTTTTTGTTTTTGGAAAATAGATTGGCCACCCCGATGCAATCGCCACTGCCCTGTCCGACCCGACCATCTCCAACTCTGACCCGCTCTTCAAGCTTCAAGCTTCAAGCTTCAAGCCCGACGCTGTCCTCGCCGCACAAGTGAACCGGCTCCTCGTGTTACTCCGGATATTACTAAGTGGCAGACTGGATGACCACGCCTGGCAGCACGCGTGCAGACATCGCTGGGAAATACGGTACGAGTCCACGAGTCCTGCGTTGGATATATTGATAGTCTCATGAAGCTTCAGTGGGTGCAGTGCCGTATCGACCCTACCCTACACTGTAAGTTACCTTGCAAGCAAAGTCTCGAAAAAAATTTACTGTAAGCGTCTACCAATCGTAAACACAACCAAACTCCTCCTGCCAACCACACGATTTCTTCAATTTGTACACGTCCTTATTTAGCCGCTTCGTACTCTAAAGCACTTTGTATTCCCTCGACTACAATCGCGAGCACGCATTCTCTGTTCTCTCTCGACCGCTCTGTCCTCTCACCGAGCATTCTTGTCGATAAGCGCGCGTCAGTATTGGTACGGTCGAGCGTGGCAAAAATCGCCGTGGTACCATGGTTTCTGGGTTATCATCACACCACCCCTTTTCGCAAAAAATGCGCGCAATCTGCTGTCCAACGCTCCCTGCCGCATACATCATCAGTATTCCTCTTCCAGATGCTGTCCTCGGGCGGCGGTGCGTTTTTCACTGTTACACTCAAAATTTGCGTGCCACTTTCCCTTTGTTTAAATAATTGGTGTCCGGCTGGGGATTCTCGCCGCCTTCCCAACCCCCACTTGATCGGAGTCATCGCACCTGCCCGTGTCAATAAGCTCCATTTAATAGGACTCATGTAATAATGCTACGGACGAACCCCGTGGGAATTTTTCGCCTGGTAGACTGCCACAGATAATCCAAAACAACGAGTATGCGGAACCAAGGACTTGTGGAACTGAGTCTTATACTATCTCACGTACCGCCAAGGAATACTGTTCGGTCCTGAGGGCGAGACATGGCCACGTGTCCCACCGTGGAGCACCGTAAGGGTAGATAAACCCACCAGAACCGTTGCCACAAAGACTCTAGTCACCGTGCAGTACTGGGGAAACTTGCACACGCTAGACAAATTTTACTCTCCCATTCGCACCCGAGCTAGTTGCTTCAGTCCTGAGACCTGTACAACTTACTAGATACGTTTACAACAACACGAAAGTACGTGCCGGTGCAGCGCTGAATGTAAATCACGCCTCGAGAGCCATTGTTTCCGACCTGAGCCAGTGTTCTCTTTCGGGTCATTCAAGTTTACGGTTCCTGGTGATTGTCAAAAAAAAATTATGCAAAAAGTGTTCAACTCGTCCAGGTAAAAAAAAAAAAAAATCCGAAGAAAAAAAAAATACGCTAAGTAGATAGACAGATGAGCGAAGCAAGACAAGAAAAAAAAGCACGGTATGGCAGCTTCCCCCATTTTGCCAAAAGGATAGAAAATGAAAAGAAAAACAAAACGTGCCTCCTCCACACTCCCCGCCCCCGACGCGGCCGTAATCGCTATAGCTTCCCAAGTGCGCGTAGCTGCTGGCGCAGACTCCCGTTTTCCGTTTGCACGAGGTTTATCTCCTCGAGCAAGGCAAGCCGCTGCTCCTGCTCGCGCTCCGACGCGGTATTAACCGCGCGCAGTTCCTCTTGCGCCGCCGCGGCGTCCTCCGCGAGCTGCAGCGCACGCGCGGACAGCGTAGTGTTCGCCTCAGTGAGCTGGCGTAGCGTCTCGGCCTGCTCCGCAGCGCGCTCCTCCACCGCGAGCTTCTCCGCGGCCAGCTGCTCGACCTGCTCTTGTCTATCAACAAAGCCAAGAAAGAATTGCGCATTAATAATAATTCCCGTGGTGCGCGAAGATATAAGAGGGGAGGAGGGGAGACGCGTACAAACCGTCCGAGGACGCGAGTTGCTCCTCGAGCGTGCGCACCTGGCGTTGGTACGTCTCGAGCGCGGCATTGCTGTCCTGCGCGAGTTTCTGTGCGCGTTCCGCGTTCTTTTTGAGCAGGTCGTGCGCCTGCGCGAACCGTATGAGACGCTCCATCAGTGCGCGGTCATCCGCAATGAGCGCCTGCACGCGTAGCGCGAACGCCTCGACGCTAAACGTGCCCGGACCCAAGCCTCCGCCATCGACCACGGGCGAGCGTGGCGAACCAGGTGTGCCCGGGCCCGAGTTGGGCGCCGTGGCGGAGGCACCACCGCCGCTGCCGTTGGTGTTGGTGCTACCGCCGCCAGGCGTATAGAGGCTCTTGAGTGCGCGCACGTCCAAGTCGCTGATCGACGGACCGGGGCTGCCTGGGGTACCCGCACGCAAGCTGGGCGACGTCCGCCCACCGCCTGCGCGGAAGGGCCGCGTGGCGCCGCTGAGCCGTGCAGCGCGCGCTTCTGGGGACGGGAGCGTCGCCCAGAGGGGCTGTAGGATTGCCACGAAGCCCGTGGCGTCCTTCGCAAAGGCGATCGAAGAGATGGGTCGCGGTTCCATAGCGTGCTGCGTCGACACGGGACGGCTGCTCTGCGTGGGACAACCGTCTGAGTATTGCGTGCCCCTCCCGGGGTGGGGCCCCAGCGGCAGATAAAGAAACGGAGCACACTTACACTGGTCCGTAGTGCCTGGATCTCCTCCTTTGCGGTCTCCAGCTCGCTCGACATGGCTGCTCGCTTCTCCATCTCCGCCGCGAGCAGGAGCTCAAACTCCTGCACGCTCTGCGACTGCTTCTCGAGGTGCCGCCGCAGAGCATCGACGAGCACGCCTAGACCCGACTCGCGCGAGAAGAGCGGGACGTCGAAGCGCTGCACGAGCGCGCGTAGACCGTCCGCAGCGGCCGCGATCTGGTCTTTCGCCTGCGCAGTGAGCTCCTCGCGCTCCTGGTCCCACCGCGAGCGCTCGCTCTCGATGCTATCCGCTAGTTGCGCCCAGCGAGCCTCCTCCTGCTCAAAGCGCGCGCGCTCCGCCGCCCAGGTTAACTTCTCCGTCGCCCACGCATCAGTCTCCGCTTTCGCCTCTGTCCGCACCCGCTCCGCCTCGCCCGCTGCGTCCGACAGCTCGCGCTCTAGCTCCTGCACGCGCTCCCCCAGCCGTACCGCAACGTCATTCCCTCGTGCGGACGACTCGAGCTCCAGCTCGAGGAACGCCACGCGGCCCTCCAGCTCAGTCGCGCGTTCCCGCTCCTGCTTGAGTGCGGCGTGCTCCAGCGCCAGCTCAGACTCCACGGCCGCGCGCGAGTTGGCAAGGTCCGCGGCAGCTGCAGCCGCGGAACGTGCATCCTCAAGCTCGGCCTCAGCCGCGGCTCGCGCGTCCTCAAGTTCAGCCTCCCGTTCCCGTGCGCGGGCCTCAGACGCGTCCAGTCGTGCTTGGAGGTCCTCGAGATCCTTCCGATGTGCGCTACGCGGCTGCTGTCTCGCGGGCACTACCGCGCCCTCGTGGCCAGCGAACAGATGCGCGCCGTCGAACTTGGGCGCCAACGCCCCAGCACCACTCACGCTGGACATTGGGCTGAGCGGGCCTTCGCCGTCGTCATGCTCCTCGCCCGCCTGCGCGCGTTCGGCGGCGGCGAGCGCCATGGCTAGCACACCCGCACGGTGCTCGAGTAGTCGCCGGCCGACGTTCGCAGCGCGTTCTTGGACACGCCAGAGCTCCGTCTGCGCGGCGTCTACTTTACGCTCGGCCGTCTCGAGAGCGGTGGTTGATTGTCGCGATATGCGCGTGGAGGAAGAGGGGGCCGAGGAAGAGGAAGCGTTGAGCCGGGCAAGGTTTTGTGCTGCGTCACGGATTTTGATCTCTGTTGCGAGTTTTCTTTGGAGCGCTCCAACGCGCGCGGATAGTATTGTGTGTTCCTGTGGCGGAAGAGGTCAGGGTATTCGGAGTGTGCAGGAGATATTAAATCATCGTGGGACCAGCGGGGTTCTCCACCACAAGACATAGATACGGAACTCGGGGCATACACGCACCTTCTTAAGTTCCTCGACTTCTTCTGCACTCAGGATCTCATAGCCTCGGCTATCCACCATCGCCTCGGACGACATCAAACTGAGCAATAGAGCATCGCGCGTGTTCACTAGCTGCGTGCCGTTCGTAGGCGGAAGTGGGGGTAGGTCTGTGGGTGGTTCCTCCCATTCGGGCGGCACCTTACGACGTAGCGGGGGGGTCGTCGTCGTAGGCGAGGAATTCGTCGATGAGGGCCCGGCAACGGGTGGTGGAGGTTTGCGATCTTTGCGGATGAAGAGACCCCGGGTGCTGAAGCCAGCAGGCGGTGGTGGAGGTAGTTCTTTGGTCGGGCTCGGTGAGCGTGAGGTTTCCGGGCGGTCCTTGGTGAGTGCAGTCGTGGGGTTACCCAGAAAGCGACGGACACCATTCATCCTGCCAACGAGGCTAGCAGCTGCAGTTGGACGGACGTTGTGCGTGCAAAACGCGGTACAGTGGAATAGCAAAAGCCCCCGGTGAACACAACGACCGAGAGAAAAAAAAACGTAAAAGTACAGCACGAGGACCACTGACGCAAGGGTATATCGAATCACTGCAATCGAACAGCTCGCGCCTCTCTCATAACTAAATCCGGAATCAATTTCTGTCATCCATTTTTGGGACTCTGAGTCTGAGGGCAGGTTTGATCAACACAAGCTGATGTAGAGGGGTGCAATTCAAATTTTCTTGTCTAGCCTACTCTACCTAACCCTACCCCTACCCAGGGCCGTAAACTTTCACGCAGCGCTCCTCGAATGCCTTGACCATCAACGCCGACACCTTACCAAAGAATGCACCAGACACGGCGGCATGCAAGGGGTTCGCAAACTCAAACGCAAGCTCGAGTGAGAGGAGGGTCGGCCCGGTGTCGTCTGCACCCGCGCTCGCCATCAAGGAGGGCGCTTGGCCCAAGTCCGTGCGAGCCCGAGGTGTCGATGTCGCAGGTTGAAAACGCCACGTCGACTCCAGAGTCTTGAACAGTGGGGTTGACGACGCCGCAACGGCCTGCATGTGTATGCCACAAAAAAAAATAAAAATAAACAACGAACCCGTAAAGAACAAGTAGGTCAGGAAAAGTCACTACTTTTTTTTTTGACTAGCTAGTTAGGTACGCACCCGGACAGACTCGTGGGGCACACACGTCACGCGGCTCGTGTAGCGCTCCGTGAACGCGAGGAAGGCGACGGTGAGTTCGGCCTCCATCTGCAGTGCGCCGCTTTGTACACTTGGTGCGGAGGCGTGGGTGTTATTGTGGTCGACGGGGGTGGGCGGGCGTAGGACGCGCGAGCGCGTGCAGAAGGGGAGGAATGAGGGGTACGAGCCGACGTCAGCGACAACCGCATACAGCTGCCGGCGCGTGTACCTAAACATTCAAACAGACATCGAGTTCATCGATGTGAGGGCACATGAAGAAATAAGGATTTCCCGCACTCACGCACGGGAGAACCTTTTGCTCGTGATAGGTTTGGGGCTTGACGCTTGCCGAGTCTGCAAACGGGGAGGGGAACGAACTCAGGTCAGGGAGTCTAAAGAGATGCCTTCGTGGCTCATGGTGGGAGGATGCACGCCAGATACTACGAGCTGCGGTGAGGGCCGCAGAGTGAATAATGAGCATGTACTAGTAAATAAGAAGCGAGGGTATGGACTTTCAACTCCCCAACCGAGTGACGAGGTAATCACATGATCTTAGCGGTTACGTCTCAGGTCCCGGTTCAAGAACTTGCCTGGAGCAAAAAAAAGAAAAAGAGAAGCAGAATCTCTAGACAATTCAAACTGCGCAAAACTTCAAGAACAGCGAGCTCGGCGCGCTCGTCCGTAAGGAACGGAATTTCCAGATAGTCAACGGCGGCGCAAGTGGGCGCAGGTGGAACGGAATGGACGGACCCCCATTGTACGCATACGTCAGACGGCGACTTGCAACACGATCCTTACTCGGTCTATCCCGTTGACGGTGACGTGAGAGCTCGCGTGAGAGGCACACAACTCAATACACCACGCTGGGTGGCTGATGTGAAGAAAAAAAAGGAGGGGGCATAATATTTCCATGAATGCGAAGCACGTCGAGCTAAGAAGGGCGTGGGCACCGAACCAACCCTCGCACACATCCCTACGATTGAATGGTGTTTCAGCATCGAGGCGCCGACCAGACGATGAGCCAATAACGCACCACTAAAGAGTCCATCAAGGCCTCCCAAGCCAAGAGCTCATCTGCGGCTGCCCGCATGCCACTTCTTGATAAGGCCGCTGGATGAGCTCGAAAAAGGGTAACCCTGCGCGCGTATGAGGGAAAACCGTTGAAACGCGCCAGCAGCCTCGGAGAAATACGTATACGCACCTCGCACGAGACCGCCGAACGACCTTACAAGAAGCGGATGGAATGCGATCAAGCGAAGATGATCTCTCGCCGCCTGAAGGAGGAGTTGACGACAGCTAGAGGAGCGGGCATCAGATATGTACGGTCAGCGAGAGCGCGACAGATGGGGGGAAAGGGAGGGGGGGCGCACGAGCGAGCGCACTCACAGGGTGAGTGAAAAGGTGAGTTGAAAAGAAACACGTTGGGCAGACCAGAGAGCAGCTAGCACAGAGGGGAACCCTTTTATACGTTTTCTCTTTGGGCAATAGATGGCCCGGTCCGCCGGCATCCGAGTCGCATTGCCGTTTGGGCTGGAGAGCGATCACGCCAGATGATAAGTGAACCCTGATGTGGCGGCGGATCCCAACCCTTGCACCAGCTACGCAGCGCCTCTACCCAGGGCTGGCGACTCAATCGGGATCAGCTGTCACAGGCCACGTTTAGACGGTCTTCCGACGCTAATCGTACAAGGGATGGCAAAAGGGGACTAATTGCGAGGACATGTCCAAGGAAAAAAAAAAAAAAAAAAGAATTAAAGCGGGGAAAGGCCGGGTGAAGAAACTGAACTGACCATGTCGGAGAGGTGAGGGGGAGGGTTGCCGGAGAAGATGCGTGTAGCGAGGTTCTACGGAAGGGGAATGAGTGTGATTCCGTCCGTTCCGCTCGCCTCGTTTCATTTACATGGCCCCAACTGAGGTGTATGTGAAGTCTATTGTATGTGTATGTATGTATGTAGACGCGCACACACGCAGCTTGCGTGTGTTTGCCGAGAAGCCCTCAGTCGCCGTAGTCCTCTTCTGCTTCCCCGCAGCAGTAGGGAAAACACATAACAAAATAAAGAGGGCGACTCGGATCTTGGTGCTACACCCAGGAGGGTGACTCAGGAAATGGGAGAACACAGAAGGAATCGCGCACATGTGGATTTTAGCTACACGTCCCGCTGGCCACACACTCTAGGATCACCGTGTCTGCTCCCGCACGGTTGATTGGACTCGGCGATACATGCCGGGCTAAGGCCGCGCGTGCCGCGTGCATGGGGGCAATCAACGTCTGTTGGACAGATTTTATCGCACTCCTTCAACAAAGTTTGTTGTTCCACCCTCATTCAAAGAGGGGCGACACGAGACAGGGTGTGAAAGTAAATTTTGATAGGAATCAGTGGAGGAAACCTTGGACTGACGCCCAGGTTGGGGGTAGGGCCACGCACGCGGGAACATGAACCACGGTTTTGCCAGGGTCCAGGGGAGCGGAGAGAGTGTGTTTTCCAGAAAAACGCTTCCAGGGAAGAAGCCTTATCGGGTGTGTTGGGAGAAGGACAACGCAAAGTCGCCGTGGCCATGTATGGCAAGGACTCGTCGTCATCGACGTGGTTCAAGACTTTATCTTCCCATTTTCTTCCCGCGAAGCATCAGGAATCTAGCTACGCCCAGAGCCATTACAACCACCCGCCGCCAGCAGTACATGTCTCAGGACAGCAGCCACTAGTGGGACGCACGATGGGCTATTCCAATCTCAGTATAGCTTACTCGCCCCTACAACGTGGGTTATGTCCAAGCTTTCCGTGCACGTGTGGTCAGTCCAAAATTATCTTTTTTTGACACGCAAGTCAGGCAAAAAGTCAATTCCAGGCCGCAAGTTTCCTGCTGGTGGGCTTTACGAGGGTCTTTAAGGAGGAGTCATCGCTTAAAATATCAACCTTCCATCGGATAGGCATCAAGGTTGCCCTTTCTCCCAGGAGTGGAGGCGCAAAGAAGGGCACTTTTTCCTAGATGAGCGATGTGGTGGCCTCCTAGATACGGCGTTGATCGCGCACCAAGAGCCCGTCTCCCGGAAAGTCGACAGTCGAGGTACCCACAACCGGCAACTGGGGGGAAATAGCTGCTGAGAATGGGGGCGAGAAAAAGGGGGTGCTCGGATCGTTTGGCCCTTTCGCCGGGAGGGGGTTGAATAGATGGTATCAGCCTGGTCGGACCTCATCTGCGATCCTTTTCATTTTACGATGCGTATTGGCCTGCGCCTGCCCCGCTCCGCACCTCCGACTATTGCGAAAAAAGACGACCATTGAGCGATTTTCCGGTCCAGTCCAGAGCTCAGAACCATGAGAGATAAGGTCGTCGGCTCCGTCTGTCCTTGCCCATGGGCAGGTCCCTAGGTACATGTATGAGCAAGTCTGCTCTAAAGCTTTGGCGACTGGCAGAATACATGAACAGACAGATACGTTTGAGCTGGAGGAGGGACGATTCTCTTCGGTTAAAGGTGGGCGAAGACAAAGCAGCTCGTGCACGAAAAAAAGACCTTTCTCTGGTAGTCGTGCTATACCCAGCGGCTCGGACCTCCAGCGCGCGAAGGATGTGGGTAAACTTGGCCTCCATGCCTGTCATAGAATAGGTGGGAAACAGGAATGTTGATTCCCCAGGAATTCCCGCAGTCATATTGTAGAGGCCGTCCAGCATTTGCGGGAGGAACGGAAGACAAGAGGAACAAAGATGCTCCACTGGCGTCTCTGGCATCGACGCGCAGGATAAACTATTGGCCGCGCCGTCCCTTGTCCCGTACCGCATTGCTGTAACTCCTGCACCGAGTTTGTTTGAAAGCTGACGATGTGACTCGGTATAATGTGTGGGATGCAATGCTCTTGAGCTTCGGCGCGCCGCGCATCAATCAAACTACTTCGGAATGCGCATTTACACGAGCTAGTTCTGTCAAGGAAGATAAGAACGGAGGGAACGGCACACTAACTGTGGAACGCGCTCGAGGTCAGTCCGAGTCGGATGCGGCATGACCGGAGGGGTCAAGTCAAGTCCGAAGTGAAATAGGAGGAGCAAGAGTAATTCTAAGGAGAAATACCGAGGTAGCAGGAAAAAACAACATTCTGTGCAAATGTTAATCACGTTGAAGAGTACCTGTTCCCAATGGTTGTTCGAGAGTCGAGACGATGCTCGGATCTCTCCCATCACATGATCAAACATCTGTAGAAGTGCCCTCTTGAGCGCCTGAAAGCAAATTCTACTAAAGATCTACGACTGCAGCCCGATAAACAAAAGATGAGGAGGTGGTCAGGAACGCCACATATGTTCTGGAGATCTTGATAGGACCACAGTGGTGTGTCATGGTGCATTACCGTCAAGATTACCGTGGCTGAGTCGCATGACAGTTTTGAGAACATGATGGGACTCGCGCGATTGACATGTAGGAGGGGGTCTCACCGAATCACTCCAGTCGAATGGACACTTGATAAGGGTGACAGGAGCGTGGCGCGTGATTCTTCTATCACAAGAAATGGTGAAAACTCGGGTGTCTCGGGTGTCTTTGAGGGTGCGAAATTTAGATAAAAGAAAACGGGAAACAATCACCGTAAGATGGGGTACTTTGCTGTTTCATTTGTAAGAGACAGGGATTGGTTTAGGTATTTGGAAGATCGACGGCAGTCGGCAACACTTAACCAAGACTCGGGTATATTAGGATGTCAAGAGCTCTCAAGTATTAGGAATAAAGTGATGATGCAAGATAGGGGGGAAGGAAGGAAAGGATAGTATGACGGCCAAGGGTGTAGGTCGTCCTTAAGTATCATGTCCCCTGTACTTGGAATGCATGTGGCGCGTTTCACCCGAGGGAGAACGGGTTTCGATCGAGGACATGATCGAAGCGTAGAGGCCCCGTGAAGGGTGTACTTACATCGTCTTCTTGATCATGCTTACACTGGCACAGACCTGGACGACACTCGCTGTGCGCATTCAATAATAAATAGAAAATCGGCAAGCTCACGCGAACGACTACCAGCGATCGCGTTACAGATACATAAATTGAAGCGCTGTACAATAGGATTAACGTTGTTACTTCGTAAGAAGCGACCGCGCCAGCACCCAGTGGTTCAGTGGACGGCGCTGGCCCCGTCTGCAGGAAGCGAGACATTACCCCATGGGTCATCCTGGACCTCGCCCCATGCGGTGTCCTCCTCGACCACCTCCCTACCCTCGGTGCAGTCCTTGGCGATCTATAACCGCGTGCAAGTAAAAAAAGAGTAAGAAAAGCGGAGGCGGCAGGAGCGGATGGACAGTAGCAGACGTACGTGGCCATCTTTCTTACACCTGTAGCACGTCTTGACGGGGGGCTTCGCACCGTTCATGTCCTCCGTGACGGCGTACGGCGGAGCCAAGCAATCCCTGGCGCGACGAATCAGCCAAACGGGGCGCGCGCCATGCGGCCGCCTTTTGCGTACCGCGCCATGTGGTTCGGCCCGCCGCAGCGGTAGCACTTGACGGGGGGGAGCGACGCCACATTCAGTCCGCGGCCGGGCGGGGGCGCGCGCGTCGCATAGCCGTATTCGACGGCGTCGTTGGGACACACGCGCGCGATATGCCCAAAGTGGCCGCAATTCTGCCAAAAAAAAAAAAAAAGAAAAAAAAAAAAGTTACTTTTGTGTGGTTTGGGCTATGTGAGAGGAGGAGGAAAGGACGTACATAACATTTTTGGTTGGAGCCTTGCAGACGCAGCGTGGGGCATTCCGCCTGAATGTGCCCGATGCCACCGCATGAGTAGCATTGTTTGGCGGCGACGGTCCGTGGTTCGGGACACGCCGACGACTCGTGCCCTGGTTTGCGGCAGTTGTAGCACAGCCGCTCTTGTGACGTACAGTTCTCGGCAATGTGGCCGACTGTCAGTATCACGCATTAGCTCGTGCAAACGTTTGAGGGGAGGCGGAAGAAGGGAAGGGAGGGATGGGTACAGGAGAGTATGGGTGAAAGAAGGAGGTGTAAGAGTGTGTGAAAGGGAGCAGGACGTACGATTACCGCATTTGAAGCACCCCTTCTTGGAGATGTTGTACGCCATTTAAAAATGAAAAGAAAAAGAAGTAAAAAACTATATACAGCAGCGTCTTCTTCTGCCTTTGCTTCGGAGGTCCGACTCGTTCGTGTAATCTGTCAAAAATGGTAATTTTGCCATCCAAGAAAGAAGGTGACGATGATAAGCGCCGTCACCAATGAAGGGGATAAAAAGCGGTGTTAGCCAGCCAGTGGGCGAGCAAGAATTGGCGGACGACAGACCTCTGCAGCTAATCGCCCTCACAGCCCTCTTCCAACTGAGCCCTACTGTCCTTCTAGCGGTCCCTCCCTTCGACGAGCGAGCGCCACCGTTCACAGTGACAAGTTGGATTGGAAAAAAAATGATAAAGCGCACGCAAAACCAACCATAACAAACATGCACACCCATGGCCGAAGGCCGCGCGCCGGCCCTAAAGTAAGCATTTCCCGCGCCCAACCAACCCGAGCTCGTTAAGCACCACTGGCACAAGGTCTCTTCTCAACTCGAATCTATACGGTATCCATACCGTATTGTATTACCTATACTTGTACATACGTGCATCAACATAGTCCCATCAACGCACGTCATATCCTCACATCCCGAGGCCCATCAACGAGCTCGTCAGGCGCTCCGCGACGGCCTCGGGCTCCTGCCGCGCCATCTCGATGACGCTGAGCAGGCGCTTGACGCCGATACTCAGCCGACCATCATCGGTGCCGAGGCCCGCCTCGCGCAGCATGCCCACGGCGCGCGCGCGATCGCGCGTGCTGCGGAAGAGCTCGACCGCCTCCAGGACGTGGTCGAGCGCAGTCAGGTTCGTGATGGGTGGCACGCACAACTCCGCGTCGAATGAGGAGAGGCCGACGTCGGTCAGCATCGGACGGAGCGAGGATGTCGCGATAACAAGAAGGCGGCGGACCCTGTGTTTGCGATCAGACGCGTATTAGACGGCCAGGGAGCGTTGTTTGTGTACCTTTGGGGGACGCTTTGCCATGAGCACCATGAGGGTCTGCAGCACCGCATTGGAGAAGCGTGGGCCCACAGGCGTCCAATCTGCACACGAATTCATTCGTCACGTTAGCGCGTTCGGGAGACAGCAGGTCCGGATTCTGCTCACCCAATAGACGCTCGATGTTGTCCACTACCACGACGCTCATTGGGCTTTTTGAGCTGTCCGTGAACACCTTAGAGATGGCATGGATCTTCTGGGCCTCAGAGAAGCCGACCATGTTGTCTGGGGTGATAAGCTTGATGAATGGAAACTCGGACGCTTGCGCGATCGTCGCTGCAAGAGCGGTCTTGCCGGTCCCGGGTTGGCCATGAAGCAGAAGACTGACCAGTGGAGTGCGCGTTGATGTGCGCACCTGCTCAACAAAGAGCTTTCCTGATCGCAATAAATCCTGGAAGAGAAACCAAGTAAGAAATGGGTCAGACGTAAAAGACAAAAGAGACACACATCGACCACGGCGTCGTAGTGTATGATACCGTTCTGCACGACCTGTGCGAGCTCCTCCTCCGAGACGCCGAATGCGGGGTGCACCTCCTCCAGCGCGTTGGCAAAATCGTCCGCGTTGACACGTAGGTCCTCGATGTCATCCGAGATGCCCGCCATCGTACCGACCTTGACGTGTCGATTGAACGCGAAACTGGTCGCGCTCTTGACGAGTCCACCGATCTCCGCGCCAGAGAAGTTCTTGGTTAGCCTGGCGAGTTCCTTGATGTCCACGTCGCGGTCCATCACGCCGTTCTTGCGCATCTTGGCCGTGTGGATGTTTAGGATCTGGTACCGCCCGTGTTCGTCCGGCAGGGAGATCTCCATGAGCACTTCGAGACGCCCAGGACGGAGCAGCGCCTCGTCGATCATGTCTATCCGGTTGGTCATGCCGATGATGAGGATGTTGTTTAACTGGTCCACGCCATCCATTTTGGACAGAACCTGGTTGACTACCGTGTCCCCGACGCCGGTACCACTGGTGGTCGACCCACGCTGCTTGAAGATGGCGTCCAGTTCATCGAAAATGATGATGTGCAGACCACTGTCGTCTCCCTTATCCTTGTACTGTACATTGCGTTAGCCGCTGCTGGCGTGGGTTGGGGAGGGGAGCATATACCTCCTTTTCTGCATCTTCGAACAGCTTGCGGATGTTTTCTTCGGACTGTCCGACGTATTTGTTCAGGATTTCGGGACCATTGACGATCTTTGGCTCGCGCGCATTTAGCATTTTGCCAATCTGGCGAGCCATGAGGGTCTTCCCAGTTCCGGGGGGCCATGTAGTAGAATACCTGCATTATCGTAAGAAAAATCATCATAGGATAGGATTCCGCACACCTTTGACATGCTGGATGCCAAGTTTTTCCACGAGCCCAGGAGGGAACACACGCGAGGCAAATGCGCGCCGGAAAATCGCGCTGAATTCCTGGTCGAGACCGCCGATGCCCATGTCCTCGAATTTAAAGTTGGGAGCGATAACCGCGTTCGGCGCGGCCTTCCTCGCACTTGACTTGATCCTGATCTTCGACAGCGGGTCTTTCATGAACGTCACGTCCGTCTTCTCCATTACGATCCCGGAGTCCGCTCGGTTGCCACCACCTGGCCCGTTGGGGGCGCCAGGAACCCCCCCACGGCGCTGCTCCGCAGCAAGCTCGAGCACGCTAACGCTCTTGACGACGCACCGGAGGTTCTGCCCATGATACTCGAACACGAGGATCTGTCCGACGGTGAAAACGACCGCGCCGTGCCCACGAACGAACGTAGCGCCCATATCGTCGGCGGAAAACTCCTCCGGGACGTCGAGGTTCCGCTGCAAGAAGCCAACCTCAAGCGTGAGCGTCTCTAGGAATGACGGTGCGGAGGGGTGCGGCTGCGCGGGGAGGGCCACGACGGTCACCGAATCACCGGTGGCGGACAGGCCGACCCATTGGCGCTGCACTGCGCTCGCGCCTATAGCACCCGGAGGGAGGCGCCGAGTGTCATCGTGTCTGCCGCGATGCATTACGATTCACTCCGAGGTGAGTGGATGGATGTGACGTACTTGACTGTCAGCGGAAATTCGCCCTTGACAAGGACGTGCTCTCCGTCTTTGAAATCGGAAGGGTGCACAATGAGACGGTTGGTTAATGCAAGAATATCGCTCGGGGCAGGTTGTACGGCGAAGCTGTGCTAAGGTTCAGCGGAGTGGTGCGGAAGGTCCGAACAGATAACGTACACTCCTCCTCCTCCTCCAAACGATGGGGGTCTCTGGTCAAGCGACCGTTTTTCATATCCAGAAGGGTCATCAAATCGAGGTGGTGCTGGGCGTGGAGCTCTAGGTGGTAAAGAGGGCTGCGATCCATTCGGTAGCCTTGAATACGGCGAAGGTGACGCGCGTTGTCCTGGTCCAGGAGATCCTCTATTGAAGAAACTCATGTATGAGAGTTTGTGAAGAGATCAGACGTGTACAGTATAAAGTCTAGCAGCAGGCCTGTACAACGCTGTGCTGCCTCGGGCTGTGCTTGTAGTTGCACTGCAATTACGCGCAGCTCGTATTACATAATACTGGCCTATTTCGCCTGCAAGGCGCGAACCACTAGCGGAACTCTGCCATGTCGAAATCCCTACTCCCGCCTTCACCACCACCCCCACCAGGTGATCCCGGAGGAGTGTTCGACGATTATCCAGTTGATCGCAAATCATGTCAGCTTCTTGGCCCGACTGCACTCGTACGATTCATCCCCTTCCATAATGTATCATCCCAACACAGCGTCTTTAGGTCGTGCAGGGCCTGATGGGCGTGCTCGTCATTTCCTCTCTTCTCTTCAAAAGACATAGAGAAAAGCCAATGCGACCTTGGCGTATCTGGTGCGTTCATACCTTCTTTATCGCTCTACGCAGGCACCCACATCCCCATTGCAGGTTGTTCGACGTGTCCAAACAGGTAGTCGGCCAGATGTTTGTGCACGGCGTGAATGTGTTCGTATCGGATGTTGGCTCGACGCGTACGTCTGGGAACGCATGTGTGTATTACTTTCTCAATATCCTACTTGATACCACCCTCGGTATGTTCGATTTTTCTCGCCCCGCTCCAAGTGCCCTTACTTATGGAATATGTACACGTCCCAGGTGTTTACGCCATCTATATCACCCTTTTCTTCCTGACATGGTACTTCACCGAGAAGCTAAAACTAAAAGGGCTCCGGTCAGGACAATATGGCTCACCACCCTCCCTCATCTATTGGGTCCGCCAATTGGGCATCTATGTCGTTTCCCTCACTTCTATGAAACTCTTTGTCGTCGCCGTTGTCGCCTTTTGGGATGTTCTATCGGACATCGCTGCGTGGTTGCTAAGTTGGCTAGGTGACGGTGACACTGCCCAGGTCATCTTGTGCGTTGTGTCTGCGTGTGCTATTCCGGCGCGTCTCACTAATCCCGACGCTCCGACGCGTGCGCAGCACTATGGGCCTCTTCCCAATCTTCATGAATATCATCCAATTCTGGGTCATCGACTCGATCATCAAAGTCGGCGGTGTCGGGGGCCTCGGGGCACCGCCTGAAGAGCCGGATGAAGCCGACAACGAACCGCTCTTCAACGCAGTCGACGATCCCGACGGTGATGAGGATGAAGACGACAGCGGAGAGGCAGTCTTACCCAAACGCGACGTTGAGGCACAGACGCGCCTGCGAAAATCGACCGACTCCACGCACACGTACCCGCCCAGCCTGCCGGGCTCGCCGACGGGCCCATCAACGAACATCCACTACCCGGGCCGGTCGCCTCCACCCATCTCGCGCAGCCTTCCCCTGACCCAATGCCACCACTCACCTCCCGCGCCGCTTGCTCCCACGTTCGGCCGGGGTGCTTGCGCCCAACTTGCACAGTCCACCACCGAAGGCTAACGGGGGTGTGGGTGCTCGGACGAAGGAGGACTGGCAGGCATGGGACGGCGAGGAGGATTGGGCTGAGCGTGTTGGCGAGGAAGATTGGACGGGGCGACGAGCCGAAGCTAGGATCGACGGCACTTGGAGAGCCGAGGAGGGCTCATGATACACTATTACCTTTTCTCATAGCTCTTTCGCATTTTGCTTTCCAGTGGGAAGGGATCAATCGGCATTCACACGCATGCGCCCATAAACAATAGCCTTAGTAATGGGGTGTACATCTTATTCACGCGGTTGCCAACAATTAGTAATGTGAACACTGAGTCCATGTGGTGTGGTGAGTCATGAGAGCAGAAAAGGTTCTGGGGTGCCCTTGCCCAGCCAATAGGTGAGGGTTATTGTGACTCATGAGAAAATTGGAAATTATAGAAGGTTCAAGGGTCCTAGAGAAGATTCTAGAACAGGTTTTGGGGTGCCCCTACTCAGCCAATAGGTGTGGCTCATGTGAGAAAATTTGAAATTACACAGAGTATAAAGCTTCTGGCTCATCCCCCATTACTCTTCACTCCTCTTGACCTTATACCACCATCAAGACAAAAAAATTTGCAGTTGTTCCTTTTTCTTTCAAGAGTCTGTCATAAGAAGAGATTTTTTTTCAACAGTCTCTCAATATCTGTGACACTCAACTAGTGGACCTATCAAGAACTGTGGCCACACAGTCAACAACCTCAGTATATACCACCTCTCAGCAATTCTTCACCATTTCACCAACCAGTAAGTTGAACCATTGCAATAAAAAAACATTATTAACAAATCTACTTTCTTCTTTCCAGAGTTCGAGCAGCACAGAGCCCAGAGGGCTTACCGGCCATACCCGTCCAATCGGACCCTAAATTCACTACCACCCATTGATACCATAAACGGCGTTCACTTCACCGCGAACAACATGAACCGATCGGGGACATCATCTACCCCTACCGAAGAATACCCTTCAGATTTTTATCTGGAACGAAAGGGCGATGGGTGGTCATGCAAGAAGCAGAACAAACGCTTTCGTGTTGTCAAAAACGTGATCAAAATCAAACAATCGGACGCTAAACCCGAGAACGTGCCCACGGAGCAGCAGCGTCACAAAATGTACGACGAATCGGGTAATTTCTCGCAGCACGTACAGCAATATCAGGGAGACCACATCTTCCAGCTGTGGGTGCACAAGATCGGGCCGTACCTTGCTGACTGGGTGTTCGACAAGAGGAGTGATAATGATCGTGAGTAGTTTATATTTCTCTTTCTCTTTCTAAATAAGTATGTTGACGCGCGTAAACTCCAGCGACGGCGCACATATTGCCCTGGAAGCTCATCGGTTTTCCGCCGGGCTACACGCTCTGGGTCCACCTGACGGGCGACAAGAGCGACCCAGCCAACCCGCGCACAGACGCATACCTCTATGGCTCCCCACACAAGATCTTCCGCTCCCCAATGGAGTTCGTCGAACACGCGATATGGCTCATGAAGAGCGGCTCCGCCAGCGTCCAGTGTCTCTGCAAATACTGCACCCCCGGCCAGAACCAGATTGCGATCAACCGCCGCCTCAACCACCGCGACGACGACGAGTCTGACGAGGAGGAGGATGGTGGCAATAACAGCGATGGTGCCCCCGCCGCCACTATAGCCGCTATCAACGCGTCGCGCCACCCCATCTTCCGGAACCGTCGTGGCGCTGGCGCCATCGCAGCCGCCGCCGCTACTTCGGCAGCACGTCAAGAGCGGCGCGTAGCGAGGCGCGACGAGAGGTCGCCGTTGTTGATCAAGGCGAAGGATTACCGGGTGGGGAATACCGGCGAGGGCGGGAGCGGCGGTCCTGCTGTGTGAAGCAACCCTGGGCGGGCCCATTGTCCAGGTGGCCTTATACCAACAATCACATTGAAACCCGGATGCGTCCAGCAGGACGAAGCGCTTTTATATCATCAAGCTATCCCTATGACATGTCACTTTCGCTATCACTATCGCTATCGAGGTCGCTTTTTTGTTGTTGTCTTAATCTCCTTTGGTAAAGAGAATATGGAGGGGGGAAGAGTTGCTAGACGGGGGTCGTTTTTCAGTTTCCGAAACTGTATCATAGTACTGTCGATGTCGAAATACTCAAATACTCAATTCAGAATCGTTCCTGTTCCTGCCTAACTCATATGCAAGGGTGCATTTGTGACTATTATGACAGCAGGGTTCCAAGTACTGCAACGCTACACGCGTCTAGTTCCGAAAACTACATAAAAACAACAGTCATATGTGAGCCATCGTGCATCACGATCCAAACGGTGGTCCCAGCCCCATTCCATACGGATTTGGTGGCAGGACCGGGATTGGCATGGGCATCATGACCGGCGACGACGACGCCGCCATCGCCGCCGACTGAAACTCCTGCATAAAGCACCAAAAATCTCAGCACGCAACAACAGAAAAAAAAAAGGGGGAGAGAAAGAAACGCACGTCGACGTGGGTACTGGGTAGCCTGCTCGTGTTCTGCCGCGCGCTCGGCGTCTGCCTCAGCGCTCGGAAGTCGTTCGCCGTGTACGTCCTCGTGAGGCCCGTGACCGCCGGACTGCGCAACAGTGCCGTCGGCGGCGACACCGTGACCATATTGAGCACACCGCGCGCGTGTACTGGCGTCGTTGCCCGCGGTGGCGGCTGTTGCCTCCCTTCGCCGGGGTCCTGCGCCATCTCCGGATCGTCCGAGTCGTGTTGCTGATGCTGGACGTGTGGGCGGAGGAGCGCGTCGAGCGCGAGACGCACAGGCGCACCTGGCGATGGGAGCTCTACGAGCGGGCGGGGCACCGCGTCTTCGGCGTGTGCGGTCTGTAGGTGCATGCGCACGTGCTCGAGCGCGGCGCGGCGCGGGCCGGGAAGCGCGCTGGCGAGCTCGTCGCAGAGCTGCGCGAAGGTGTCGGTGGAGATCCCGTGCAGCGCGGCGAGCTGCGGAAGGCCCGCGTGTGACTGTTCGACGAGCCACTCGAGCAGCGCGAGCACAGCCGGGGCCTCTGCCATCATCGTCGAAGTAGAGGGTGAAGAAGGAGCAGATGAAGGGGAGGTGGCGGAGGCTATGACGACGAGGGCGTCGCCTAACTCGCTCGAGAGCCTGTCCGGTTCAATGGTCCGGATGGGTACCTGCCGCAACGCCAAGAGTGCGAGTGCCATGGGTGTTGATGTGGGTGTGGAAGCGGGTGGCGACGCGTGCTGCGCAGCACGCAAAAAGACGAGTGCGAGCACAAAGCACAGGCTGCGGTCAAGCGTGCCGGACTGTACGAGCGCCTGGGCAAGTTCGACTTGCTCGTGCGACGCGGCGCGTGTCGCGAGGAGCAGGTTCATCGCTGTTGCGAGGAGGCCGGCAGGTTCGGGCTCGGCGCCGATGAACGTGAGAAGGCGCTGCGAGGTGGGCACCGTCCCGCGCACGAGGTCGTGTAGCAGGCGGAGCGCAGAGACTGCCTGATGCGCCTTGACGGCACACAGCGCGGGTGAGGGGTCGTGTGCGGGATCGTGTGCGGCAAGCACGCGGAGCGCACCACCGAGTGCGCGAAGCTCTTCGAGCACAAGCCACTCCGCGAGGCCGAGTACGCCACCATCGAGTTCCGCGAGCCGCCGCACGAGGTGCGCACGCCCGTCTACATCCAGCACGCGGAAGAACGCCGCCAGCTCCGGCAGAATGCGCGGCAACGCCTGTCGTGCCGTGTCGGCGCCGGGAGCGTCAGACTCGGGCGGTAGCACGAGGTCCACGAGGCTCAGTGCGTGCTGTGCACGTCGCGCGGGGTCCTGCGATGCCGCGCTTGCGCCGGGGATGTCCGCGCCGCGCCGCAGCAGGGAGCGCAGGACGAGCTCGGGCTCAAGCGCGCGAACAACACCAACGCACGTCCCCCGGAGCCCCTGTGCTACACGCGTGCTGTCCACGGAAACCAGCATGTCTGCCGCATCTGCCGACGCGAAAAGGTCCGCAACAACGTTGACGAGGCCGTGCGCGGCGCGCCCCGGGAGGGGGTAGGTAGGTATGAGGTGTGCGAGCACTTGCAAGAGCTCGTTTGCGGCGGCCAGGAGGTCTGCCAGTGATGCGCGGGAGGAAGAACCCGCGAGGGGCGGCGGCAGGGCGAGTGAGAAATGCGCCTGGGCATCAGTAGTGAGGGTCTCGAGCGCGGCAAGCAAGTGGAGGGGCAACCCGTGAGTGTTCTGAGCCCACAGTGCGTTGAGGGTGACCCACTCGCCCTCGTCAGAATCGCCAGTTGAGAGCCCGTGTGCGAGGACTACAGTAGCGATGCGGAGCTTGAGTAGATCGTCGGCGGAGATAGGCTGTGCAGGGGTGTGTACGAGCTCCTTGATCGCAGCGGGAAGCCCATCGTCAGCGAGACGCGCTAGGGTACGTAAGGTGGTGCACTCTGCGTCGTTGATCGCGGAAAACCCAGGTTGAAGTTGGAGAAGACACTTGACGAGGTGGGGAGACAAGAAGGCACGCGGGTCGCGTGCGAGGTCGTACAGGATATGCTCGGCATGGATTCCAGAGCGCGTCGGCGTGTCGTCGTCCATCATGCATTCAAGGCGGAAAATCATCTGGCGGAGGAGCAGGAGGAAGTTCAGAACCTTCGGCAGTTGCGTCAGTTTTAAACAGGACAGGACAAGGTAAACGGCTAGGCGCACTTCTCGATAGTGCGGGGCGCCCTGCCATACACGCATAATGCCAAATGCACGTGAACGACACAGTTCATTGGGAACGCTGTCCGCCCACGCGTAAGCGGCAAGCACGCACGCGACTCCTACCCAAGCACGGAGCTCGACGAGTTCCTCCGCTTCGGAGATGCGCGCGACGAGATCAGGGTGTGTGACAAATGCGTGCAGAGCGACACCGAAGGACGGCTCGTCTCCACCAAGGTCGCGCAGGACCGCTCTCGCAGGTGCAAAAGAAGCATTGGGTTCCCAGATTGCAACCAAAAGTTCGCCCCAGCCACGCAGACGATCGATTAAGCGCTGTGCTGCGCGCTTCACGTAGGGGTCCAGCCCTGGGCTGCGCCCGAGAGTCTCGAGTTCTTTATGGATATCAACTGCAGCCAGTGCCTTGGCAATGTCAGGGTTTGCGGCTGCGACTAGAAGGTGCTCGAGCGTGTCCTCGTCCATGGAGGAAGAGTCAAAGATAGTTCTGATATCGATGCGGTCCTTAGAGGAGACTCGAAATGAGTGTGTATGGCACGGTGATAAATGAAAGCCATACGACGAGGAGGCGAGAGAGCTCGCGATGTTGGCAGGCGACGCGGGAGAGGATCCCTGCTACCAGATAGGACTGGTTCTCACTCTGGTTCATGTGTTAGCTAGGGAGTGAATGCATGCATATATGACAAAGCGTGCGTACCTTGGGACCGATCGCCTCCGCGACCCTGTCCGCGAAACGCTGCAACACATTAAGCGGGATATCATCTGCAACCGGCTGACTTGTCAATTGATATGCATAGTCCAGGTCAAACTCCATCGGGTCAACATCGAGATCTGGGTGGAGATATGGAAACTCGGGGAGATCCCAGTCGTCGTTGGCTGGCTTGAGGCAGAACATGAGGCGGATGACAAGGGGTAGAGGCGGTGCATCGGGGATGAGGGAGAGAAGGTTGCGTGTTAGCGTTGTTGGATCTTCCGAGTTCGCAGGGTCAAGGGGAGGGGACAGTGGTGTTGGGTTTAGCGAGGGAAGTGTACTGGGGACATAGGATGAGGGAGCCGAGGGGAGCTCGGACGCCACGTCGCCATATATAGCCATGGAGAGTTTTGTAAAATTACCCTTGACTATCATGAGACGAGAAGCAAACTATGAACGTCATGACTCAGATTGTGTTCCTAGGAACGAAGAGACGGACCTCGCCCCCCATGTCCACGGGGTACTCGGCAAATCCGCCAGTATATGCTAGCGAAGTGGGCACGAGAGCATTTGTGGCCTTTTGCTTTTGCTTGGAGTCGCTAGAGATGGGGTGAGCATTGAAGAAAATGTCGAGGACAAAAGCCTCTGGCTCTGTCACCCTTTCGCGATCGTTAGTGAATGACCAGGAGATTTCGGTATCACACGACTTACGAGACTATCTCTGGTTGTTCTGCAAACGGCACCGCATCCTTTGGGAATATCCTCAGGGAACGCACGCGTACCAGAGAGGAGAACCTGAGGGCAGCGAGATTGGAAGGACCGACTGGCTCGAGAGTGGACCAGTGAAGCAGCATCTTGCCAGTCACGTGGGGGAGCGACCTTGGTCTGGGCCACTCTTCTTCCGGACTTGGTCACAACACAGTACAACATAATGGCTCTCAGTCCACCAAGCATCAAACTCCCTGGCCTGTCCTTACATCCGGAAAACAACAACAACGGGAACGGCGGCAACAATGGAAACGGGAACGTGGGCCACAAGCGTGCCCGCAGTCGCAGCGTCCTCAAAGTTGAACACGTAGACAGTTCGAACGACGAAACGCTCGATCAAGCGGCGTACGAGAATATCAATGCCGAGTGGGTCAACCGCAAAGGTTCGTAGTGCTGCTACTGCAGTCGAGCCTTGTATCGTGATCTCTGGTCCTCTTTTCTGTTCAGGCGCATGGATGATCCACGTCGTGCTCATCGCAACCGGCAAAGTCATCATCGATGCAATACCCGGCATAACACAGAACATCTCCTGGACGGCTGTCAACCTAACCTACCTCGCCGTGCGTAGCTTTCTGTATATCCCCTGCACCCCAGGTTTAAAAACTCAACGATCATAATTTTTTTTTACGACAGTGCTCATACTTGATGTTCCACTGGGTAACCGGCATCCCATTCGGCAGCGCAATGCACGGTGGCGCATACGACGACCTCACCCTCTGGGAGCAGATCGACGGCGGTGCGCAGAACACCCCCTCGCGCAAGTGGCTCTTCTCCGTCCCCGTCGGACTGTGAGCTCTTGTCTTTCAATCTCTCCCCGCAGTTGCTCACGCGACTTGCTCTTACGAAAGCTTCCTGCTCTCGACGCACTACACTAACTACAACCCGTGGCTCTTCGCGGTCAACCTTTCCGCCCTTCTCTTTGCGCTCGTGCCTAAGTTGCCCATCGTACGTGCCACCTCAGTCGTCGTCACCTGTGCTGACACAGCTGACACCGCCCCCGACGGGTACAGGCGCATCGCCAACGCTTACGTATACTTCCCGAAGAATCCTCTGGCATCACTACGCCCATTTCCGGTACCAGCACCCCACCAGATTACTTCCGTCCCCCACCCGAGCTTCGCATAACAGATGCTCAGTTCCATTGATCCGTTGGCGAAGCGAAACGGAGGACGGGGGGCGGAAGGGCGCTCTAGAATAGCCGAGATCTTTTACCAAGTAATGTCGCATTGTCTCAACATCTGGCACCCCGTACACCCAATTGGCACTTTAAAGATACTTAATACGTTAGCTGTTCTTGTTCATTTGTTATCCTCTTTCTAGATCTGTACGAGCTCTCTATGCCGGTTCTTCCATACCTTCTTTTGGAGTGCCTCTATGTTCTTTTTAGTTTATGACGACTCGATGAGCAAGTCTTGATACTGCAGTAGTCGCAACCTTTTGAGAAACCGAAGAGGGTCAGAGCCGAGCTGACTTCGAACGAAGGGTCTTTCTTTACTCACAGATTCCGCAGCAACATCAGAATCGTCACCTTTCCCACAGCAGGCATGTACAACGAAGCCTGTACAACCCAAAAAAAGAAAACGCACAGCCGTTAAGAGATCGCCGTACTCTTATAGATAATTGGCGTGACCACACACGCACCTTGTCTCGTACGTCCGCCTCAAAGTTCTTCTCCGCTGCTACGTTCACGCACACGCACCCATCCTTGAGTGCTGCCGTCGGCACCTTGTACGTCGCGCTGGGCACAGCCGACACCACCACGTCCGAGAGAGCGAGGCACCGCTCGAGGTCCAGCTCAGGCGGGGCGGGACGCACCACGTGATGCGGGTGGTATGCCCGCTGTGGTGCACTGGCACCGGCCACCGCCGAAGCGGGGCGTTTGGTGTACTCCTGTATCGAATCGATGTCGACGGAAAAGACGCGTGCACCATCGTTGGCGAGGAGCGCCGCAAGCGGGCGACCTACCACTTCCGATCTTACCCATACACAACAAAGGATCAAAGGGGTTAAGGGATCAAGGAGCGGTGTGGGGAGTTGGGATTTACCGATTAATGACGGTTACGGTGCGGCCGTAGGCGCGATCGCCGTAGGGTAGCAGCACGTTGTACACTCCGACGCGCTCGAGCGCTTTCACGACGGCGAGGGGCGTGCATGGTAGGATCGATTTGACGGTTCCGGGTGGCGGGGTGGCATCGTTGGTCAACGGTGCTGCCACCGCGAGAGAGGGCGAGGACGCGAGCAGGGACTTTGGCTCGAGGAAGCGGATGCTGAGTGCAGGTCAGAGCAAAGGGTAGGTGTGAGTGCGAAGAGGGAGGGGACGAAACTTGTGGTAGAGGTTGTAGTGGAACTTGTAGTTGAGCCCTTCGACGTCCTTGAAGGGCGAGACGATCTGCTGCAAGTAGTGGTCCTGTTGCGTGTGTTTGATATATGTATAAGAGGGCACGAGAGGCGAGATGCGTACCTGCTCCTTCCCAAAAATCGGGTAGTACACCTGGGAGATTGTTTTTTGTTCTTGAGATAAGATGGACAGCGTATGACGATCGAGCAAGCCGTACCATGATCCCGTCGACAGAGTTGTCCGCGTTCGCCTCGATGATCGCCTCCTCGACGCCGTCGTCCTCGGCCACGTCACGCAACTCAAACGCGATGCCCAGCGCCGCGCACTGCCTGCGCGTAAACTCGGCGTAGGATCGGCTCGGTGCAGCACTCGCGGTAGCGAGGATGCCAACAAGTTTCGGTGGCCCACGCGGGCGCCCCGTCGTTGAAGACGAAGATGAGGTGGAAGAGGAAGAGGAAGATGGGGCCAGGACAGCAGCGAGGTTCGCTTTCACTTCGGCGAGGAAAGGCTCCGCGATGATGTCCGCTTTGAGGAGGATGCCTTTGGGTGCAGGTGCGGGAGCTGGATCTGGACGTGTCTCTACCATCGTCGTTGTCGTCGTCGTCGCTGTCGTTCGTCAATAAAGTTTCAAGGTGCGAGAGAAGCGATTAGATCTACACGTGCTAATGAAGACCTCCGCGGTTTGTCAAACCCAATGTGGAACATCCTAAGGTAGCCCTCGTTGTCTAATGGTCATGACGTCAGACTTCTATTCAACGGGCATCTGGAGGTTCCGGGTTCGAGTCCCGGCGGGGGTATTGGGTAACCTTTTTGAGCGGGTGTGTCCTCGGTTCGATTAATTTCCAGTTCACGTCACCGATGTTACGGAAGGTAAATTAGAACGCGTGTCTCTGTTTCATCGGACTCCATTGCACGGGTCCTTTCCGTCAATACTTACTAAGACGTATGTAGAAAGTCCACTCGCACGCCTCCCGATTTCCTTATCTCCCCGTGGAAAAGCGCCGTATCTATCTTGCTCACCTACCCCCATCATGTCCTCGGAGAAGCGTGCCAAGGCTGTCGACCTATCCCACCACGTATCTGACTTTGCTCGCAGATATGCGCCCTCCCCTCTCAAGGGCCTCCAGAAGTACTACGGCAAGAGTGAGATTATCCTTGCTGGTGGTGAGCTGTCCTTCCTCCTTCCTTCAGATAAGCACGAAACATCGCTCTTACATCTTACTATAGGATTGCCCAGCCCCGACTACTTCCCCTTCACCTCTGTTTCCGCCAACATCCTCCCAGTTGACGCGTTCCCGCTCGCCGTGCCACGCGCCGCCTCTCCCACTTCCACGTCTTCCTCACCCTTCGGATGGCTATGGCGCATCTTTGGTGGAAGCGCTGGTCGCAAGGACGACACCACGGCGCGCATAGAGGTTCCCCGCGAACCGCGCCCCGATGATGGTGGGCTCAACCTCGCTGCGGCGCTGCAGTATGGCCCCGCGACCGGCCTTCCGCCCTTGCGGATGTTCATCCGCGAATTCACGGAGCGCGTGTATGCACCCGCATACGATAACTGGACCACGCTCGTCCAGACAGGTAACACGGACGGGTATGGGCCCCTTGTCATTGTCGCGTTCGGTTGCTGGTGCGATTAAGGGTGGTGTTTCGGCACGCTAGGTGGGGCCGCATTGCCAAGTTGCTACTTAACCCGGGAGACACGCTTCTCGTCGAGGAGTGGACGTATGCCTCTGCGTTGGCGAGTGCCCGTCCCATCGACTTGCGCTGGCAAGCCGTCCCCATGGATAGTCAAGGCATGCGCGCAGACGCACTAAGAGAGATCCTAGCCGGATGGAACGTCGAGAAAAGTGGGCCGAGGTACGCGTGTTTATATTGCCGGCACCAGTTCACACGTTAAACGGAATGTCGATTTCCAGGCCACGGGTGATCTACACCGTGCCCGTGGGACAGAACCCCAGCGGGACCGTATGTATAGCCACCTAATCGCAAATATTTTCAATCTTGATCTGATGCTGGCACCAGACGATGGGACTCGAGCGCAAGAAGGCCATTTATGATATTTGCGTAGAATACGGTGCGCTCGATAACCCATGGTCGTTTTTCTAAGCTCAGGCAGATGGGACAAGACGTCATCATTGCCGAGGATGACCCATACTTCTTCCTCCAATTCGGCGAGTTTGTGCCAAAGTCGCAGCGTAAAGCGGCCGAGCGCGAACCCCCTGCGGGAGAGGAGGTCTCGCGCTTCATCGATAGTCTCGTACCCAGCTTCCTCCGAGTCGACACGCAAGGGCGCGTCATCCGCATTGACACTTTCTCCAAGGTTTGTCCATCTCTTTACGTCAGCCTAATCACCACACACTACTTGCTCCTCCTATAGACAATCGCGCCGGGAGTGCGGCTCGGGTGGTTTACGTGTAGCCCGCTATTCGCAGAGCGACTGGAACGCATCGGCGAGACGTCGACGCAGAACCCGTGCGGACTTGGGCAAGCGCTCGTGATGGCTCTGCTGACGCAGTGGACGTTTGATGGGTATATCCGCTGGCTGCGCGGCTTGCGCACGCAATACAGGCACCGTCGCGATTTTCTCGTAGATTGCCTTGCGGAGGAATTTGAGCTACTCCCAGCGCCCGGTACCGCCTCCAGCGGCCCAGCGGCATTGCTCTGCGGGTACCCGCGCGGGAGCCGTGGCGGCGGCTTCCGGGATGAGAAGACGAGGGCTATGCGGCCGCTGCTGTCGTTCGTACCACCTTCGTCGGGCATGTTCGTCTGGGTGAAGTTGTACTTTGGGGACGTGCCGGACAAGAGGGACGAAGACGACGGCTCGGTGCTCACGCCAGAGCGTCAGTTCTGGCAGGAACTCGCTGAGGCGGGCGTCCTGGTCGCCCCTGGGTGGTTCTTCTCGCCAGAGACGCACACGGCGCAGGGTGGTGGGCCGCGCACGGAGGCGGACCGCCAGATTGGGCATGTGCGCCTGAGTTACACTCCATCGGACGTGAGTGCTGGTGGTTTTTTTTCAATTATGCCGGTATTGTGAGAATTAATCGGGACCACCCAGATGGAAACGACGCGCCGGGCCATTAAGATTTTCGCGCAGACGCTCAGGGATTTCTGTCGTGTTTAGTGTTTATTGTGTTTATAGGATAATCGTGTTGTAAACTGGCTAGGTTCGCTGATACGAAATGGATGGATTCGCAGTGAGGGGACACATCATGTGTTCGCCGTCTCTAGGTCTGCGTATGATATTGCTCGTTTCATTTGCAGCACCATAGGGATCACGACATCAAAAGCTCTGCCAAGTTCCGAGTGGAGTTTCCAGGATTGTATTCAGTTGAAGGGCAGAGGCCGCCCACGCGCCCAGGAAAGGACGGCGTCACTAGACAAAGGACATGTACCCCCGTATCTCGAACAGTAGCAATTGAGAAAGTGAGTGGTGGCAATGTGATTCAGATGAGTGGGGTCAGAGAGCGTCCCCTAAGCGCTAAGCGAGGGTGCCCCGTGGCAGTCCCGTGGCTTTCGTACCTGTTGACCCAGACTTATGTTGCCCTGGCGGTCGCCAACGAAACAGGCCTGAGGTTTTAACAACTACAACTACCGCTACTATACTGGGAGATGTCGTCTCTCATACTCGGACGCGCACCTGACGTTGGAAGAGCGCAATCTCCTCGCGTACAAGCACGTCACGGGCACGCTTCGCATCACTTGGCGCACAGAAGCAGGAGGCCAACGACAGTTGTCCGACGACACGTGTCCCGGTCTGTCTCCTCCCCGTGCTGACGTACGGGTGCTAGCTGCGGTACACAGGCAAGCAGGTAACCTTTCGTCAACGAAAAGGTCCAGAATGGGGCAGTGAGAATTTTATCTGGGATCCTTTCGCACGGCCCAGCGACTCCTAGGTTGTCTCACCAATGGACATTAGCCGGAAAACGCTGACCAAAATTCTGTGCTTCGGATACCTCGAGCGAGTCAAGTGCTACAGGGCTCCACAGTCCGAAGGTGACCCCTTCACCGCTCAGAGACCGGGAGTCGACCAAAATCGACACAACCTAAACTAGCGGAACAGGTTTCCCTTCCCGTGCTGGCCACGTAATAGTGGACATCTCTCCTCTTATCGGCGCAGCTTCTCTGCCACAGAGTACTTTCTAACCAAGGACGAAATGATGCGAAATGACTTGAGATCACGCCAGCGGTCCTCTACTTCGAAGGGAGAGAGTGGGGATATGAGAGGTACGTGCCAGGGGAGGCAATGGCCAAGTACGATATGAACATAGCCGCCATTCAGCCTGCTTTACTCTACTCGCCAAGCTACTCAAGCCAGTTTTCGCACACTTTTTTGTGGCGCATCTTGCAGCGCATCCTGATTACAACTGGCCCACCTCACCGCACGGTTTCCCACATCCATAACCGGCGTGAAGTTCGGGACCTGTTCGATGGGGGTGAATGAGGTAAATGAGTCGCGATATGCTGCTGTTAATAGTAGCGGCCCGCTCCCTGCGGTGTAGCCGCTAAACGCCATAGCCGAGTACGCGGTAGTGTGGCCTCCTTGACCTCCGCGATGCTGGCCGAACTCTGAGGGGTCTTTCTAGTTCCGGAACTTGCGCTCTGACTGACATTCTTGCTACCGGACTCCTTAGCCTTCTCGTCCCCGCGTCTCCTCGGCTCTCTGCAATCGCGCTTTAGGCGGCCTTCTTTCCTGGGGTCGAAGCAACTGCGTTTTTCTTCCCTTTTTCCTGAGAGCCTGCCCCGCCGCCCAGACCTGCCGGTGTCAGACGCGAACGTGTATAGGGCGCTGTCCCCCGTCTGTGTTCCCCCACGCCTTGGCGCGTTCACAATCTGGCGCGGATCATATTCGTTGGCTGCATAGTTCATCACCATGGTTGGTGTGGCGTGAGACTCTTCCCGGACACTTCCACCGCCACCGATATCAATGCGAAGTAATTTCGATATGATTTCGGCATGGACTTGATGAGAATGGCAGAATACTCGGAGTCGGGGATGGCGACGCCCATCCCTGCGAGCTCCTCGTTCATATAGCGCATCCGGTCGACTTGAGGTTTGTCCGTCTCCTTTACGTCAGCTTGATCGCCACATTACGTACTCATATAGGCAATCGCGCCGGAGGTGCGGCTCGGGTGGTTTATGTAGCCCGCTTTTCGCAGAACGTCTGGAACGCATTGATCGGTGAGACGTCGACGCAGAACCCGTGCGGACTTGGGCAAGCGCTCGTGATGGCGTCGTTGATACAGTGGAGATTTGATGGTTATATCCGCTGGCGTGGCTTGCGCACGCAGTACGAGCGCCGTCGCAACTTTTTGATTGTCTTGCGGAGGAATTTGAGCTGCTCCCAGCACCTGGTACCGCCTCGGGCGGCCCCGTGGCCTTACTCTGCGTGAGCCCGCGCGGAGAGAAAGCGGGAACTATGCGGCTGCTGCTGTCATTCGTGCCACCATCATCGGGCATGTTCATATGGGTGAATATTGTCGGAGCATTAGTTCTGGCGGGAACTCGCTGAGGCGGGCGTCCTGGTCACCCCTGGATGGTTCTTCTCTCCCGAGACACACACGGTACGAGGCGCTGCGCCGCGCACGGATGCGGACCGCCAGACCGGGCGTGTGCGCCTGAGTTACACTCCGTCAGACGTGGGTCCTGGCTTTTTTCGATTGTGTTCTACGCCGGCATTGCAGATTGATGGTTACCTTCCGGATGAAGGCGACGCGCCGGGGCGTAAAGATTTTCGCGCAGACGCTCAGGGAGTTCTGTCATGTTTAACTTTGATCAGGTCAATGGGGTGGTCGTGATATTAACTGACTGGGTTTGCTAAGACGTAATGGATGGATTCGCAGCGCAGCCCCGCACATGGTAGGGATGATGATGTCTAGGGCAAGAACGGGATTTCGTCGCCAAGTCCGAGAGGTGTTGCCGGAAGATTCCGTATTCAATTGAAGAGTGGAGGCCACCCTAGCGCTCAGGAAAGGGCATTACCACTCGGCAGCACAGGACCAGGCTGTAGAGCCCGTACAGTGTCATCTCCCAAGATACGGTACATATCGGCGTTTATCTTGGGAAACGCCAGAGTAGAGTTTACATGCTAGTTCGGCGCTGCGACCGCGTGCCTAAGAACAGATGATAGGGGATCAGACAGGAGAACGAAGGTCATGCACGCCCGTGTCTCAGGGGCAGTAGCAGCCAGAAATGGGAGCAATTAGAAGGTGAGTGGTGGCGATGTGATGGTGGGTCGAGCAAGCGACCCCTAAGCGAGCGAACCCGGATCCTTGCCTATCTGGGGCTATTTATCGGACCGATAGATCCAAACTTGGGTTGCCCCGGCGGCCGCCACCTTTTGGATTGCGGCACAAGGGCATGCACAAGCGCGACACGTTTTTCCGCTTTGCTCCCCATTTGTTCACATGCCCATTGCCCCAACCCTGGTGCCACTCACCCATCATCAGCCCGCTCGGGCCTTCATAAAAATGTATCTACTCTCGGGAACATTGCGCTCCTCCCCTTATCCTTGCCCCCCGTCTTCCCCCACTCTCCCTGTCCTGTCTATCTGATCCCGAGTCGCTGCCATGTCTCCCGTGCGCCAGTTCCGCCCCCCTCTGCGCCCCCAACCACCTCTCACTTGCAGTAGGTAAACACAAGAACAAGTCGCACGGAGTGTCTGGCGCTCGCCAAGCTCGCAGAGCAGGCCGAACGGTGGGACGGTACGTTGTGCTTCACATGTTCCTTGGGTCTCGTTCCCTCCCATCTCCATCCTCTCGTCGGGGGCGCACGATCGCTCAACGAACGCGGGCTTTCCCGCCCCAAAAAATGAAAAAGACGTCATCAAGCAGCTTAAATCCGTCATCTCGTACTCGGACGCGCGCCTGACGATGGAAGAGCGTAACCTCCTCTCAATCGCGTACAAACACGTCACGGGCACGCTCCGCACCAGCTGGCGCACCGTCGAAGGCATCGAGAAACAGGAGGCAGCCAGCGGCTCCGCGATACCCCGCGAGCTCGTGCTCATCCGCCGCCAGCGCGAAAAGATAGAGCTCGAGCTTGCAGACGCGTGCCAGGACCTCCTCGATTTGCTCGACCGGCACCTCGTCCCCGCTGCCGAGGCAGGCGAGGAGCGTGTATTCTACCACAAGATGCATGTATCCATCCACCCAAATTCCACCTTAAAAGCTTATCTTACCCGGCGCACGGTGTTTTCCACAGGCAGGGCGACTACCACCGGTACCTCGCAGAGTTCGCACGCCGGCAGCAGCGTGAGCGCTCGGCGCTGCTCGCGCTTGAGGCGTACAAGGCGTCGTACAAGCATGCGTTTGGCACGTTGCCGCCGTGGCACCCGACCCGCCTCGGTGTCGCGCTCAACTTCTCCGTCTTCTTCCATGACGTGCGCGGCAGTCCCGACCGTGCGTGCCACCTCGCAAAGCATGCGTTCGATGAGGCCGTCGCCGCTATGCATGCCACGCCGGAGCATACGTTCCGGGACTCGCTCATGATTCTTCACTTGCTGCGCGACGACATCATACTGTGGTCGGCAGAAATGCAGCCGGATGGTATGTGCGTCATTTACTTTTTTCATCGTGGTTGATGTTCTTACTAGAGCCTCTCTTCTCTGTCTTGGAAGCCCGAGCGGAGCCGACACCCGAACAGATGTGATTGCGTCGGCACAGCACCTATGCCTATGAATTTCCTTTTTTTTTTTCGTTGATTTTTTTTCGCAAATAATGTAGCTTCTGTACTGACCCGCCATTTTTTCTTCTTTCTGATCATGTGTAGCACCGACGGAATTTTTTACTCGATTGGTCCTCACACTTTTGTGTCCTCCCGCAGTTGCAGACTTTGCAGGTGATCATCTTTTATCGATGCATTTTGCGATGCGTGCAACAGTCAGAACAACATAGTAAAACGCCGTAAAATCCATCAGTTCTACCAGTGCGATCTGCTCGCTGGACCATCTGGTTCGAGGCGCCAGAACCGCACACCAATGCAGTGGAAGTCCTTGACTCAGCGTGGGAGGAGGTCCGCGCAGTCAGCGGTCTTTCTCGTGTTATGTAACCTGCGCATCGCTGTTGTTCTTGGACAGCTCACAGTCCGCGACAAGCTCATGTTCGGCGCGACAAAATCATCTTGTGGTTGGCTGAGACGCTACAGGATGGTCACATTTCGTCCTCGCTGGTCCGAGTCGAAGAGCTGTTATGACGAGTTTCTCTTTGAATCAGAGATTCAGAGTGATGAGCGCAGCGGCTCGAGAAAACATGGAATGCCTCGCCGCCGTACCTGTGACGTCTTTTTGTCACAGTTAATGTAGCATGTACCAGCCTCGCCACCCTTTTTCCTTCCTGACCCTATGTAGCACTAGTACTAATGGAATCATATACATGATCCACCATCACGCTTTTGTGTCCTGCAGCTGCAATTTGGAGGCCTAAATTCGTCACTGCTTCCGAGTCAGTGTCACGGTCATCTCTCTATTTTGCTCTCATGTCGGCCAGGAACGATGTCCCTCCAACTTAGGCGCCGCTTCATTGGCAGCCAATTATTGTAGTAGCCGTCATTACTAGTACGCTCATCGTACAAGAACACGTTATCCCGTTCGGACAGCAATCCTAGATAGTTCTTGACTATCCTCTGCTTGGTCCTTACAGGATCCCTTCGATAATTTTTTTTTCTCCCCCAACTTTGTTTGTGGCAATGTTGGCTGTAGGCGACACGGTTGGGACGAGCAGCCTGAAAACTGCCTTGGATAACTCGCTATGGGGGATTGCTTCGCCGCCCTCGCATGTAGAGTGTCACCGTCAGGTTTGTTCTGACATCTGACACTCGTAATATGTTGCATGCAGGCGCTTAGCCCTCCACGTTCCCTCTTGAGCTTCTTCAACAGATCTTTCTTTTCTTGGCGGTTCTTTGCCTTCCGCCAGGACGTTTTCTTCAAACGCCCAATCCGAGTCGACCGGACTGGATAGCGGTATCACATGTCTGTCGCTACTGGCGTTCAGCCGCGCTCAGACTACCCGAACTCTGGTCGACCATCATCCCAGGTTTCTCCCTCTCTTGGTCCCGGGCCATGGTGGAGCGCTCCGCTCCGTTCCTTATGCGTATTGACATCCGCATCCGTCCCTGCTTCGAGGACAGGCTTCGAATTGCTCGCTGCCTCGAAGCTGTTCTTGATGTGTCCCAGGATACGCACCTTCCGCCTTTCAGGCTACCGCGCCGACGTCCTCAGCGTCCTCGACTGCGTCTGCGGTCAATCCCTCAAAACTCCTCGACCTCTGGGTGTTGGCCTCCACCTCCGACGACATCGACCTTCCAGTCGCCCTGTTCGGCAGAAAGGTCCCCACACCTTCGCCACCTCAAATTCGAAACCTTCCCTCGAATCCGCGCGCCAGGCTGGCTCCTCTCTGGCGTCACGCACTTCACGACCAGCGCAATCTTCTCGCCGGACGAGCTTCTCAACGTGCTACAGGCGATGCCACAGCTCGAGGAGCTGCGCATAGAGGAAATTTTCGACCTATGGTCCAGACCCGCCTGAGCATGTGCCGCCACGGCTCGCCATATTACCGCGCCTCTCGCTCCTCTCCTTCCGCGACATTATGCCGAACGGCCTAGTGAAGCTCTCCTCGCGTATCGATGGCCCCCCTACGCTGCGCAGACACATCTTCTGGTGTATGGGGAAGGCCTCGAACTGGGACGAACGAGCCAGCACGCTCACGGCCATGCAGGCCCTCGTCTCGGGTGACTCTACGCCGGGCGTCAACGATGGTGGCCTGCGGGTCGCACAGATGAGTGGGTATGAGCGCGGCTTGTTCGAGGTGTGGTCCCGGAGGTCCACTCGAAATGCCAAGCGTGGCAGCGCGCGAGGACGCACTATTTCTATTTCATGTCGAATGGCCTCACGACTCCCTTAACCTACAGAGGCGTAGATGACTTGACTACCTACCCCAGTCCATCTTTCCTTCTCGCGAGCCTGTGCGTACAACTCCGCACTGCGCATTATCGAGGACCTCACCATCGCGCCAAAGATCGCGATCGAAGGCACTGGCATCGCCGGCGACCGCCCGACCGACGCGCCGGACGCGCCTAACTTCGCAGCGCAATGGCAGGAACTGCCTGCCGAGCTGCCATTTGTAAAGACCCTGCGTCTACACCGTGGCAACCAATCATGTGTCTCGGTCCTCCGCGCGCTCTCTGCGTCTGCGGACCACCTTCTCCCGCACCTCCAGAGGGTCTTCATTGTCCATTCCGCCGTCCATTCTGCCGCTCCCGCGCGCCCGGACGACGTCTGCGTTACTGGCTCTGGCTCTTCTGTGGTTAGCCGCGAGTTCGTGCAGGCGAATGTGGGTGCGGAGCTAGTGGGAGCTGTGAGCTGCCGGTCTGGGCTGGAAGGTAGTGCTGGCGGGGTGCGAGGTGGATGAGGAGGCACTGGACGCGTTGCAGAAGCGAGCTCGGGTATACATTGGGCACGAGCAGGTGTATGTGTAACCCAGAACAGTAGTTCTTATTTGTAAGAGCAGCGAGGTAGGTGAAGCATGTCCTTTTTTTTTCCGGCGGGATAGAGGAAGGAGGGCCTGGCTTATGGACAGACAACCAGATTGAGCCATAAAAATACCATTTTTAGGGTCGGTGTAGTGGACTCGAGGGGTAAATGGACCTTGGGAAACTAATGGCAGATGGAGTCGTGGTTACAAATGAAATTAGGACCTTTTCCTTCTAAATCAGTCGGTCAGTCGAAGTCACGACGAGCGATTTATGCTTCATTTCCAGAAGAATACAGGAAGTCGAACCTAACGCACCCTCTCGCAGTAGAGTAGTGCTCAGTAGCCTCTATGTCCATGCCAGGTCTTGGACTCGGAATTGTGCATCGCATGGAATGCAAATGCCTCACGATCTAGCGGCATTGTTTCTGATGCCGCCGCCGGCGCAGGGGGGTTGGGAGTACTACCTGCCCTGCGAAAACTCTGCATACAGGAGCCTGAGTCGCGTTACGTGCCTTCGCGGGGGCAGTTACAAATTATGGCGAATATTCTACGAGCGAAGGAGAGTATAAACAGGAGAGAGAAGCTCAGAAAGTGCTGGACGCGACATCATCATGACGACAGAATTAAAGAAGTTCAGTCACTGTAATTACGTCTCAGTGTCCATGTGGGGGTTGCGCGGCAAATTTGCGCCGGATCTGTGATTCACACTCTTTTGTTTTGAACAGACGACTTGAGTCGCGTAGAACTTGTCTTTTGGTCCTGGGCGCTGGGCGGTTGAATAGATCTGTTAGATTTGCGTTTACGCAATGATGCTACAAGTACAGATAGACCGGTGACCGTTTGCTCTATGCGACGGTTGCCTCTCAGTCCACGCCGTGTTGTGGTCGCGCACAACTCAGTGCTGCTGCGCGACCCATCGTTTGCTTCACCTTCTCAATGAGGGTGTCGTTCCTCTCGGGTCCACTTCAGCAACTCAACAGCGACTATACAGTAATATCCAAGGTCTCAAGTTCAAGGACCTCACGAACTCGCCAACTTAGAAGCTGAGGTGGACGTGGAGGGCATGACCTACGACGCAAATGCTGTCCAATCCTCATACTCTTTTTCTTTCACCGCGCGTGCTCAACGGAATTGAACAGACGACTCTCCTCAACTAGTGCAAAATGAGGATGAGTCCAACTTCATTGATGGCTCGGATCATTTCTTTACCATGTATATGGAGGTGGCGGGAGAAGATGACAAGAACACGACAGAAAGATGGCAAGCAGATGCCGATGGGATCCTTGTCTTCGTGAGTCTTTGTTTTGGTCCCGCGCAGTTCTCACTAACTCACCGATTATAGACTGGTCTATTTTCTGCTGCCGTTGCGACATTGGTTTCGGTATCGATCCAAGACCTCCGGCCCAGCTCACAAGATACGACGGCATTTTATCTCGCGAATATTTATCAGCTTCTCGTTGACGCTAATGGGTCCCGAGTGTCCATTCCTTCCGCCCTGTCCAATCCCGCGACTTCGTTCGCTCCACCAATGTAAGCCATCTGGGTCAATACCCTCTAGTTCTTGAGCCTGGCCATCAGTCTCACGTGCGACTTGCTGGCGACATTGCTGAAACAGTGGGCTCGTCGATATATTAAGAGCACACAGCCACAGTGCAGCCCACATAAGTGGGGTCGGATTCGTGCCCCTTTTGCCGAGGGCGTCGACAAGCTCACCTTCCGTGGGCAGTTGAGGCGTTACCCTCCCTCTTACATCTTTCCCTTTTCCTCTTCTTTGCCGGCCTTCTTGTGTTCTTGTCCAACATCAATCATACTGTCTTCAGTGCCGCCGCTTGGTGGGTCGGGCTCTGCACAGCAGCATATATATCCATCACGTTCGTGCCACTCTTCCGACATGACAGCCCTCACCATGCTCCCCTCTCATCCTCGGCATGGTTCCTCACCACTGGCGTACTAATTCTACTCTTCCAACTCCTCTGATGGCTCGCGTGGCTAGAGTGCTTCAGCCATAGTACATAAAAGCACTTCGATGAACGGAGAAGACATTATCACGAATGGCTCGTTCTTGGCCTCTCAAAGACGGCGGAAGGATTTGCTCATAAACTGCCATCTGTGATCGACGGGCGCGCTTTGATGTGGACTCTCGACTGTTCTGATGAAGACCACGAACTGGAGCGGTTCTTTGCAGGCATCCCGGGTTTCTACAACTCAAAAGTTCTCGCTAATCCTATTGGCACTTGCATCAAGCCGAACATGGAGAGGATGACAGAAGCTCTCATTGGTTTTGTGCACCGCACATTAACATCTAATTTGATCGCCCCGAAGGTCAAGACGCAGCGGCTCGTCATTTGCAGGGAGGCGATGAAGGCGGCATTCCTTCGCACAACCCCGCAAATCTTTCGCCGTATCATCAACAGAGAATGGGATGATCTGCTGAGCTCTTTTGAATTTGGGCTCTTGCTCGGGGACGCCGATCACAGCGACCCAGTGACCACTTATCATTCACAGACCGTACTCTCCAACATTCTCCCAAGGATGCAAGGACGCGACGAGCGTTGGTTCCGACTGGCTACTGACCACTTCGAGGCCGGTCTTGGAGAATTATCTTGTACATGGCGACAGCATGTCCTCGCAATTTCCATCCGCATTCTTCGGAACATCGTTCACGATCGTTTAGACTCCTTTTGGCTCGGGGATGCTACCACCCGCTGGAAGGTCCTTGAACTAGTTTCCAAGTTTGACATCCGAGACACTCTTCCCACGCTACGGCATGACTTCTGTGACCTATGGAATGCGACCGTCGACCTAGCAAGGAGCAGCCCGGATTCTCGCTTTCGGTCTGTTTCTATCGCAATCCTCAAGAATGTCCGCAACGCTTACCTCACTTTACATCAGGATACCAATTCCGCCCCGACCGCGTTCTCTTCCTCCACCGCCGATGACGACTATGTTCTGATTCTATCATCTTCTTGCCCCCTGTGCAATATCTCTGGCCATCACCTGCACCCTGCGACCCATACTCTCCGTCCTCCCGTCACACCCCGGGTTCCGTCATTTCCCCTACCACTCCTAGGTTGTAGCGGCTCACAACAAGCATATGACTCAGCACTGTCTCCCGCACCACCTAACATCGTCGTATCTTCCGGCTGTACTCCTCAAATCACTCAGATCAACGTCGACCAACGTCCTGGTATCGTGACTGCTACAACATCTACTTCTCCACCCGCCCAGGCTTCGCCATCTGGCACTGCTCCTCCATTTTATGTAAATATTACCACTGTCCCTCATTCCGTAATACCAGACACCCCACCTGCCTTCCCGATCCCGGTTCTCGACAACACTGTGGAGCCCTCACTGGTGCTACAGTTGGCCGCAGACCCTCCCGCGTCTCATTCAGACCATGCACCTTTGGGACCAGAAACCGATTCCTCGACGCTGGGTACCTCTTCTCCCGTCGCTCCTCCACGGCCGACCTCCGCTTTGGATCGATGCGCTACTACTGATGGTGAGGGTAGTGCGAAGGTTGCCTTGCGCAATGACAAAGCTACGGGCCACCCTTCGGTAAATCCCGTAATTACTACTACCGCCCCGTATAATTCGGTATGATCCCTGCAGCCACCTCCACCATGATCGTCTACAGACACGGCTATCGCGAGTCCTTCTCCATCGTCCCGAGATGCTGAGCAACGGGGAAATCAACCTCCACACTCCTTACATGGCGAGTCTACTAGTAAGACATAGTGTCGATTTGCTGGACTATGTACTGGCGTTAGTAGCTCGAGCAAACGTTTTGTGGTGTCACGTTCTTTGAGTTAGTGTATTGTTCGCTGAATTTTTGAAATGGATTTTTGTATGGCTTTGGCACATGTTTTTCACTGTCAATTGCGAGTCGCTTACGGCATGGGGAGATTAAATTCTGAATAGCAAAGTCACACCTATTTCCATAACTCTTCGGGGAGTCTTTCTTGAATGGCCGCGATGTCAGTCAAGTCAGAGTCCTGTTGCTCCATTCGATACAGTATATCATATGTGGGCCACCTTGTATGAAACCTAACAGCAGAACCCCAGTACGTCGTGGTAATGAACGAACTTAGGGAAACGAACGATCGCGCACGTTCCAGTGTATATGCCTCCAGAGACGAGCGATCTGTGCTGAGTGTCGTGATCTCCTCACGCAAGTCATGGGTCCCTGGGTCCTAAGTCACTTTGGACATACAGGCGCTTTATCGGCCAGTGCTTCTTATCGATATCCCTCCAACTTGGGCGCCGCCTCATTATATATACAGTGCTACTATTGTCCTCTGCGATTGGTAATGCCCGGTTCGTGGATACAGTCAACTGATAGCCATCGTCACTAGTACGTCCGTCGTATAGTTATCTCATCAGGATAGCAGTCGTGGCTAGTACTTGGAGATCACCTTCAGAAAGCTTGTATCGTCTCCGTCAGTAATTTCTCTCTTTCTCTCCCCCTCTTTTATTGTGGTGATGTCGGCTAGAGGAGACGCGGTTGGGATGAGCAGCCTGAAAGTTACCATGGACACCTCGTTATGGAGGAATGCTTCGCCGCCCTCGTATGTTGAGTGTTACCGTCGAGTCTCTACGTTCTGTGCTAACACTCGCAATATGCTACATGCAGGCACTTAGCCCTCCAGCTCCCTCTTGAGCTTCTTCAAAAGATCTTTCTAATCTTGGCGGATCTTTCCCTTCCGCCACAACGTTTCTTTGAATCGCCCATACGGGTCGGTCCGTACCAACCGGACTGGATAGTGATAACACATGTTTGTCGCTACTGGCGTTCAGCCGCACTCAGACTGCCCGAACTCTGGTCGACCATCATCCCGGGCTACTCCTTCTCTTGGTCCCGGGCCATGGTAGAGCGCTCCGCCCCGCTCCCTATGCGGATTAACACGAGCGCCACCCCCAGCTTCCTGGATGAGCCCGAATGGGTCGCGTCCTTGAAGCTTATCTTGGCGTGTCCCAGGATACGTAGCCTCCGCATTTCCGGCCATTGCACCGACGTCCTCACCGTCCTCAACTTCGTCTGCTGTCAGTCAATCAAGACCCTCGACCTCTGGGTGATGGAGTCCCTCACCTCTAACAACATTGACCTTCCAGTCACCCTGTTCGGCGGAAAGGCCCCACACCTTCGCCACCTCAATTTGGGAACCTTCGCGCGCGTCCGCGCGCCGGGCTGGCTCCTCTCCGGCGTCACGCACTTCGCCACCAGCACACTCTTCTCTCTACAAGATTTGCTCGACACGCTGCAGGTAATGCCACAGCTCGAGGTGCTGTGCATAGTGGCAATTATCACCACATTTCATGAACCAGACCCGTATGAGCATGTACCGCCGCGGCGCGTCACGCTGCCACGCCTCTCGCTCCTCTCCTTCGACGACAACACCCCGCACCGCCTCGCGACCCTCTCATCACTCATCGACGCCCCCCCTACGCTGCGCAGACACCTCACCTGGTGGGTGGGGGCCGTCTCGAGCTGGGACAAATGGGCTAGCATGCTCACGGTCATGCAGGCCCTCGTCCCGGGTGACTCTGCACTGGGAAGCAACGATGGCGGCCTACGGGTCGCACACTTGGTGAACGGGTACGAGGGCGGGTCATTCGAGGTGTGGTCCCGGACGTGCTCCGAAAGTGCCAGCATGGCAGCGCGCAAGGAAGCGCTTTTTCTGTTTCACATCGACTGGTCTGACAGCCGCCCCAATCCGCGGGGCACAAATGGCCTGACTCCCTACCCCAGACCGACCTTCTTTCTCGCGAGCCTGTGCGTACATCTCCGTACCGCGCATATCGAGGACCTCGCCATCTCGCCTGCGATGACGATCGATGGCACTCACAACGTCGGCAAGCGCGCAACCGACGCGCCGCATCCGCCAGACGCCGCAGCGCAATGGCAGGCGCTACTTGCTGCGCTGCCATCTGTAAAGACCCTGCGTCTGTACCGTGGCAGCCCTGCATGTGTCTCGATCCTTCGCGCGCTCTCTGCGTCTGCAGACCCCCTCCTCCCGCACCTCCAGAGGATCGTCGTCGTCCATTCCGCCGTTTATCCCGCCGCCCCCGCGTGCCCGGACGGCGTCGGGGTTGCTGGCACTAGCCCTTCTGTGGCTAGTCGCGAGTTTGTGCAGGCGAATGTGGGAGCGGAGCTGGTGGAAGCTGTGAGCTGCCGGTCTGGGCTGGAGGTGGTGCTGGCCGGGTGTGAGGTGGATGAGAAGGCGCTGGACGCGTTGCGGAAGCGAGCTCGGGTATACATTGGGCACGAACGGGTGTACGTGTAACTTGGGAATGGTAGCTCTTATCTGTAGGTGTAGTAAGAAGTGTTTGGATTTCCTCACCGTTTCCCGTACGACGTCCGGTCTTTGCCGGGAGGGGAACTCAGCAGAGTGTCATCTTAGCGCTCTCGTGGTCACATTGGCCACTGGCACGCCCCGATGTTTCTGCAACTTGGGCCGCCCCATTACATACTATACTGCCATTGTCCCCTCAAAATTACTGTAGTGCGGCACCGCTTTGTGGACTCGGTTAACTAGCTCTTTGGTTACTAGTAAGTTGCGTTAGTCGTTCAAACCGTTATCCCAGAACCACAGCAATCGTGCCTAATAACCTGACAATCACATTCAGAGAGCGTGCTTGACCCTTGTGGGATCTACTCCAACAATTTCTTTTTCGTTTTTTCCCCCCCATTGATGTTGGCTCGAAGAGACACAGTCAAGGCGGACAACCTGAAGGTTACCCTGGATACCTCACGATGGAGGAATGCTTTGCTGCCCTCGTATGTTGAGTGTCATCGACTCGGAATCTTTACGTTCTGTTCTAACAATATGCTGCATGTAGGCACGTAGCCTTCCTGCTTCCCCTTGAGCTTCTTCAAAATATCTTTCTTATCTTGGTGGATCTTTACCTTGCACGAGAATTCCCTCATTCGTCCCGTCGACCGAATTGGATAGCAATAACGTATGTCTGTCGCTACTGGCGATCAGCCGCACTCGGCCTGCCCGAACTCTGGACGTCCATCACCCCGCGCCTCTCCATCTCTTGGTCGCGGGCAATGACGAAGCGCTCCTCCCCGCTCCCCATGCGGATTAACATGCAAATCGGCGCCTTCTTCTCGGATGGGGTCGAATCGCTCGTTGCCTCGGAGCTGCTTCCCCCCGCATCCAGGATCCGTACCCTCCGCCTTTCAGGCTACCCTGTAGACGTCCTTAAAGTCCTCAACCGCCTCTGCAGTCCGTCCCCGCTCGAGTCACTCAGTCTCTGGGTGACCGGGATGGGAGAGCGCGTCGAGCTCCCAGAGGCCCTGTGTGATAGAGATACGCCGCACTTGCGGAGCCTCACGTTCGAAACACCTTCGTGTTTCCGCGCGCCGGTCTGGCTCCTCGCCGGCATAACGCACTTCACGACCAGCGCGGATGTCTCGCTGCACGAACTTCTCGGAACGCTGCAGGCGATGCCACAGCTCGAGGTGCTGTGCATAGCGCGCATTCTCAACGAATGGGACGCGTCTGAGCAAGTGCCGCTACCCCACGCGGTGCTGCCGCGCCTCTCGCGCCTCTCCTTTCACGACAACACCCCGCACCGCCTCGTGGTGCTCTCCTCGCGCATCGACGCACCCCCCACACTGCGCAGACACCTCTTCTGGCGCGCATGGCTTATCCCGGGTTGGCAGCACTGGGCTAGCATGTTCACTGCCGTACAAGCCTTCGTCCCGCGCGACTCTTCACCGGGAATCGACGACGGCGGCCTGCGGTTCGCACAGATTACAGGCGGGTATGAGTACGGCTCATTCGAAGTGTGGTCCCGGACAGGCACCGAGACCGCGACCGCCGATGCTGGTGTGTTCGCGCACGAGGACGCCCTCTTCCTGTTCCGTATCGACTGGCAAGGCGTCGTCGCCCTCGCGGACGACGCGGAAGGTCCACTCGACGAGTTTCGCCCATTCTTCCAACTTGCGAGCCTGTGCGCTCACCTCCGCACCGCCCGTATCGTGGACCTCGTCGCTGGGTCCGAGGCTTCAAGCGCCATCGAGCGCGAGGCCGACGTGCAGGACGCGCCGGACGCGCCGGACGTCGTGGCGCAATGGCACGCGCTACTTTACGCGCTGCCGTCGGTGAAGACTTTGCGCCTATACCATGGCAGCCCCGCGTGCCTCTCAATCCTCCGCGCGTTCTCTGCATCTGCGGGCCTCCTCCCTCACCTCCAGAAGATTTTTGTGGTCCAGAGTACTGTCCGATACGCTGCGGACTCTGTTGCGCGCCAGGGCGACATCGGCGATGCTGACGCTGACGCTGGCTCTGCTGTAGCTTGCCGCAAGCCCGTGCAGGCGAATATGGGCGCAGAGCTGGTGGAAGCTGTGAGCGGGCGGTCTGGGCTGGAGGTGGTGCTAGCCGGGTGCGAGGTGGATGAGGAGGCGTTGGACGCGTTGCAGAAGCGAGCTCGGGTCTGCATTGGGCACGAACGGGTGTACGTGTAACTTGGGAATAATAGCTCTTATCTGTAGGAGTAGTGAGAAGTGCTCGGGTTTCCCTTCCTCACCGCTCCCTGTTCGTAGTCGTTGGACGTCCGGTCTTTGCCGGGAGGGGAACTGGGCAGAGTCATTGTCATCTTAGCACCTCATAATATAATTACATTGACACGCCGATGTCTCTGCAATTTAGACCGCCCCATTACATATTGTACTGTCATTGTCCCCCTGCAGTTGCTGTAGTGAGGCGCCTCATCGTGGACTCAGTCGACTAGCTCTTGTTTACTGCGTTAGTCGTACAAGAAAACGTTATCCTAGTACGACAGCAATCGTGACAATCACTTTCAGAGAGTGTGCGTCTTTTGCTTGATCTGGGATCTCCAACAGTTTTTTTTCCCCTCATTTATCGCTGCGATGTTGGCTCGAGGAGACACGGTTAGGACGGGAAACCCGAAGATTACCTTGGACACCCCACTATGGAGGAATGCCTCGCCGCCCTCGTATGTTGAGTGTCACCGTCGAGTCTTTACATCTTGTTCTGACAACATACCGTGACTGCATGCAGGCACGTAGCCCTCTTTCCTCCCCTTGAGCTTCTTCAAAAGATCTTTCTTATATTGGTGGATCTTTACCTTGCACAACAATCCCTTCATCCGTCCAGTCGGCCGGACTGGATAGAGATAACGTATGTCTGTCGTTACTGGCGATCAGCCGCACTCGGCCTGCCCGAGCTCTGGTCGTCCATCACCCCATTCTACTCTGTCTCTTGGTCGCGGGCAATGGTAGAGCGCTCCTCCCCGCTCCCCATGCGTATCGACATGCAAATCGCCCCCTTCTTCGTGGATAGGCTCGGATCGCTCGTTGCCTCGGAGTTGCTTCCCTCCGCATCCAGGATCCGTACCCTCCGCCTTTCAGGCTACGATGCCGACATCCTCAAAGTCCTCAACCGCCTCTGCAGTCCGTCCCCACTCGAGTCACTCAGTCTCAGTATCTGTACGGCCAGCATAGGAGAGTCCGTCGAGCTCCCAGGGGCCTTGTGTGACAGAGATGTGCCGCACTTGCGCCGGCTCACATTCGAAACACCTGTGCGTATCCGCGCGCCGGTCTGGCTCCTCGCCGGCATCACGCACTTCACGACCAACGCGGGTATCTCGCTGCACGAACTTCTCGGAACGCTGCAGGCGATGCCGCAGCTCGAGGTGCTGTGCGTAGGGCACATTCTCAACGAACGGGACGCGTCTGAGCAAGTGCCGCTACCCCCGCGCGGTGCTGCCGCGCCTCTCGCGCCTCTCCTTCCACGACAACACCCCGCACCGCCTCGTGGTGCTCTCCTCGCGCATCGACGCGCCCCCCACACTGCGCAGACACCTCTTCTGGCGCGCATGTCTCGTCCAGGGATGGGAGCACCGGGCTAGCATGTTCACGGCCATGCAGGCCATTGTCCCGCGCGACTCTGCACTGGGCATCGACGATGGCGGCCTGCAGGCCGCACAGGTGACTGGTGGGTTCAACCGCGGCTCATTCGAAGTGTGGTCCCGAACGGGCTCCAAGAGCGCGAGCGCCGATGCTGGTGCGTTCGCGCGCGAAGACGCGCTCTTCCTGTTCTGTTTCGACTGGCAGGGCATCATCTTCGTGCCCGACGAAGAAGACCCCCTCGAGGAGCTTCGCCCGTTCTTCCATCTTGCGAGCCTGTAAGCGCATCTCCGAACCGCCCGTATCGTGGACCTCACCGCTGCGCCCGAGGCTTTGAGCGCCATCGAGCGCGGGACCGACGTGCCGGATATGCCGGACGAGCCGGACGTCGTGGCGCAATGGCAGGCGCTGCTTTCCGCGCTGCCATCGGTAAAGACCTTGCGCCTGCACTGTGGCAGCCGTGCGTGCCTCTCAGTCCTCCGCGCGCTCTCCGCATCTGCGGGCCTCCTCCCGCACCTCCAGAAGGTCTTTGTGTTCCAGAGTACCGTCCGATGCGCCACCGCCTCTGCTGCGCGCCGGGGAAGCCTTGGCGTTGCTGGCACCGACGCTGGCTCTGCTATGGCTAGCAACAAGTTCATGCAAACAAATGTGGGCACGGAGCTAGTGGAAGCTGTAGGCGGGCGGTCTGGGCTGGAGGTGGTGCTGGTCGGGTGTGAGGTGGACGAGCTCGGGTGGACATTGGGGACGAATTGGCGTACATGCAACTGCCAGTGTATATGTAACTTTGGAATAGGCAGGATCTATGACTTTGTCACTTGCGCAAGTCAGATGGAGCCGCGACAGAATCTCCTCGATCATCATCACCACTTATTTCGAGCCGTACAGTAGCATAGTACAGTATCCGTATGCATGTGCGTGCTCGCATCATGATATCACGAAGTCGAGATCAGGCGGAACGACTGCGGAACACGTAGGTCACGGTTGAGGCCAGTCAGTCCAGTGGATGTTGCCCTTGTTTGCCAACACTTCGTGTCATGTTGGCGCTCTCGAGTCAGCCACGTATATACAACATGTCCCTGTCACTTAGGCGCTGTCTCATTCTCGCCGTTGTCTACCGCAGTTGATGAGGCACTGCCTTGTGGACACAGCCAGCTAGCTGATCATTACGTTCCTCGTACCAGGTAGGACACGTCATTCCAGAGGGACAGCAATCGTGGCGAGAACCTGGCTTGAGCACCTTTAAAAAAGTGGCGTCCTTCAGTAGGATCTCCTCTAATCCATCTCCACCACACTCACCATTGCGATGCTGGCTCAAGGAGTCACACTTGGGACCGGTAGCTTGAAGACTGCCCTGAATTCCTTCTCGTTGTGGAAGAATCATACCCCTCCCTCGTACGTCGAGTATTGAACCCATTCCTTTTGATACTCATAAGTCGGACGTGCAGGCACGTGGGCCTCCAGCTCCCCGTCGAAATTCTCCAGAAGATCTTTCTGTTGTTAACAGAACTATACGCGTCGGAAAGAGGCTATAATTTCAACCCGCTCGCTCGACCGGACTGGATAGCGATAACCCATGTCTGTCGCTACTGGCGCTCAGCTGCGCTCGGCCTACGCGAACTCTGGTCGTCTATCACCCCGGGCCTCTCCATTTCCTGGTCGCAGGCAATGATGGAACGCTCTGCCCCGCTCCCCGTCTGCATCGACATCCGCGTCAGTACCTCATCCACTGACGGCCTCCACCCGCTCGCCGCCTCGGAGTTGCTTTTCGCTGCATCCAGGATACGCACTCTCCGCCTCGTCGGCCTTCGTGCGGACATCCTTCGCGTCCTCGATCGCCTCCGCAGCCCTTCCCCACTTCAGTCACTCGACCTCTGCGTCGTCGACAGCGGTCAGCCCGTCGACCTCCCAGAAGCACTGTTCGGAGGCAAGGCCCCGCATTTCCACCGCCTCACATTCGCAAGTGACGCATGCATCCGCGCACCGCTCTGGCTCCTCGCCGGCATCACTCACTTCACGACCGGCGCGGACGTCGCACTGCCTGAGCTGCTCGACGCACTGCGGGCGATGCCTCAACTCGAAATGCTACACGTCGCACACTGTCGTGCGGTCTGGGAGGAGGAGGACGCGGAGATGCCGCCCCCGCCGCGCGTCGCGTTGCCGCGTCTCTCCCTCCTCTCCTTCCGCGACACCACCCCGCGCCGCTTCGTGATCCTTTCAGCCCGTATCGACGCGCCCCCCACGCTCCGCAGACATTTCTTCTGGCGCGCCTGGGCCGTCTCGAGCTGGGACCGCTGGGCGAGCATGCTCGCAAGCATGCGCGTCCCCAACCCCACCGGAGCCGTCATCATCCCACGTGACTCTGCACCGGGCTTAGAAGATGGTGACCTGCGGTTCGCACACGTGATGGGTGGTCCCGCACGCGGCTCGTTCGAGGTATGGTCACGGACAGGCTCTGAGCGCGCCAATACCAGCGTGACTGCACGCGAGGAGGCACTGTTCCTGTTCCATATCGACTGGCACAGCAGTCCCATCGACCCGCACGGCGGGGGCGGCCTGCTCGACCATTCCAGCCCGTTCTTCCACCTCGCTGGACTGTGCACGCACCTCCGCACTGCTCGCGTCGAGGATCTCACCGTCGCGCCCGAGAACGCAATTCCCAACGATGGTAGGCGTTGGAGAAACGCGTCTGAGGACGTCGTACCAGAAACGCCGGACGTCGCGGCGCACTGGCAGGCCCTGCTCGCCGCGCTGCCATCAATACGGACCCTGCGCCTGCACCGCGGTGGCCCTGCATGCGTCTCGGTCCTCCGCACGCTCGCCTCATCCGCAGACTCCCTCCTCTCACACCTTCAGAGGATCTTCGTCGTCCAGAACATCGTCCGATACGCGGTCGCACGCCCGGATGGCGTCGTCTTGTGGAACTTCAAGCGCCTTGCTGGTACTGGCAATACTGTGGCACGCGCACACGAGTTCGCACACGCGAATGTGGGTGCAGAGTTGGTGGCGATTGTGAAAGGGCGGTATGGCCTCGAGGTTGTGTTGGTTGGGTGCGAGGTGGATGACGAAGCGCTGGAAGCGTTACGGAAGCGAGCTCAGGTGGACATCGGGGACGAATGGGTGTACGTGTAACTTAGGACAGTAGTTCTTATCTGTAAGAGTAGCGAGTTAGAAGCACGTTCGCCTTTTAGGTGGGATAGAGGAAGGCGGGCTCGGGATACTGTATGGACCGGCGACCAAATTGTGCGGTACGAAGAACCGATGATAGCGTTTTTAGGTTTGGAGTAATCTACTAAGGCAAATGGGCCCTAGGAAACTACAGTAACAGGACCAGCAGCTGATATAGTATGCTATGATCACGACAACCCTACAGTGAAGTTGACCTCTTTTCGTTCCATCTTGCCCCATACGTATTCTACATGAATGAATGCTGTTGCCTCGTAAGGATTCCGGACGTCAAATTCTCAAGCAAATTCTTAACCATATAGTTTCACTCCCGAGTTTGTAGATACTAGCACGTACACAAATCGGAGTGGCCTGTCGAGTAGATCATGTCGTAGTCTTGCCTTTCATCGTTTGTCACTGCTGCACGTTTCTCACATCCATAAGTGCCATAACCATTCTGCAAAGAAAATGGTGTACTATCCTTTGCCGTAGTGCTATTATAGACTGAGAAACACACACAGCCACGGCGTCTCCGTTCGTTCGTTCGGACGAAACCGGCGCAGTCACTGCCCGTCGGGGTCTGGAATCTTCCGGGGACGGTCGCCTCTGAGTCCAAGCCGTCGTCGGGTCATCCGATAAATGTCATACTCCAAGTTCCAGGTGTCACGCACAGCCCAGTGCTGCTGCGGGGTTGCTCATCGTTTGCCTCGCGTTCTCAACGCGGACCCCACTCCCTTCGGATCCCCTCCAACGTCCTTCGACTCAACGCCAAGCTCAACACGCTCTGCGTCGATACTGTAATATTCAATGTCTCAAGCTGACGTTCCTCACGAGAACATCAACTTAGAAGATAGCTTGGAGCGTGGAATTGGCGACAGAGGTACCGTCCGGTCCTCATACGTATTTTCCCCCCTTCGTTCGCTCAACGTAACTGAACAGATGACCAATCCGCAGAAAATCAAGCTTTGGAAGAGTCCAACTTTGTTGATGGCTCGGGTCCTCTCTTCACCATGTATACAGAGATGGCGGAAGAATATGACAAAAAAAAGGCCGAAAGATGGCAGGCGGATGCCGACGGGATCCTTATATTCGTGAGTCCTGATTCTACCCCCCTGCATACCGCCTGCTCAGTAATCGTAGACTGGTCTATTTTCTGCTGCCGTTGCGACATTGGTTTCGGTATCGATTCAAGACCTCCGGCCTAGCTCGCAGGACACAACGGCGTTCTATATCGCGAATATTTATCAGCTGCTCGCTAATGCCAATGGGTCCCAAGTTTCCATCCCTTCCACTCTGCGCGATCCAGCGTCCCCTTTCACTCCACCAACGTTCGCCATCTGGGTTAATTCGCTCTGGTTCTTGAGTTTGGCCATCAGTCTTACGTGCGCCTTGCTGGCGACGTTGCTGCAACAATGGGTCCGTCGATATATTAAGCTCACCCAGTCCCGGTCCAGCCCACATACTCGAGGTCGGATTCGCGCCTTTTTTTCTGAGGGCGTCGACAACCTTCGCCTCCCTAGGGTAGTCGAAGCGTTGCCTACCCTCTTACATCTTTCCCTTTTCCTCTTCTTTGCGGGTCTTCTCGTGTTCATGTTTAACATCGATCACACCGTTTTCAGCGCCATTGCTTGGTGGGTCGGGCTGTGCACGGCAACGTACATATCCATCACGTTCATGCCAATCTTCCAATATGACAGTCCTTACTACGCTCCCCTTTCATCCTCGACATGGTTCCTCGCCACCGGCGTCCTAACTCTACTCTTTCAAGCACTTCGGTGGCTTGCGGCGTTTACTTGCGTCAGCCGTAGTAAATGGGAGTACTTCGGCGAACGAAAGAAACACTATCACGAGTGGTTCAAACATGGCCTCGCGAAGACAGCAGAAGAATTTGCTCGTAAACTTTCACCCGAAATCGACGGGCGTGCTCTGATGTGGCTCCTCGACTGTTCCGACGAAGATCAAGAACTGGAGCGATTCTTCGCGGGCATCCCTGGTTTCTGTAGATCAAAAGTTCTCAACGATCCTATTGGTACTTGCATTGAGCCGAACATGGAGAGGATGACAGAAGCTCTCATTGGTTTTGTGCACCGCACATTAACATCTAATTTGGTCGCCCCAAAGATCAAGATGCGGCGGCTTGCCATATGCAGGGAGGCGATGAGGACGGCACTCCTTCGCACAACGCCGCAAATCTTTCGTCGTATCATCGATGGAGAATGGGATGGTCTACTGAGCTCCGTTGACTTTGGGCTCTTGCTCAGGAACGCTGATCACGACGACCCAGTAACCGCTTATCATTCACAGACCATACTCTCCATCATTCTTCCACGAGTGCAAAAACAAGAACGCAACGAGTTTTGGTTCCGACTTGCTGCAGACCACTTAGGTTGTTCGAGGTCCGTCTTGGGCGGTTATCTTGCGCATGGCGACAGCTTGTCACTCGCAATTTCCATTCGCATTCTTCGGAACATTATTTATAATCATTTCGACTCCTTTTGGCTGGGGGATCCTGTCACCCGCTGGAAGGTCCTTGAACTAGTTTCCAAGTTTGACATCCGAGACACTCTTCCCACGCTCCAGCATGAATTCTGCGACCTATGGAACGAGGCCGTCCAGCTGGCAAGGAGCAACCTGGATTATCGCTTTCGATCCATATCTATTGCAACCCTCAAGAATGTCCGCAACGCTTACATCACTTTACATCGGGCCACGGATTCCGCCCCGACAGCATTCTCTTCCTCCACCGCCGACGATGACTTTGCTTTAACTCTATCACTTTCTTATCCTTTGTGCAATATCTCTGGCCATCGCACGTCTCATACTGTCCGCCCTCTGGTCACCTCCCCTGTTCCGTCATTTCCCACACCACACCCAACTTATAGCGGCTCACAACTACAGTACGACTTAGCACCGTCCCCGGCACCACAAAACATCGTCACTCAGATCAACTTCGACCAACGTCCTGGTATCGTGACACCTACATCGGACTCAACACCCACTGGTCCTGCCGCCAGCACCACCATCGTTTTGTCCTCATCTGCCTCTCCGCTTGCGCAGACGGCCCCATCTGGCGTTCCACCTTATTACGTAAACATTACCACTGTCCCTCATTCCGTCACACCAGACACACCTCCTGACTTCCCGATCCCGGTTCTCGACAACGCCGTGAAACCCTCTCTGGTACCACAGTCGGCCGCAGACCCTCCCGCGTCTCGTTCAGACCATGCACCTTTGGGGCCAGAAACCAATTCATCGACGCCAGGTACCACCTCTCCCGTCGCTCCCCCACTGCCGACCCCCGTCCTGGACCGTGGCGCTACTACTAATGGTGAGGCTAGTACGAAGGTTGCTGAACACGACGACAAAGCTACGGGCTCCCCTTCGGCGGATCCCGTAACTACTCCTACCGCGCCGCCTAATTCGGTACGATCCCCGCAGCCACCTCCACCACGATCGTCTACAGACATAGTTATCGCGAGTCCTTCGCGATCGTCTCGAGATGCCGAGCAACGGGGAGATTAACCTCCGCACTCCCTACATGGCGAGTCTACTAGTAAGACATAGCGTTGATCTAATAGACTTCCTGCTGGCGTTCGAAGCTCGGGCTAGTGTATTGTTCGCTGTGATTTTGAAATGGCTTTTTGTACGGTTTGGTGCATGTTTTTATACTCGATTGCGAGTCATTTCACAGGCATACAGCATGGGGAGATTAAATTTTCAATGTTACACTTATTTTCATAGGTTTTTGGAGTGCGTCTCTTGAAGCTCGAACGGCCGCGATGTCAGTCAAGTTAGTTAGAGCCGTGTTTACTCTATAGGCCATTGTCAGTGTGTATTAAAACTAACCGCAGAACCCAGTACGCCGTAGTAACGGACGAACTGTGGGAAAACGATTGCATACATTGTACGAATGCGTATATACAGTATGCTTCCCGTCGCGAGCGATCTACACCACTGAGCCGGTTGTCGTGGTCTTCCCATGCGAGTCATGACACGCACCATTACTTTGGACACGTACTACGTAATTCGCTTTATCGGCCTATGCTACAGAACTGTAGGTCGCATGCGTCGCACGCCTCCTGCAAAGGAGCGCTTGTCAATAGGTCAGAGGACAGTCATCTCAGTTACACGCTCCCTTACTCTACCCACTTCCGACTTCACGCGGTTCCATAGCCACCGTCACCCGTCGTCTTACACACTCTATTGTCAGTAGGGGAAGACTTCCAAAGACAAAATAGAGCCTACACTACTGACATTGAAAGAAATTCCGTACGCAAATAGTATAATCGGAAAACTCACAAAATCGGCGGATCATCACCTGTGCGCTTCCGGCATAGGAGGGTGGGCCTGGGGTGGCAGTGAGGGTTCCATAGGTATATCAATGAATGCGGTTGTCGATTGGGGTAGATGGTGGACAGCAAATGTTTGAGAGCCAATGTTCGAGGTGTGAGCGTACTCGCGTGGTCCAAATACTTCCATACTTGACACGACGCTGGGGTCTGGAATGCCGGTCCCATGGGAAACCCCGGGCGACAATGCAGCTGTCGGGGTGGGGAAAGAAGGCATAGGGACCACACCGGTGGATGGTTCAGCAGTGTTTGTGACCATATAGCCGGACATAATGTAACTGAGGGAGGGAGGCAGAATACGATGACGCGACCTTTGCCTTGGGGTCGAAGAGCAAACGGCGTAATCTGATGTCGTGCTAATCACCCTTGGATTATAAGGTATCGTATATAATGGAACGGCGCAATGGCTCTCAACATTGCACAAGGGATACGAGGATTGCTGGTATAGAATGAGGTCGTCGGCAGCAGTGGAGCTGGAGAATGCTGTTGGCGCCGCGAAGGTGCCATGGTGTAAAGCGATGTAAACATTACGTATATGCCGGAGGATAAGGAGAGGAAGTGAATGAACGGGGCTCTCGCCGCCGTTTCGCGCTTGGTGGACGAGTTCATTCCACAGAGAACAGAAGAGGTGTTGTAACGCAGGGAGGGAACGCTGGGCATCCAATTTGGAGACTGACTCGAAGGTTTTTGATCTTGAGTCGGTCCGGCGGATCCAATTGTGCACAGGATAAGTATCCATCGTGAGTCGACAAATATAGATCAAGTTAGCGAGCAGCACGCTATCACCGTGTGCCAGATAGTTCTGCAGTACTAGTTCTGAGATACCGAGTTGGCCGGTAACGAGTTCAAACCAACGATAGTCGTGTTCTTGCACCCTCGCGATGATGACGGAAACCATTGATTGTGAATAAAAAGCGGGAAGTGGATTATCGTATCTTGCCTTCATAAGAAAGAGCCCAAATTCAACGGAGCTCAATAGTCCATCCCACCCTCCGGTAAAGAGACGGTCGAAAATCCATCGGCCCAGAGTGAAGGATACCGCATCCATTGCTTTCATACATATAATGCTCCGCCGTTGCTTGACCGGTTCTGGGACCAAATTGGATGTCATCGTGCGGTCCAACAATCCGGTCAAGGCCACCGATAGCTTCGCCATATTCGGCTCAATGAAACTGCTAACAGGATCTTGGACAACTTCTGAGTTGCAAAGACCAGGGACACCTGCAAAGAAGCGCTCGAGTTCATGATCTTCGTCTAGAGAATCAAATGTCAACATCAAAGCGCGATAGTCGATCCCTGGTGACGGAATCCGAGCGGTCTCTTCGACTGTCTTCCCCACGCCTTGCAAAAACCACTTGCGATATAGTCTCTCCAGATCACCAAAGCGAAAGGGGCTCCGAGTCGCGCGGTATTCATATATCTTGAGAGAGACCCACTGGAGAACTTGGAAGAGCACACATAACGTGGCGGTATAGATGTACCAAGCTGATGACGAAAGCGGGGCGTAGTATGGGCTGTCGTGTCGAAAGATCGGCATCAACGTGATGCATGCGTAAACGGCCGTGCATAGCCCAATCCAACAAGCCACGACGCTGAACACTGTGTGGTTGATATTAAATAGGAAAATAAGAAAGCCGGCGAAGAAGAGGAAGAGGGAGAGGTGAAGAAGGGCGGGTAGGGCTTCAACCGTCATGGGAAGGCGTAGATTGTCGACGCCTTCGGCAAAGAAAGCACGGATGCGCGCGCGTTTATGTGGATTATTTTGGCATTGGGTAATTTTGATGTATCGACGAGCCCACTGCTGTAGCAACGTTGCAAGCAGAGCACAGGTTAAACTGATAGCCAAGCTCAAGAACCACAACGCGTTGACCCAGATTGCATACTTCGGTGGAGAGAACGCAGGTGGGCTGGAGAGGTTGAGGGGGACAGAGACACTGGGGTCGGCGAGGAGTTGATAGATATTGGCGAGATAGAACGCGGAGGTGTCTTGTGAGTTCGGCCGAAGGTCTTGGACTGATACCGCGGTCAAGGCCGCGACGGCCGCGGAGAACAAACCAGTCTATAATACAACACTTGAGTTGGCAATTCAATCAACGTGATAAGTCTCACAAAGATAAGGATTCCATCGGCGTCCCCCTTCCAGCTCTCGGTCATCTTCTTATCTTCTTCCCCGGCCATCTCCGTATACATGGTGAAGAGAGGACCCGAACCGTCGATGAAAGTAGGTTCACCTTGCGAAGCCTGATTTTGTGCGGACTGAGGCGGAAAAGGGCCTTGTGTCAAAATTCTATTGGGTGAAACGACGAATGAAAAGACAGAGAGCAATAACTCACCTGTGGCGATGTCATCATCAGAGAGATGGATATCCTCAGGAGGGATGTGAGACATTGAGGGGTTTTGCATTCGTATAAGGAGGCTTAGTAGGAAGTGTGAGACGGCACTGCCACACACCACTGGCAGGCACGATTTCGGATTTCTAGCGCCGTGCACCCCAACTGTACATGATTGTACGCATGGCGTACTCAACATGGCGGCGCCATTTATCAGAGGGGGGCCTAGGAAGCAAATTCCTTGTGCAGTGAGGCCACATGCCCGTTCCCGCGACCAGGCCTGCCAGTGTGTGATAGCGGACAGACAAGGTTTCTGAGGCAACGACACTATTCAGAAAGTCCCTTGAGACGTCATGAGTGCGCTTGGAACTCATGTGACAACAGCAAAATATTTTGAGAGTACAGGGTCAGTGGTGGGGTCGTGTATGGAACGAACCACCGTGTCACCGGCTAGATGTAGACTTTGAGCCTTTGCAATGCGATGGCTCTTCGCAGATATCTTATATTTCCTACACCCAATACTGTGCCTTAGGCGGTGGGCCCTTCTAGCGGACTCAAACAAGTCCCAAAGTGTGGCTACATTACCAGCTCTGATAAATACTAACGATACGACTTTCCTAGCGCGCTTGAAAATAGGAGTCACTATGTACACTTTGTACCAGTGACCCTCCTCTGTGCACGAGGCGAGTGTGGGCCTATCTCCAAGTAGGACGAGGGGACTATTCCGGGTGTTTATACCGGTGCATTACTACTGCGAAAACCTGATCCTATCTGCACATGATCCACCACCTTCAATACACCAAGTGGAGCGTGCTCAATGCACGCTGACCCATTTCATTGACGTCCAGCTTGCGACGGCAGTAGTCATCCTCCACTACCCTTCACCACCTCTACTTACGAGTAAATCGCACACTTCGTTCCAAATTACTTCGTTCGCCATCTGGGGCATAGTCACTCTTGAAAGTCGCCACGCATTTCATGCGCTGCGGAGAAGAACAAACAGTGAACTGGGTGCCTGCGAGTAGGCGGATGTGTGGGTAGAGACAGCAGATTGGGCGCGTGCCAGTGGGTGACGAGGATGTTGCGAACATCATCATACAACCGTGAATGCGCACCAATAAGAAATACTAGCTAATCATACGTCTCAGCCCGTGGTGATGACGTTCTTCATGTGGATTCAGCGTGATGTCAATGGAAGGACATCTGGGTAGAGGAGTTATTTTGATCAAGAGTTATCGGACGAGTACCCAAGAGGTGATAGCGGCCAGAGGACCACGCATTAGATTGGTAGAAAGCAGATAAAACAACAGATCATGGAAAAGGGAAACCCGAGAGTGGAGAGGGGTTGAACAAGCCTGGGGGTGGCCTTGCAATGCTACCGACGCCAATGACGAACTTGACTAGCTCGATTCCAAGGGTGTAGTGCAGGTCCAGAAACGACTTCGGGTCGCATGGATCCCATGGCCGCTTCTATATAGAGTATACTTTCGGTGCACCTAAGAGAGCAAAATTACAGTAGAATACCTGTAACTAAGTTACTACCTGTAGCCTGAGCTGCAATCATCGACTCAAACTTGGACTACGAGTGAAGTCCTTAATTGCGCTCCCCTGGGACCATGTGAGATCCCTGCATTCACAACAACGGTGGCGCTAGTATATTTTTGATAGTGAAGGTATTTCAGCGTCACAGGAGAAGGAACTGGTCTAACTTAGCGAGAGTCACATCGATTTCAGGTGACATCGATGACATTAGACCCACACACTAAAACAGGAAGGCGATTAGTAACGCTCAGGCTTGTCCATTTTTCCCACGCTGTTTGAGTCACCCGCACGTAGCGTAACTTACAGATAGTACATACATATGACGACGCGGACAGCATTGTGCTGCCCCTAATGTAATAGACGTGAGAGCGTTGACACAGAGGCTTGTGAAACCAAGTCAAGCAGATATACAAAAGTAGGTGTTGAAGTCGTTCAATATCATATCATATATCTGGGAGATACGTCGCGCGGCATTGGCATTGGCAAAGAACGATAACTCGGACCCAAAGAGGTGAATAAACATGTTCCCCAAGAAATCAAAGAAAGTAATCATATACCCTATGTGAGGTCCGTAAGGACCCAATCGCTGTTATTTCGCACTTTGGCTAGGGCGCAAAGTGGGCCGATGGCGCCATCCTCCACTTCGCAATCCCGCAGATGAACCTCCCTGTGCTCCCTGGGCTGTGTAGCACTGCTTTGCAGAAGCGCCATTAAGCCAGGTGTCACGTCCAAACAGAGCGCTTCCGCTTTCTTCCTTGCCTCGTCCCTCACTTCGATGGCAGGACGTGGCAACGGCAGAGAAGTCAGAAAATCCAAACGATCCGACGATCTTTCCTCTTCAAACGCCCCGGAAGCAGAAAGGGTGCCAATATTCCCCGGTTTCGGTGCGATGACCCACCCCCCCACGACATACACCCTCTTCAAAGACTGAAGAATTGGCTCTGCGCTATCGCGCGGCGCACAGGCGGACCGGAGTACCTCTGCTGTGCCTGGATGCAGCCAGAGCTCCTCCACAGCCAGCAAGCGCGCCAAGAGCTGGTACCAGTAATCATCCGGGACAACGACACGCCCCGGATCGCCCTCAACAATGATTCTCGATACACGCGCGGCGTTGAGCTCGTCGCATAGTGTATGCAGACGATAAAACGGGCTCGTTAACTCGATCGCGCGCACACCATCCGGTGCCGGAGGACTCCCATGCCATTCCATCTCGAAGCAGAAACGCGCCATGTCGTCATGCGGCCCGTCCGTCCACGCGCGGAAGCACCCGCGTGTCGGTCCGCCGGAGATGAAGATGTGCTGCAGCCCTCCACGCGCAGAGTACAGCGGGGGAAGGGCCTCTAGCCACCGTGCCCAGAAGCCCCATCCAGGCGCGGCCAGTGTGCGCACCGCGAGTCTTTTCCGCGCCGTCTCTGGTATCGCGAGCTGCATCGCGAGCAAAACGAAGGGCCGTGGAGACTCTGCGCGCACGACGAACCCCTTCAGTTTGTCCATCGGGATCGGCACACCGAGCGGCACGTCGCTCTCGTTCCAAACGGGGCTGCAGTGGAGTAGTGTAAAATGTTCGAGAACGGGCATTTGGCGCAGCGCGTCCAATAGATCTGGAAGCGATACTCTGCCACCGGTAGTGAAGCTTGCCAATCCGCGAAGCAGCCATCTGGGGGCCTGAAGGGCGCGATCCGCGGAGAAGGACAAGGTGCGTATAGGCGCGTTGAAAGCGAAGAGGCTTTCAGGTATCGAAAAGGGAGCACCGAGGTCCCAGAGCGGAATATTGATAGAAAGGGCGTGTATAGGTGAGGGTGTACGGAGAGTCGAAAGTAAGCTTTGTATATCTTCGCGAGGACCGTCGAGACGGAGAGTGCGTACGCGTTGAGAGATAAAACGGAGGATGACCATTGCGGGATACGTCGACATGGATGCTTCGCGGTCGTCTATGTCACGTCTGCCGACTCGAAGGTGGACATCAAGTAGCAGAGGCCGGGAGCGCTGTTGCAGTACGTCTGCCCAGAACATGTTAATGTTCGGCGTAATCAGGGACCAGAGCGGTGGGTGATGATGGGTGACCGCGCGCCATAAGCGACAGACTTGTGTGATGGGAAGCCATTCTGGGCAGACCTTATGATATGGAGGTGAGCCATCGATGCGTGGCTCGGTGCAACACAGAAAGATGTGCTGAAGAACTTCAAGTGGAAGATCAGGGAAACGAAACGGGTAAAGGCCAAGGCTGTCGGTATCTACGAGTTGTGTGGTAGGCCACGTCGGGATATGCTTCTGCTTAATAGGCTTTGGAAGCGGGAATCGTGCAGGAAGGGAATTGTAGGATCTTGTAACATGATTGTTGTGAAAATAGCTGCGTCGGCATTATTAAAAGATTCCGTACTGAGTGGTATGTCTGATCAGTACGTACTACGCATTCTCGGTCTCCACCCTTCGATGAGGATCTGTAGCCAAGACCTTCCTTGCAACCCTCAACACCTTCTGCTTCACGCTCTCTTCGGCCATGCCCTCCTTCGCAGGGATAGATAGGTGTGAGTGACTTGGTTTTGTGCGACTTTTCGAACAAAAGAGTGGATGGTGGGTATGCTCCAACGAGTGTGGACCCGAGCCGGGGCAGGAGTATCATGCCAGTGATACAGATATAACTCGTGATCACAACGTGGCGACGAATGCCCGCGGAAACAACTCTCAAACAGGAATTGTGGTTCAATCAGAGGTGAAAACCGAACCGGTGATGGTTCGTTAGAACAAAGTTGTGTTGCTGTGCGGTCCATGATAGGAAAAAACTGAAGTGACCTCCAGTCTGTTACAGTGGTGCGGTTCATCTCAGTTCAACCCCTCGTTCAATCTCCCAAACTACAATAAGCGGACCATAGTGCACGTTGTAGTTGAGTTGTATAAAACCACCCGCCGCATAGCCTCCAAGAACTGGGCGAGCGAACCAAATCGTTCCGCTATCAGCGCCCCTGCACGTAAGTTACCCACGGTTGAACCGGGCCGGACAGATACTGGTCGTGAGGTCTGTCTTTCATCAGCATCTGATGGCGCCAGAATTGGCAGCGTTTCAATTCAGATTGCTACGCGTGAGGACTGATTACTGTACAGCCTGCGCTCTCGTAATATCGAGGGGGTAGTCATGCACCCATGACGTTTTTTCGCCAACCAGAATGCCCAAGAGAACGCCATGGAGAAAGAACACTTCCTGAGTCCCTAGCGCTGAGGTGCACCATGCAACTCGTGACTCTAGCTCCACCGCAGCGATGTTTCCACTAAGTTCCACCATTATGACGTCGGACGTGGGGCCCTCAAACACGAGCCTGCACACCTGCTTGACTTCACACAGGAAGTTTGCGGAAGCGGGGTCAAGTAAAGGAATGGGCCACTCGAGCTCGGAGCTCGTTCCAAGTGTCACCTGGAGAATATCCGGGAAGCCAAAAAAAGGCCGCAGCTGGATGTTCGCAACCTCGACTGACAGATGACAGTGCAGCAAACCAGGGCACCCAGCAGTCCCGTCGAGCGAGCGACCGTCGAGGTACGAAGTTCCAGTGCGACCCGCGGCAGCGCAAGTTGGAGCGTGCAAGTCGGAATCTCTCCCTAACGACGAATTTTATGGGTGACATCTAGCCGGAGCGCCATATGGCTCGAGTCGCGCGGCTGCGGCGAGGCAGTCTGAAACGAAGCGTAGGTGGCGGGTGCGGATGAGCGCCTCACCGCCGAATGGCCCGGGTCGCCAAGGAGGGTGGCAGGACTCGGACGACCATGTCCTCATACGGAAGGCCAACAGTTATCTATGGGAGCCGGTTTGTCCAGTGCCTCTAAGACGGCACAGACGTCTTTAGGCTGGCCGACCAACTGGAGGGGGCGCAATCTCCTGCGATCGGCAACATGGGCGGTGATGTCGCCGCAACTCATGCGGCCCTGATAAAAATTACTGGCGCAGAGGTTGATGTCCATGAGGGACTGTTCGGAGCGCGTCATTAGAACTTTAGTCCAGTCTGTTGACACCCAGGACAAATGGTGTTAAGAGCAATGGTATGCCAATGACGGCAGGCTTGGGCAATAGCGACCCATTCTGGTGCTGCTAATAACATGCTAGAAAGCCTGGTGCGCGTGGCTAGGTACAATGGGAGGAAAATCCTTTGTAGATGTTCAACCGTACTAAGCATGCGCATTCTGACGGAGTAAGGTTTTCGACAGTCAAGTGTGCTATTGATTCATGGGTGCTTACAATGGGCATGGTCAAAACAAGTCCAACGATGCTTCAAGATAGAACAGCCTATGGTTTATGAGGTTCAGATGGGCCAATTCTGTCGCCTCCTGAGGACTAATTTGAAGATCTTGGCGTTTTTCGATTCTAGCCATAGTTGATATCGTCTTTTTATTCAAGTCCAGCGATGTAATAATCAGTCGGGACGTGCGTTCGAATAAAGTAACGGCCTATCAGGGAGTTACAACCATTGCGACGAATCAAGGAAACAGTCCGCCCTACAAACGTCATATTATGTCCATAGGCAAAGAAGAGAAGAGAAAATGGTCCGGCATTAGAGTGCTACCTACGTATAACCACGAATGATATATAGAGAGATCAAGGTCCCGATTCCGCGTCAAGTCCAGTGTCCAATGTAAACCGAAAACCAAACTTATGTCCCAGGATAACCGCATATTGTAGTCACAGTAGAGTAACTAGATCAATTCCCACACTGACCAACACCCCCGTGCAACAACGTTATCAACCCCGACGCAGTTTCGGTGCGTGTCGCCAGAAGCTCAGAAACTGAGGAACGCCTATTGGCGGTTCGATAGGTGATAGGGACTGCGTGCGCAGGAGGTTCTACCCCTGGTAGTCTGGAAGGTATAATACGAGAGATAAAACTCCCTCGAACCCCAGTCCCATGAGGTCGCGGCTCCACCGTGGTTTTAGCGGCGATGTTTGTTGCTGTTGTCGCTGCCTCGGTCCGCACGAGCCGAACCCTCTGCAATGCTGGTAGAACAGCGGGTGCACCAACGTCGTTCCAGGCTGAGTACAACGCATGCGCGGCACTGGAGTGTATCTCCAAATGTTCGATGGCCTGCAGCGTCTGCAGCAGCTCCCACCAGAATGAATTCGGCAGCTCGGAGTGTCCTTCGAGCTCTAGGTTACGGACCCACCTTGAGGCACCTAGCATATCACACAGAACCGGCAAGTGGTAAATTGGACTTGTAAGACCAGTTGGAAATGGGCCCGTTGGGTTCGGTGGGTCCGGGGGGCTCCCATACCAGTACATTTCGAAGCAAAACTCCGCATCTTCACAAACTGGGTCCATGTCCCCCGTCCACACGCGGAAAGTACCCCCCTTCGCCCCGCCAGAGAGGTAAGCATGTTTCAGCCCATTCGCGGCTTCGATGACTGGGGGCAAAGTGGCAAACCAACGCGCCCATCGGTCCCACCCTGCAACGGCCAGTGTGCGGAGCTCCATCCACCTCTTTGCGCCTTTCGGTAATGAGAGGTGCTCATTGAGCAACACAAAGAAGCGTGGTGAATCCGCACGCACGACGAAATTCGTGAGGTGCGGCATCTCGATCACCAGGTCGCGAGGTGCGTCAGTTTCCTGCCAGTGTGCGCGGCAATGTTGAAGCGTGAAATGTGTGAGCACCGGCATTTGACGTAGGGCATTGAGGAGAATTAGGAGTGGTATCTGCTCGCCTGATGTGAAATGAGTGACACCGCGCAGGAGCTGGGGAGGAGCGACGATGCAGAGGGCTGCGGTGAAGTGGATGTGACGGATAGGCGCTTCGCCACCAAATAGACCTTCGGGGAGCGTGACTGGAGGACCAGGTTCCCAAAGGGACAGAGTGAGGCTGCGAATGGGTGTTGGGGTACGAAGCGCATCTAAAACAGCGGAAACGTCTCTCCGTGGGCCTACGAGTCTCAGGGAGCGCAGCCTCGTGCAACCTGCGAGAGCTCCGATGACCTCATCGATGCACAGACAGATTCTCTTAACGGTCACCTGTCCGACTCGAAGATCGGCATCCACGGGTGCTGGTTCGGAGCGCGCAATCAAAACCTTGAGCCAGTCCGGCGATAGGTTAGGGGTTATCGAACCCCAAAGAGAGCGGTGATTGAGGGAAACAGGCACGCCAATGACGACTGACATAGGTGATGGTGATCCACTCGGGATACACTTCGGGGAAGGGGGTATGGTTGGGTAAACGTGGCTCGGCACAACAGGTAAAGATACGCTGGAGAATCTCGACAGGGAGGTCGTTAACCGACTTGGAGACGCCAGGTGACACCGTCGAGGATACTTGGTCTACATCTGAGGCCGAGTGTCTGTGAAAGCTAGCATCATTCAACCACTCAACAATTCATAGGATCAAAGTGCGTACATTTTGAGAGATCGGCTCACTCGCCAAAGAGGGAGGACAAGGCCTTTCCATGCAGCTTTCTCGGAGCCTAAACCTCCTGCACTGCTAGGCATCGCGTGCTCCTAAAGTCTACTCCGTCAAGATATATACAATCGTTACTCACGAGTCGGGTCGTGTACTAGTCGTGGGGAGGTTTCAAGTGAGAAAAATACCAGCCCATAGAGGGGTATTGAGGGCAACGTAGATAGCGAGGAGACGTGGCGGAGTCCTGACGGATGTTGGCGGCGTTTGCATGTGACTCCTCCCAGGCCTTACCTTTTATAGGAATTGCCCCGTGGCAGTGTTGTGCCTTTAACAGGATTCAATGGTACTTGGTAGCCGACACCCAACGGTGCAGTAAACTGGTGGACAGGCTCGTTCTCCCAGAGATGTACCTCCTATGCACGGTGTATGCCCATTCGTCCGACACATCCGAGTTTACCACGCGGACGCGAGAACTGCATTCCCAGCGATACAAACACTATCACTGGTCGCCACATTCCATACTCATCTGCGTAATGTATACACACCGCAGCTCGTAGGTATGAGGTTTGCCGGCGTATCGTTTTCCTCCTATGCAGATCTCAAACTCTCCGTGGCATCGACGTCCAACTCCAGCACCTCCTTGATCATAGGTAACACCCAGATGGCCTTACTTCGAAACTCCATTGATCGCTAGCCTACGCGCAGATCTTTCGCAGAGGAGGTCGTACAGTGTGCTCAAGCAGAGGATCGGGCTGGCATCGGCGAGATCTGGGTGCGGCGGTGCGTCACCCAGGACCCATATACCCTCACACTCCCAAATTACTACCCCAACCGAAGAACTGCGCCTTCATCCCTCGCGGTTTGATCGCTGGTCTATAGGCCCAAGCCACCTTTCCTTAATACCACCGAAAAAGGTGAATGGGTTTTAATCTACCTGCGGCTTCAATGAGTGGCGACAAAGTAGAGAGTTACTAGGACATCTAGTGGATCTATCGTGAGATAGCTGCAACTCTTAGCTCCTTGCAGAAACGCAAGTGGTGGATTAAGTAACGCGAAGGAGACTGGTGAACGTGCTTAGATCTCGAAGTTCATGAGAGGTGCAACATCTCGATTGGGGGGAGGGGCGCGTGGCGTCTGTAAGGATGCCTTTCAACTCATGATTCACAACTATCACCATCGAGAAGCAAAGTGTTAAACTTGTCTTGACCAAGCGAGTTATCGATTTGAGCGATCGAGGCTTGGACCAGAGCGTGTGGTCGTCGGTCTTTGCCGGTCCCAGTGAGTGCACTATCGGATAGCTCCCTTGACGAACTCAATTTACCAACACAATTAACGGACGTGGAAGCGGGTGGGAGAATATGTAGTATGCGGCAGCATAAACAGCGCACATACACCAAATATCACAGCATAGCATAAGCAACACATCACGGTCAATGCCCATAGTGTGGAAAGCATGATGTGTTCTATTACGAGATTTGATTCTTGAATGGCGCTCGGAAGGAATAACCCATTCACCCACCGGGCTTGTCCATTACCACCTCCCAAGAACATCATCAATCCCACGGGCAATTTTACAATATTGGTATTCTATCACAGCCGTGGGATCGACAGCTCCACCAGCCGAGGTCACGGTGGGGCCAAGCACCCACGCGATCGTGAACGCGAGAGAAAGAACGCGAGGGAAATAAGACCATTTCGTCCCAATTTCGGCGATCACCTCTCAGGACAACAGAATATGGGCTACAGGATGCACAACTCTGACAACACAAGAAAGTCCGCCGGCGCGCGGTTTTTCTCCCATGCGAAGTCCAGGACTTCCACTGCACCGGTGAGCGGCTCCGGCGCCATGATTGCAGGCAGCAGCCGAGCGAGCAGGTAGGTAGGACCGATGAGGCCAATCATTCGCACACCAGGTTATCCAGAAGCGAAGGGCCGCATCACTGTCTTCGTACGTCGTTCGTTGGACCCCCCTTCCACGCGCCAAAAGGTTCGCTCTCCTTTGCTGCGCGGCACAGGGAAACGCGATGCGGTCCATTCGCGTCGCGTCAACGTTGGGGTGCAAGGTCCGCGAATCACCGAGCGCGCAGATACTGGGGCTTGACCGCAGGCGTCACTTGTGTAACCCCTGGTAGGCAGGCCTGGTGAAGCGGAGCGGTTCCGCCTTCGCTATGCAGTATGCGAGACGAAGCATTATGCATCCGCGGCGCGGCGCTCCGCATCTCCCCGAGACGCGTGGCATTCACTCGGCATGAAATGATCAAGCGCGGGGCATCTGACTCAGGGCACCGACGTATGGACGTGCGATGCCGTGCAAAAGCAGACTCAGTGACGATGTCATAGGAGCATGCGAGGTGGCGCGTGAGCGGCCGACCCTCGAGAATATCAACATGAAGGGGAATAGGCGGCGAGGACCACACTCATACGAAAAACTATGAATGGAGAGTAGCGTTGGCTATAGTACGCATCACTTTTGATGGGGACTTCAGGGATGTTTTCGCGCTTGCCGGAGTGCGACCTCGAGCGATGACGTCATTAACGCGCCTTTGAGGGGCTGGCATCACGCAAGATACGGGTTCAGGGCAGACGACCGAAGAGTCAACTAGTCAACGTCCATGACGGCCGGGTCAGGGCATTTCCGAAAGCTGCGGCCTACTCATTGACAATCCCAACGCAGTGGCAGCAATTGGCCCCGAGTTCCACAAGAGGCCTGAGTGAGTAACTAAGCGCTGCGGCACGCGAATAACAGCACAGAAAAGTGACAAGTAGCACCGCCAGAGATATGCCGAAAAAAGAGCGTGAGTTGACGTTGATGTGGTATGGAACTCAAAGATCTCTTGGAGAAGTTCGAATAAAGGAGGACTACGAATGGTAAGTGGAGTGTAACGGAATCCAATGACGATTATCATCAAGTGCAGATATGATTTGTGGTGTCAATCTTCTTTGTCGGCGGACTACCCTAGGTCGCGGCCGAGGATCTCGGAGACCGCTCACAATTTTGGGGGACCAATAACGTCTTCGACGGGGTAATCTTGCCTTTTCTCCAGCCTTCGGAAAATTTATTCCGGGCGTTCTGCACCAAGAGCCATCATTTTTAGGTTTCTGTTGTACTGATTGTAAACCAACGGCATTGCAAGTTAAACTAGAAGTATTCTATGGTCTCAGTCATAGCAAAAAGATACTTACGGATGGTACGTTGTGGCTCGAAGATGACTCAGGATACCTTTCGGTAAGTCGGCATGAAAATTTCCAGGAATTAGAGTCGCGACTGTTGTTCATCGTGGACCGCGAACCGGGGACCTCGTAGGCTGAACATAGAGCGCTCTACGGTGACGTGAGTGGCCACCGTAGGAGCCCTGCATTCGGATGAACGGAGGTATTACAGATTATTCGTTGTACAAAGACAAAACCCCTACGCCACTGGTACAGTGACAACTGTATGTTACATTAATGGTCGACGTCTGTCTTCGAATAAACCCAATTGCACAGTTGAACAGATCACTTGGCTGTCACTGGCACGATTAACTTTATCCGGAGTAAGTAAACAGATTGGGACCATGTCACGGGAACAGGAAAGCCACCTTTGTCAGCTCGTAGATACGTCTCTGGCTCGCAAACAAAATGGCGGCAGTCAGCACGCTTTGAAGGAGTTTGGACCCTGCACCCTTGTATATCCCACTCACGCCCTCCTCAGCGATTATTGTGCGCAAACCGTGTAGCGCAGATCGATAGCGGGCTGCTGCTGCATGGCCGGCCTGTAGGCGTGACTTAACGACACTGCAAAAGCGGGTGTCAAGCAGGACTTCCACGGACCCCAAGCCGTTACGGCACGGAAGCACCGACGTACATATACGGGTATGTCACCCCAGTTGCAACTATTCAATCACGTGGCGTATCATCAAATCACCGCATCAGACTCTTGTTTGGACTAAATGGCTCACTGAACTTCGAAATAGCGCCGAGCATGAAAAAGTCCCAGTCGGTGAGCAGCGCGCCCACACGCCCGGCCCTGCGACGACGGAGCACGAGCGCATTCTTGAGTTGCTCAAAAACGGTGTACTGAAGAACTGGGTTCACTACGAGCACTAGTGCGGCACCAAGACCACGGAAGAATACGGCAGGCCCGCCGGTCTGCAGCAATCGTGCGGCAGTCTCAAAGACGCCGAGGCGCTTCTGTGGGGGAGGTGCAACAGCTTCTGCAGAGCTTGCATCCATTCCACGGATAGTTTGCGCTGTTTGAATCACCCAGACGGGGTTAGAGATGACAGTTGTCGCGGAACCTATGTTTTTTTTTTCTGTCAAGAGGGGGTGGCACATGAACAAGAAGGACCGACCAGCGATAAGCCCTGCAAGCATGGATTCGAGGGTTGAGAGGGCTTTAGAACCACTCCGAGATCTTACGATAACTCCTTTGGAGCTCTCGTAAAAGTAATAATACACGCTTGATCAATGCAGTGGCGTGTGAATACGTGGATGAGGATCAAGAAATTGGGGTGACGCACCCGTTGGTTATGGCAATACCGAGAAGGCTCGAGTTCAGTCCACTATACAGCCCAAAGAAGCCCTCCCGCTTCAAGACATCCGCCACCGCCCGATACGCTGACTGTAGGCCTGCGATCAGAAAACGAGGAACGGTAACGGTCCACCGACGAAGTGCGGCGTCGTTCATCAAAAATCGAAGCTTACCTTGTTTTCTTTCGTCTCATTGGCAGCACGCGTCGAGAGGAAGACTAGCGGGCTATGAGACACTTGGATGAGTGCCCAAATACCGCGGACTTGGAAAAAAAAAAACACTTACTACGTCGCCGTCATTGCCAGAATACCGCCGGCGGCGCCAGCTACTGAATGTATGAAAGAGTCACTAGGCATTGTTGACCGCAAGTACAATTGGCACCGTCAATCAGAACTGGGTGTATTGATGTAGCGTGACGCGCTTTAAGGGGGTTTCTAGTTCGTATATGTTCCTCACGTATCCAGAGTCGACAGGGAAGCTGTATGTTGAACGAAGAAAGCGAAATGAAAGCCGAACAGAGAAAGGAGTTGTACAAATGTCCGGTGGTGATGGAACACGCGCGCACGCGAACGCGGCCACCCGGAGGCCCGTAAAATCACATGACAACAGCTACGCACGTGGAAAATGTCAAAAGAAAAAAACGCACGCCACTGGTTTTTTTCGAGTGCTTGATTGATAGCGTAATATGGCATTACGATCACGACCTCCCACGAATGTCATGTAAGTAGGATTGAGGGGTGTAAGGATGACCGCGCTGGAAAAATGCGAGTAGCAGCGGTAACCGGAGCTTCTTCAATTGCGGAGTATTTTTTTTTTCCCATTGCATGGCTAAACAAACAAAACAGAGGTGTCAACGCCACTGGTTGTTCCAATTTCTAAGGTAGAGGTCCTGGATCTGTCGCATCGCGCTGATCTCCGAGAAAACAAGAACAAGAGAACGGAATGAACAGCTGAAGTGTCATGTCAATTGGAATCACAGAATTCTAAGGTATTATTATCAATCTGCGGAGTATCAACTTGAACGGCGCCTCGAACATAATCATAGATCGTGGCAAACGAGTCGGTTGTAGGTTACCACGCCCCCCACACGACCAAGTTAATTGTAAACGGCGTTATGTCGCTCTCTTCGAATTGGACAAGTTGACAGAAGTCTAGATCGTGCGACTTTGGATATCCCATCAAGGTAATACCACTGAGGACATACGGTTTGAATCTCATGGAACTTTCGACCTGTCGCATCTTCATTACTTCCTGAGAGCAGGAAAGCTGGCCGCGTTCCCATGGTTGAGCTTGAGCGCCCCTCGGGGTCGTCAGCTTGGTGACACTACAAAGCGTTGAGGGGTGTGTGCATGCCAAATTATTCGGTGAGTAGGCGAAAAGACGGCGATAGAGAGAGCGCCCGGCAAGAGTCAACGTCACTTTCGTACTTTTTGCCTTCCTCACGAGAAATAGTTGGAGATGATTGCGGCGTACCAAAGAGGTATGTTCAGATCTAGTAACCTGAAACTTGGATGGCATTCTAACCGCCGGGATGAAAAGCTGCCCCAAAATCATAATCTACTACCCTCCCCACGCAGTATAAAGGCACCTCGTGTTTAACCAGAATGCCAGCATCCACAGGTGCTTTTCACTCCTCAGTTCCGAGCACCCTGTTCGCTTCGTGTTCTACGACAAGATGCACCTTTCTTTCTTCGCCGCGGGACTCCTTCTTGTCCCTTCTGCAAACGCTTTCTGGCGTCTGCCATGCGCTACACCGGTCCTCAACGCTCGTGTTGACCCGATCATTGCTCCCGGAAAGGCAAACAGCCATTCTCATACGATCATGGGCTCTAACGGTGCGCGCACTCCTCGTGTAACGACGACGACGGTTCAACCCGACCCCCCTTACTAGCTATTGGGTACAATACTCAGTTCGGAGACCTGCGCAGTTCCCAGTGCACGACGTGCATGGTCAGGGATGACAAGTCTGCGTATTGGATTCCTGAGCTGGTGCGTAGTGGGATGGCATGTAAATGCCCATGGAAATAGCAAACTGATTTACTATCTTCAGTACTATCAGCACGGCGACGGAAAATTCCAGGTGGTCGGTCATGGAGGAATGGTCGTGTAAGCCTCCAGGATGTCTTGAACTGCGAAGATTCCCTTATTAGTGTCGCAGATACTATCTCCAGCGCAACGCTGCAAACGAGACCGTGGAAGCCTTCCCAGATGGACTTCGTATGTTCACAGGAAACCCATTTGTCCGAAGCGACACAGGCACCCCCGAATCGAAAGCCATCTCTTGGAATTGGTCTGCTTCTTTCTTTCTTCGAGTGGCAAGCTGATACGAAACAAAATGTATATTATTAGCATCAACTTCAACGGCCCGGGTCAGCCGGATACGCGAGGATTTGGGAACACGAATTGCCCGAATGGCCTTAGAGCTCAGGTGTTCTTCCCTTCCTGCTGGGACGGTGTGAACCTCGACTCTCCGGATCACAAGTCCCACATGGCGTACCCGGATGGCATCGATAATGGCCAGTGCCCATACACGCATCCACACCACCTCGTGTCCATCTTCTTTGAGGTGTGGTTCAATGTGGCGCAATTCAACTCGCTGAACGACGGCGGGCGGTTCGTGCTCGCGAACGGCGACCCGACTGGCTACGGACTGCACGGCGACTTCCTCAACGGATGGGACCGCGGCGTGCTTTCGCGCGCGGTGCAGACGTGCACAGACGGCTCAGGGGTGATCGAGAAATGCCCCGTGTTCCAGAACGAGGGTCGCTTCGTCTCGGACGCAGACATGAACTCGTGCGCCGCGAGCAACCCACTGCCCTCGGAGGACGTCTCCGGCCCCATGCCGAACCTCCCGGGCTGCGTCGCGGTGACCAATGGCCCTGGCGCCGCCTCTTCCAGCGATCTCGTCCCCGGCTGCTCCTCTCCGGCCGCGCGCAGGTCGCCGGACGCAGACCTTACGCCTAATGCGAGCGTGGCGCGTGCGCGCGCGGCAGTTCCCGAGGCGAATGTGAAGAGGCGCCGCCGCCATCGTGCTATGCGCGGTCATGACTGGCTCCTCTCCATCTGATCCCAACATCGTTTCGTTTCGCTTCCTCTTCCTTCATGCCTCACTTTCGGCTGCAGTCCGAAAGTGCTTCTTTTTTTTTTTTTTCTTCCAAGTAGACTTTTCTTTTCCCTTGCGCAGCTTGACAACGCGCCAATATTCCCCTCTAGCGGTGTACATTGATCCAGTTGCTTTCACTTCCATTTCGGCCAGTACCGGGGTTTTTTTTTTTCCCTCTTCTCTTCTCTTTCGGTTATATTGGTATTGACGTAACAAACAAAGTTGTAACCTGCTGTATGTGGGGTGTCTGGCCCCCACGCGCTTACTTCGTGTGTGGGCGGAGGCGTGTGGTCGAATAACCCTTGTACGATAGATAGATAGATGTGGGGTGGGGTGTGTCTACTGCTTTCCCGAGGATATTTACTTGTCATTGGTCATAGAAATAGATTCTATCCTTTGCATCCCACTGGCATCCCGAAGCATCAATCATGCCTCAACCCGTGATCTTGTCCGAGTTCTTACTAGCGCCCATACACGGGGACTGTCAACCGCATAGCGACCTCCTGAAGTGCTACTGTGCCATAATGTGACGCCCTCGGAAGAGTGTGCTTAGGACTCGTTAAGAGACCCTGGTGATAAGTTGGCCTTCGCGTGCGCGGATATTAACTATTAACGTGCATCAGGCTCGGTCCCGTGCCCCAAAGATATGTTCTGATAGCTTGTTCTAATATGAGACGACCGCTTCCTCGTGATTAAGAGGTGAAGCCAAATATGAGACTTTTCGGTCCATCTGCGTCGTCGAGACAAGGAAGCCGACATCAGATGGCGTGGTCACGATAACGTCAATGATGTTGCTTCGGCGCGAGCGAATTATCTCCGTTGTGGGAGAAAGAATAAAAATAGGTCGTCATGTCATGTTATATATTTAATTATGGGTGGTCAGAACGTGCGCGAAGTGACGGGAATACGACGGTATCTGTACTGCCTAATAGGGAGGTTCATGGAGGTTGGCCCGGGTGAGCACTAGCACAAGGCTTTCGAGCGATCTATGAACACTTGGACAGAGTGAAGAGAAAAATAGAACATACCTGGCACTGGGTCCCTTCAACACTTCAGGACGGCGTCATGACTATTGAGAGGTAGTGTGCCTCGATTAAAAAAGAGGTCAGGTGGTCGGGCACGGGAGTGGCAAACTTTTTACAGTACTCGAGCCCCTGGTACACAGTAGGGACACTGACTGCGCTCATTTTACAACTCGATCACCAATATCCTGAAACTCGATTGATCGAAATTTCGGGATTGAGCTAGTCACATTTTAGAACACACACACACACCCCCTGGCAAGATCACGATCAGAAACAAGGATTTTGCTGAACGTCGGTACAACTCCCGAGCATAGTGACTCGAGGCACGATGATGGCCCTGGGACAGCGTTGGGAGGCCCGAGTGCGCTTTTGGGTTTGTTGTTCTGCGGAACGCATTAACGGCCCGCTGGTCCGAGATGCTGCCCCCTGCACCGTGCGCAAAAGTAATACGACATTGTGCCGGATTGTGCACCTTGCTGTATCTTTCTAGGTGAAGAGAAACGATTCCTCCCAGCTGAAACGCCTTCCGCAAACATCCGCCTGGGAATGCGCACATCGCAGCACATCTGTAAGGGGATCTCCCTTCTCGCATGGATGATGCGCCGAGCTATATGGTACGTACTGTAGCCCGTCAACACCAGTTCAGCGAGTCATCCACAAATGGGTCTCCGTCTTCCTATCTTGCAATGGAATCTTGTGGATACACGAGAAAAAAATCTAATTCAGAATTGTCCTTCACGTCCATCAGCATAATCAACCATTCTAAATTTCAATTCTGAGTGACGACTGTGCCCTGAATGGCAAAGCGGACGCTAAGTTACCTCAATTCCTAATTGCTACTGATTGTGGCTATTGGAGAAACAAATTTGATCAAGTATGCACAACGGAACGACATCTTGAAGCTGGTGTGTTGTTATAACCTGAGTCGAGAATACCGACCTTGGCTTAGACCTTGGTATCGATAGACTGATGCAGTGGCTGGCCAAAGAATGTCATTTCTCGATGACGTGTGTTCCTGCACCGTTCGTCGCTACTAGATTTCAGAAAGAGATGGTTCTGAGCTTGGTCCTGAGCCATCCTGCCCTGAACTTACTGTGGCCGGGAATCGAAAAATGTGAGATTGTCATCTTTGTCAGACATAAGTTATTCCCTCGTGAGCTTGTTCGTGAGAGGAACTGAGTCCAGAATTTGGACCTTTCACAAAGGGCATCAGATTACTGTAAGGTCTGTAGTGTGTACACACAATATGCGGGGTGCAAGTGTGATTCTATAGGTTAAAATATTGCCTTTACTGTAAGGCGAGTGAACCGTGGTGCCTATCGTAACCGCGTAACTAATGACTGTCACCTCAGTCTCCGTGTGCTAGAGACACGGACTCGGAACTGAGCTAAATATACGAAAGCAGACTATTTGGCCAGGTACACACCAACGCGTTCCTCAGCAAGTCAGCTATCATAAGGCAACGGAGGACTAGGAGATTACGATGGGAAATTAGTAAACCAGGGCATGTGAGCACGTGAGACCCGGATTTCTACGGCCCGCATCTGAAAAGGGAAATCAATAAGATAAGATCAAAGTCCAAGGATAAAGGATTTAGCAGGACAGTCATCCTCGCCTAGGTTCTTACCACACACCTCAGCGATCGAACGCGAATGTGAATAGGCACACTCAGATATTACCGTAAAATGTCCTATTACCGTGACGGATCGGACAGTTTTATCATGGAAACAAGCATGGAGAGACTAATAATGACCTTTATCGGACAGAAAAGACCAAGAAAAAAATTACATTATGGGGGCAGCAATGAGTTAATAAGACTTTGAGTCTTTCACATAATGACTTTTGGTCATATTGGGGATTTACGGCTTTCTTTATGGCCTAGTTTATGTTAAGGTCCTCTCTACGGGCACGTGGTTGGTACATCACGGGGAATAATACCTTTTTTAGAAAAAGTTCATAAAAACTGCTTCAAGCGCTTCAGGCACAGCACTTGGAAACAGAGTCAGTCACAAACAGAAATGAGCTTTCCAGTGCCTTCACCCCAGATTCTCTCTAAGCAAGGCCGCACACGTCCCGGGTCATCGAAACTGAGTTACTTTGCTGACGTTTTTGACAGCGGCTTTCCAGAAAGAGAACGGCGTCTATCAACACGTTCACGATATTACGACAATTCCGTTGTTGGTGTATGTACAGTTCAGCCTGGAATATCTTGGAACTTCACAACAATGCTGCCACTGTTGGGCGTGAGCACTGGCTTAGACAAGGCAGTCTGCTTGACGTCGATGTCTGTAGCTCAAACCGTAAGTTAGCTTGACACGACAACGGGTTTTGGTACCTTATTGACACATTATTTAGGTGTAATGGTGAAGAGGCGGCGATAGAAACAATGTCAATAAACCGGTTTTGTTTATGTATTTCTTTTCCCTCACAACACGAAGATCGTTGCCAGGTAAACCAAGGACGTGACGTCCTGCATTCACCACCTGAAGCGATTCTACACACAACGATCACCCAAACTTAAATATTTTCAAAAATTTGATGCAGACCCAATTCACATAAAGTCCTCTCTGACGAGTTCTGCTTTTTTTCAATTCAGTCGCCCTCCCCTCCTCTCCTTTCGTCACTCTTTTTTTTTTGTCCTTCTTTTGTACAAGATGATAGTCTCTCTTTTAACCCTAGGGCTTCTGCTGATACCTTCCTCTAACGCCTTCTTTCGCTTACCATGCGCCAAACCGGTCCTCGATGCTCGCGTAGACCCGATCGTTTCCCCCGGCAAAGCGAGCAGCCATTCTCACACCATTATGGGCTCTAACGGTACGTATTTGTTTTAAGTTTAAATGGAAAGTGTTTATCTGATCTCGCATATTAGCCATTGGGCTTAGTACTACATTCAATGACCTTCGCAATTCTCAGTGCACGACGTGCAAGGTCAGGGACGACAAATCTGCGTACTGGATTCCAGAGCTGGTACGTAGCAGTCGGCTTACACGTAAAGTGTCGAATACAATAAAACTATTGCCAATTCTAGTACTATCAGTTCAAGAACGGAACATTCCAGGTGGTCACTCATGGAGGAATGGTAGTGTGGGTCTTCAAAGCGACTCAGCTTGCGAAGTTTCCTTGATTAGTTCTCCAGGTACTATCTCCCGCGCAACGCAGCCAACGAGACCGTGGAACCCTTCCCGGACGGCTTGCGTATGCTTGCAGGGAACCCATATCTCCGAAGCAAACCGGAGGGCACCCCCGAGGCTAGGGCCATTACTTGGAAATGGTCGGTTCATTTCTCGCATCGTAAAAAGTAGCTACTGATACCGGGCCACGATAAGCATCGACTTTAACGGTCCTGATCAGCCGGAGACGTCAGGATTCAAAAACACGAATTGCCCGAGTGGCCTCAGAGCGCAGGTGTTCTTCCCTGCCTGCTGGGATGGTGTGAACCTCGACTCGCCCGATCACAAGTCCCACATGGCATACCCAGATGGTGTCGATAATGGCCAGTGCCCATACACGCACCCGCACCACCTCATATCTATCTTCTACGAGGTGTGGTTCGAAGTGGGGAAATTCAACGCGATGAACGACGGCGGGCGATTCGTGCTCGCGAATGGCGACCCGACCGGCTTCGGGCTGCACGGCGACTTCGCTGACGGGTGGGACAAGGACGTCCTTTCGCGCGCGGTGAAGACATGCACGGCAAACTCGGGGGTGATCGAGGACTGCCCCGTCTTCCAGAACGAGGGTCGTTTCCTCTCGGACGCGGACATGAACTCGTGCTCAGCACCAAACCCGTTCCCCGATGAGCTGGTTGCTCCCCGGAATGGTCTTCTGCAGAACCTCCCGGGCTGCGTCGCGGTGACCAATGGCCCCGCGGCGGCTACGCCTGCTGACCTCGTCCCAGGTTGCACTTCCGGGACCGGGAACCCTGTGCTGGTCACTCCGCAGAACTCGAGCTCGAGCTCGATGCCTCCCCCTTCTAGTTCCCTCAGCAAGCCCCAACCGACCACCGTGCCTGCAGCCGGTAATGCCTCCCCTCCTAGCGGCTCCACGTCCACTCCTTTGTCCAGCCCGCCGCATTCTTCAAACGGAGGTCCGAGTTCCTCCACCACCTCCCTCGCCCCGCCGTCCGTTACCCCTCCGAAGCCCGTGACGTCGAGCCCCTCGCCACCTGCAAAATCATCCATTGGTGGCAATGACCCGCACGGTGGATATGGGAATGGGAGCCCTAGCCCTAGCCCCACCACCAGTCCGGCGTCCGGCGGCCCCGCAAGCAAGGATCCGGGGTCCGTCTCGCCGAAGCCGGTAACAACGCCCACGACTAGCGTGCCCTCCAAGGTCCTTCCATCCTTCCCCTTCGTCGTCATCGAAGAAGAAGCCAGAGCCGTCTGGGAAGCCTCGTCATCACCACCACCATCACCACCCTCAGAAGCAGGAGCACCAGGATGACAACTCGGATGAGGAGGACTGCAACGAAAGTCCGCCGCCTGCGACTACTAACAAGGCCAAGAACGCCAGCGTGCCCATGCGCCGCAGGCACCACGCGCGGCGCGCGGCGCACGGCTCGTACATGAAGTTCTGATTTCTCCCCCTCTCTTCCTCACCATCGTTTCCTGTTCCGCCTTTGTCTGAGTCTCCCTTCCTTTTCTCCTTGTGTATACCTCTTCAGTCTGAGACCTCACTTTTCTCCTCCATCCGGTCGTATATGCATTCATGACGCGTCGGAGACGCTCACTGGTTTTTGCTTTACGCTTTCTCGTGCGCGCGGTATTGATGTACCTCGCTATCGCACCCCACCTCTTTTCGCTACCATCGTTAACGCCATCACCATCCACCGGAGACCCACACGTGTGTGTGTCCCGGGGACGTGGGCGTCACTTGTCAAAAACTGTGCTACTATTATGATCGATACTTGATGCTGATGTTCTACTTACATTTTCTGTTGGGAATAAAATAGCACATGGGTTTTTGTGTCTTCTGGTTCCGTGGTCCATCTACGGGAAATGAATCAGAGCGCATGTAGCGTCCTCAGTCACAGACCCGTCTGACATTGTGGGTCCTCAGCGCTCTAACCACGTTATCAAAATGTGATGATAGGGGTTGTTTCATAAACAGTTGAGATCCGAAGAAAAGACATCCGATTTTCATGTTCACTTGTACGTTGAAGGGGCTGAAGCGGGCTGGCGATAAGGCATCGCGTAAATATTACTTGTGCGCCAGTCCTAGGTCCTTGTGACAAAAGAGTAAATTCACATCGAGGCCATACTAAGCGTTGTTCTCAACGGAGACTCGCACTCCTCGTGTCTCGTGTGAAGAGAAAAAGAAAACAAAGCAATTATTGACAAAGACGGATCATTCTCGATGAGTAACTTGGCCCGCTATTAACGTGTAACTTGAAGTTCCGTACTCGCACTGGCGACTTGAAAGACGCTGTCATTGCGTGTGAAAGCTCAGGATTATTTGGCTGTATTTGTTCCGTGGACAGGGCTCGGCCGCGAGTTGCGCGCGCCTTGGCCTGACAACTCCACACACTCAATGGAGGACAAAACACCTTCGGGTCAACCTATCGTTGACCGCGAAAAGGTACGCCAGACCCATCGTTTCGTACGTAGCTGGAATCACCCTCACCTGACCGGCCAAAAAAAAAAGACAGCACCGTTTCTTATACGGGCCTTTGTCAAAGCTGGCTCGTTCCATCGGTTATCCCAATTTGAAGATGGGCCTCTACCACTAGCAGACGAACTTCAGATATTCACTTGGTATGTACCTTCTTCTTTCTTTCTTTCAATTTCTGATACGTGGTGTCAACTGCGAAAAAAAAAAAAGGAAAGACGCGACGCTCTATGAGCTCCTCACCACGATCCGTAATTCGGCACCCAACACGCTCGAGTACCGCCACCCTCTCGCCCGCTACTCCTTCCGAACGATCTACGCCGATGCGGGCAACCGTGGACAATTTGCACAGAAGGACCTCGGCGTCGTGTACTCGCGTGACACCCTCGGCGACCTCGGCACCGTCGAGCAGCTCCCACTCGCCGACGCTAGTGCCGATGCCCACGACGAAAGCAATAGCGACGGTGTGGACGCCGTGCAGAGCAGCACGTTGGCACGACAGAAGGATGCGCGGACGCTCGACGAGCTACGCTTCGTGCCGGGCGACTACCTCTGCGTAGCCGTGATGCTCCCGAAAAACGTGCAGGCGAGCTTCCCCGGCGAGCCGTCCGCTACCTCGCCCTCGCAGCAGAAGGGTCCCTGCGCCCGCAAATGGGTGGAAAGGCGCTGGTGGTGGCGGTGGTGGCGTCGGGCGTGGTGCGCCTGGCTCGTCGGGGCCGGGCGGCTCGGCGGCTGGTGCGGGGCGCGGAGGGGGCCATTGGCGCGGGGGGTCTGATGCTCCTCCACAGCCTGCGCGTGGCCGTGGAGAGCGTGGAGGTGGAGGAAGCGCTCGCGGCGAGCGAGATGGAGGACGGTTTAGAGACGACAGGGACAGAGACAGGGAAAGGGATAGGGATAGGCGTCCACCGCTACCCAGAAGAGAGTCACCGCCTCCTCGAGCGCCGTGGGGTGACCGAGATCGCGAGGCGCAGAGGAGACGGTCACCATCCCGGTCTCGTTCGCGTTCACCACCTCGTCGGCGGAGGTAAAATTTTTGTTGTGGGGTGGTCGAGAGCGTGTGCTATTTGAAATTGAATTGAACGGGATGTACCGGACCGGGGGGGTAGGTTGAAGTTTGAGCGCACGGACATGGACACGACGCGGGACAACAACACGCGTTTGCCGTGCTGCCTCGCTTCACAGCCTTTGTCGAACAGCCTATTCTATGGGCAACTCTTCATCTAGAAATGATCACTTGCCAATACCACCGGGGTTTATGCCCCCAAACTACCCAGGTTACTCTCAACTCACAAAGTCGTCATCATGGAACCCTTTCAAACGGAACAAAATGAAGAAAAGGGAACAGGCACTTAGAGAGTATCTCTACACAACACCTATGATCCTTCAATATCCGAATGCAATCGCAGGTGCGCTGATTGGTTGTCAAATGGGGGTCGTGTACAAATGTTGCACACAGTCGCCCAGCCTGGACAGAATCTCGTGCAGCACGGGATCCCTCAGATACACAGTGCTATCCCTGTACCCGCTAATGGATTTGCCGCACAACCAGGCATTCCCTTTGGTGCCTCGATGGCAGTCCCAGCCGCTGGTGATCCCCAGGCCGCAGCCGCTACCGCCAATGGTGCCCCAGTCATCCCGTCACAAATGGCGCCGATGGCGTATCCTGCCGCGATGGACTACTCCGCCTACCCAGACCTGCGCAGCGCCATGGCCTCCTTCTTCCCGCGCCGCTCCCGCCGCTCCCAGAGACACCACAACCGCAGCCACCACCGTAGCCGGCGGCGCAGCTCGAGCCCGTCCTCAGAGTCGAGCATAACAGAGACAGCGTCGTCGTCCTACGGGAGTCCTTCATCCTACGACTCCACAGAGTATCCGCGAAACTATCGCCGTCACCGCAACGCCTCCCAGCGCGACTCGCACCACCACCGCTCCGGCAGCGGGCGCAACCCGCTCCCACGCCCACCCAAGGACGTCCTCGCATCGACGCCCTTCCGCCCCCTGCTCTCCCAGCTTCCGAGCACGCACTACTCCACCTGGGGCGGCGCGAACAACGCGGTGCGCCCCCCGCCGGTACCAATGCCGCAGCCACAACCCGCACCCCCGCCACCGCCCCGCAAGGAGCGCAGCGGCGGCGGCGGGATCTTCCGCCGCAGGCGCGACACCCGCTTCGCCGTGCCATCGCTCACCGCCGCCGCGCAGCCGTTCATTCCGCCCGGCATGTCCATGCCTATGCCCGATGCGCAACACGCGCCCGCCTCCATGCCCACCCCCGGTCACGCGACTACGACGCCCGTACTTCCGCACGTAGTCCCTTCGAGCGCGCAGATGCAGATGCGCATGCCGGAACCCGATCAACAGCAACAGCAACAACAACAGCCGCCCGTGATCCCACCTGGCATGGGCCCAGGCTCGCCGAACCCGATGTCGATGCCGAGTCCTGCGCCTGCGGGCTCGACGCCGTTCATCGGTGGCGCGGGGCTCACACCCGCAGTCGTGCCTCCCGGTCTTGCCCCAGGTGGTCCCGGTATGGGCTCGGGACAGATGATGTCTGTCCCGATCGGGGCGAGTCCTGCAGTGGGACCCATGTCGATGCCTGCACCAGGGGTGGGCATGCCGGTGCAGATGGGTATGGGTATGCCGTCGCCCGGTGGCGCGGGTGGCGTCGTGCCGACGGTGCGGTTCAACGGGCACGGGGAGTATTCGGGGTTGCTGTACCATTCGCCGCATACGGTGATGTACGAAGACGAGCTGTACCCGACGGCGCTGCACCTATTCGAGGCGCTCAAGTTCCTCGAACACCGCCCGGACCTCGCGGACCAGATCAGGCTCTGCGGGCGTGTAGAGGACGTCACTCATATTAGCGCGTCGTTCGCGGAGCATACTCGGCGCGATTGGGGTATCGTTGCGCTCGCCACGGTGCGTCTTTTTTTTTCTTTTCTTTCTGTGCGCAGGCAGTTCTGATAGGACCGACGGGTGGACAGATGGATGAGGTGTTATACTACAAGTTCCGTCAGCATGGCGATCTGCGCGCGCTGCTCCTTGGAACGTACCCCGCCTGAACTCATCTACGTCGAGTCGGGAGACGTGTTTTGGGGCGATGGCGCAGGTGCCGGCCTGAACGAACTTGGCAAATCGCTCATGCGCGTGCGCGAACGGTTCCGCGCCGAGGGGGCTATATAAACTGTTGCCGTCGCCTGCCGCCAAAAGCAAAAAAAAGAACGTGCTTCAAACAAAATGCTTTGGTTTTTTTTTTTCTTTCTTCCTGATGTGTTTGTGGTCGAATTTTTTTTGTACTTCTATCAGGTCCCTTGGCTCCGACAGGTTCGTAGCCTGTATCCATCCATCATGCATACTACGTACAGCGGGTTTTTTTTTTCTGTTTCCTCCGAATCTTTCATCTTTCCCCATTATCTTTTTAGATCTCGCTGCTCAACGTGTATCGCGAAAACCTTATCTTTCTTCATGACCATGCCCATGACCATGTCATCATCACCAGACGTACTCACTTCATGATCTCATAGTATGCGACACCCCCACACACACCGCAAACTGAATGGTAGCAGAGTTATGACCCTTAGTGTATGGAATAAAATGATTTGTTCTTCAGGTCTTCTGGTGTGGAAGAAATATTTTTATGAGAGCTGCCGCATAATCAGCGGTCCCTTGATCCAGGACAAACTGGGGATCGTCGAAAGTGACTTTTTGCGATTTTCATTTGTACGAAAACAATCACGATGTCAAAACCGACGTGATCGGTTCTAAAGATCAAAAAGAGTTGCTCAGGAGGGGACTTTAGCCCAGCACGGTCATTAACATTGAAGCCGCCCGCAATCCCTTACAACAGAGAAGTCACCGATAGACGCGAAGGGCGGGACCGTGAAGCCAGACAGCAAGACGTCACATGGATGGATTCCCGCGCAGCGGTCTTGCGGCCTCCACGGAACAATGTCTCTAGGGACGCGGGGGGGGCAACCCAGGCTGAGATAGACCAAAAATGGTAGGGCGGGGTCTTCGAAGAAGCCTCATCACGCCATGCGCGGATCACACAAATCGGGACGTGGCATGTCTGCGAGTCGAGTGTCCTCCGCTATCGCCGACGTACTCGGGGACGGCTTTTCCCCGCCCCCGCCTTAGGGACTTGCGTATCACCGGAGTTCTTTTCTGGAGATAGATTTGTGCGTCGCCCCTCCCGCCGCCGTGAGTAGCGGTAGTTCGTGTCGTGTCATACGGCAGCAATGAATGATGCGCCCCCCATGTTTCGTTTTTGGCTGACCGGTCGGCGGCTGGGTTGGTAAATCGCCGCCATGTTAGGGACGCTTTGTTGCTTTTGTTTCTTCGCTTCGTGATGCCCTCTCCCAGGGGGTCTTGTCTAGCTGAGCAAGAACCGGTGAAACCTGTTCAGCAGTCAGGTCAGGTCCCTACATTTCTCGAAGACACACAAGTCAGTCAGCCAAGCACCACAGCTACGAGTTGGACAAGACCCAGATTCTACATTGGACAAAAGACCGCGGGTGGAAGGGTGGTGAATTATTTACGGTGAGGGGGCCTGGATGACAATTCTGGTGAATACGACTGGTCCGCAGCCAGCCACAGATTTCTCAAGAATCAGTTGGAGCGCAGCAGTTTCCCCATCGCCCTTTCCGTAAGAGGCAGTGTCACTTACCGGGGGTTTCCTTGGTTTCCCCGTTTCCAACTACGAGACCTCCCTCGCGAAATAACTTGAGTGCGCGTAGCCTATCCTGCGACATGCCACCGAGCCCAACTGCGTCCGAGTCTCTGGTTGATGTCGCTAAGCGCCACAATTTTGTTTCCCAGACAGGTGTAAACACGTCCAAATAATCCTCGAAGGACCGAGCGATTCCACCCACAAGTCTCACCTACTCCTTCGTCGACCTGTCCATTCTCCCGACTACAGCCCTTGACACCTCGCGGAAATGGGTAAATGGTCTGTGGGGTCTCCCCTGCGCGCATAATTATCCACCTGACACCAGCGCAGGACTTCAGAATACTATGACGACGTGCTCGGCGCTAAGATCAAAAGTCTGGTGTACGCTTGCCATTTTGCCGTGGCTTACCCCACTCTGTGTCCAGCAGTGCTGACCACGTCATCCCTTACTCTTTTCGTGCCCTCCAAAATATAGCTCGGGTGCCGTGAAACGATCCAAACTCGAAAAGTCCGAGCCCTCAATATCGTATGAAGCTTTCGTCGAAGACCTTGATCCGGGGGACTCATTTACCACCATGTTGACGGAGCTGCTCGTCAGGGTACGTCTCGTATACGTTCACTTTGCGTTCCTTTCATCGATGGCCGAGCTCTCGTCGCAGGAAATGGCCGAGCGCCGTCACCGACAAGCGGCTGCCGATCGTCGGCTCATATCCGACCGAACAGCGAAAGGGCTTGCGCACCCTCGCCGCACCGCAACGCGTCTACCGCGATCGTGGTGTGCGCGGTCTTGCTTCTCGCCGCTCACTAAATCTTACCGACTACCTCGTCGTCCCGCCCGAAGAGATGGAGCTAGATGATGACAATGATAGCCTAGAGAGTGCCGTCGAAGGTGCCCGCATAAACTATGACCTATATGACGCGTACACAAATCCGAACCGGCTTATGTGCGTTTCTTCTCCCCTCATTTCATTCCTTAATCTTCTTCGCAACTGGTCCCTGAAACTCCCCACCTCAGCCACCATCGAGCCACACCTCTCCCCACCTCCGCCACACCTCCGTCACGTGCTGCGCTCTACACGCCGCGAAAGCTGGGGCACTCTGCGCGACGCCTCCCCGGACGCATGGGGTCCTCCACCTCCTGCAACAGCGACGGCAGTGCCGTCAGCGCCGCCCCTCACGCGCCAGCCATCCATTCGACGTGTCCCGGCCCGCTCCCGGACCGTAGACTTCACCGATTTCACCTCGCGGCGACGCTCTTCCGGGCGCGAAGGCAACAACAACGCGACCGCAGGAGACGCCGAGGCGGACGAGTCTGCAGCGCAGACAACGACGACGTCCGCGTCGACGTTCCCGCCCCTAAACGCGATGGGCATGCCACCGCGTCGATTCTTCCCATCTCGCCGCCCCGAGCTGCCCTGGAGCCCTCTCCCGGAGAGCACAGGTTCGAGCACGAGCATAAACTCGAGCCCCAGCATAACAAATACGGGTACGGGTACGGGTACAGCTACGGGCGCAGGCGCGATGCCGAGCACGCGGTCGAGCCCAGCGCCCGTACCGGTACCCGCTCCCGCCCCCACAGCAGCGCCAGCGACAGCTGCCCACTCCCAGCAGCCGACCGACACCCCGCGCGACCAGCGCACGTTCCTCTCCTGGCTGCCCAGCAGCGCTCTCCTCTCGCTCCCGCCCCCACCACCTACAGAACCGCGCAGCAGCCCGCGCGCAACGCCTCGCCTGCGCCGGGGTGGCGTGCGTCCGCCCGAGTCGCTGCTGCCCAGAGCACACGTGACGCTTCTGCGCACTGAGTCGCCCGAACCGCTGAGCGTGGAGGGTGGCGCGCTGCCGATGGCGGTCGGTGCGACGTCTCCGGCGTCTTTGGACCCGCGGCATGGGCTGTCGTCGCCCGCGCCTGCTGATTAAGAAAAACTAACTGAGGAATGGAAGTGGAAAAATGGAAATGGAAGTGAAATTGCGTAGAAGTGGAAGAAGGCTGATGAGGAATCGGTGGGGGGGGGGGAGGAGGCTAAGAATATTGGGTCGATAGTACATGGACGACGACAACACTTCAAACAAGCAAACAAACACATCATGCATGCACACATACAATGTTTTTTTTTTTTTTTTCCCCTTCCGTCTTTCTCTTCACATGTAGTTTCAACTTTTCAACATATTGGATAGATCTCCTGCCTCCCTGCCTCCCTGCGCTGCGCCTCTCTCTTCTCACTCCTCGCTCTATGTTTTTTTTTTGTTTTAATTTACAAGTCGTAGTCCTGCCTTTTATTATCATTATGTTACCATGCCCAACCCAACACCGCTGCGCGAGACGAAAACATCGTTCAATTTTGGTTGAGACCTTCTCATTTACTCTCACTTTCACTCACATATTACTGCCCACTTCTGCGGCAGTCCGTCCGTCACCTCGCGTTAGCAGTACAAAGTTCTCAGTCCCAGCCCGAACCGGACATCGGTTCATCGCGGGGGTCGGCGGGCGACGACTACCCCTATCGCCCAGAGTTTCTCGCCGCAAACCCTACTAACACATCATCTGTTTCCATCTCTTCCGCGTTCTCTCCGCCTCTTAGATATGCTATCCAGGTCAATTCTCTCTGGTCTTTGAGTCGGGTCGTCAGTCTTATACTATGTGCTCTTCGAGGAACGGTATGCCGTGATCACGTAGGCACCTTTTAGTCCGAGTCCAGACAAGCTCGCCTGGACACGTACATTCTTTGCCAATGCGTGGTGTCAAGGAATTTGCACCTCTTGTGGGTGGTCGAAGGGTTTGTCTACTATTCTACGACCCTTTTTAAGTCGGCCTCGTCGCGCCCTTAATCAACGTTCATTTCACACATTTCAAGGTAGTCGTTGTAAGGTCTACGTGCACAACGGCGCCAAACCGCCACCGCTTGGCGCGGTCGCAACTACTTGGTCACGTTCGGTCATGATACCCGATCCGACAGTTGTGTTCGTGTTGTAGCACTCGTGATTGTGTCCATGCCCATTATATCCCGCTTGTGTCTGTGTCTGTGTCGATTGTATCTCGCCATGTCTGTGTCTGTTCATTGTCTCACCTGTGTCCTGTGGCTTGCTACTCGTGTATATAAGCCTCAGTTCTTGTGTCTCAAGTGTATCACCTCATCTACTGTTCTCGAAATCGTCTCTTCTGCGGCATCAGCTTCGTGTGAACGCCGACTCGTATATCGCACCCGCGCCGACTCTCGTCTCACTATTCCACGTTCCCACGCACCTTCACCGAACCGATCTTGCACATCTCTCATTCCCAGGCCAGCCGCGCTTGTAGTACTTCACCTCACCTTGCCTCTCTTGCCCCCCCTTTGTCTATGTCTTCCCCATGGGAGGACACTCCTACAATTTGCACGTCACCTTCATCTGGGGTCCCCCATGAGTGGACTCATGGTGGGCCCAAGATGTGGGTGACATGCAAGTTGCAGACGTTGACGTGTAGAGTAGAGCGATCCACAGGACACTTAGGTATAATAGAGGGACAGGCCCATGCCAGATACGACGCAGGTACAGGTGGAGTACAGTGGGTGCGGACACAAGCAAGATACAGTCAATGTAGATACAACCGGGAAGGCAACTACAACTGCTAGTGTCAGAGTCGGGCATTATCGTGGCCGACACCAAGCCGTCGTGAGCGCACTGTGACGAGCGCGCCAAGGGGTGACAATTTGGGCATGCAGCGCACGTGTGGACCTCATATCGTATCATGGGCTGGTTCTCTATATCGATTCTTCGACTGTACGACGTATGACCTGGTTATGGAACACATCAAAAATTGGCTAGCCATCGTCCGCATCAGGGCCACCGAGGCAGCATACCTTTTGAGTACGCTTGTGTATCCTTACCTTACATCTCCAGAAAGCGGTGGGTGACGTCGACCTGCGGAGTTGGGGGCGTTCTCTGAGGAGAGTTAAAACCAAGAAAATGGCAATAGCCATGCAACCAACGTGTAGCTCTGAAACATGACTACTGGCATTCTGGAGATGTACAAGTCTGTGTTTGCTATCACCTACAGTAGTTAGGCATACCAGTCAAAAACTAGTTCGTACACAGTAAGGGCATATTTCTGGCCAACTTTATCCAAGACCCTCACGACTGCGGCCGGCTAGACGACGCCCTTGATGCCGAGCTCCTCCGCGATGATCACGGCAGCCTTTTCCCCAATGACGAGCGCGGTCCCGTATGTATTCGCACTAACATTTCCCGGCGCAACAGACAGGTCGGCAACTTTGAGTCCGCGCACGCCGTATACGTTCAGCCTCGAATCGACAACGCCGCCCCGCACGCGAGGCTTCATCGCACATGTCCCGAGCTAATGCGCAAATACAAAAACGCAAAGGTACACGGAAAAAATGCACGTGTATCAATGAAAGGACTCTCCGCGCTCTGTAGAGGGAGGAACTCACCGAATGCCAGGTAGTGGCCACTGTCCCCCGCCACCGAAGAAAAAGCAAATGGATAAGAAACGTGGAGGTGTAAGGGAGACTGGGAAGCAAATGAAACTACGTACCATTCGCGCGCACAAACGCCTCAAGGACACGGTCGTCCTCCGCCGAATACACGATACGCGGCGTATCGAATGAGACGGGTCCCTCGGCGTGCGCAACGACGGACGCGGGCCAGCCTGGCGCGAACTCGGGGTGCAACACGGGCGGCTCACCACGGAAGTGCGGCATGCGACGAGCAATCTCGCGCGTGAACTTGTACCCCCACATCAGGGGTTGCACGTCCGCCTTTCTGATAAACAAAAAAAAACAACAACAACATATGAGAGCACTGTATGGGGGGAGCGGGGAAGGTAGGGGACATACGACTCGAAGTAGCCGGGGACAAAGTCTGCAGGCGCAGAGACGTCGTCGGCGTGCGTGATGTGCACATGTCCGCGCGCGAGGGGGTATTCCTGCGCGTGCGGGTATCAGGCGTGTTGCATGTGGCTATGGGGATAGATGGGCTCACGGTGTATGCACCAAAGCTGAAGTATTTGCGCGGAGGGACCAGGGTAGGATCCCCGATGTACCTGGACGACGGTAACGATGAGCGTACTTGACAAACCAATTAGTCGGAGTACGAACGCCGAGCCTAAGCCAATCCACATGACAGGCTTGTCTGGCACATTGGCAAAGTGGGAGTCCCAATACTCCTGAAACTCAGGGCCGATCTCGGCCACCTCGGATGACTTGGGGCGCCACTTGATCCCCGTGTCAACAGAGCTAGTCATATGGACATTAAGTCAGAAGGATATCAAAAGGCAAGTGATGACGCACTTTTGCATCAAGATCACCTTCCTGGTTTTTCCAAACTCGGCGACCGCAGCTGCAGTATCATAGTCAATCGTAATGCACGGGTAGCTACGCTTCTTAATAAGGGAGGGAAGACAGACACACCATCAATTGCTCCTTCCTCGTTGCGGAATATCGCATCTAGCGATTGTGCTTCATCAGCAGCAAAGAACTTAGAGAATAAGATATTGTGGTCTGCACATGCGCACGTAAACGTCAGAAAAAACATGAAACATCAGAAATGGTCGTTGCACGGGAAAACCTTGGTAATTCTCGCCAACTCCAGGCAAGTCGACGCGCTGCTTCACCCTGACCCGCTCAAGCACATCCTTGGCGCCGATTCCCGAACGCTCCAGAATTCCAGGAGAACCAAGTGCCCCAGCTGAGACCAGGACCAGCTTCTTTCCTCGCACAGTGCGCGTGTCCCCCGGGCCATCGGGGTGCAACTGCGGGTTGAGAGCATATGCGACGCCGGTCGCGCGATTCTCACTGCATACGTTATACAGCCTTTCCAGAGGGGCAAGAGAAAGGTGTCAAAGTCAAACTCACTCGTCGAAGGTGACGTGCTTCACATGTACCCCCGTCAAGAAGTGCAGGTTCGGCCGAGTGTCCTTGAGCGGATAGATCATGTTGTGCGGCACATCGGAGCGAGTGCCCGTCTCGACATTAACCCATCTATTTCCCCAGAAGTTACAAACATCAGTGCTCTCTGAGTTGAGACGGCGCATGCTGGGGATCATGCACGCACTTGGGCCACCTCTGCCGCCAGTGTGCTACTCAGCCGTCGATCAAGCTATACATTTGAGGGTGAGACACCCACCGTGTACACGTTGATCGTTTCCAAATCATTCGTGTCTGTGTCATCCGGCTTCTGCGCACGGTCCGGATCGAATGTGCGCGCGACTTGAAGGAACTGCTCAGCGAGGTCCGAGGAAAACCCACCGCGCGAGACCCCAAGCGGACCGTCTGTGCCGTGAGTCGGCCCCCCACCAGGAATCTGGTACGTCTCGATCTACGATTCCTCAATTTCTACCCAGTGGATCACCAACCCACTACCTTACGCACCTTTTTCAGGAGAGGGATGAGGTCCTCCGAGCCCCACCCGGGATTCTGGTACACCGTCTTCCAGTCGTCATAGTCACGGGCAGACGGGCGCGTGTACATCATGACTGCCAGGGATCAATTCCGTCCACGCGAGGGGTGGGATTTAATCAGACAACAGAAGCTCGGCGTCAAAACTTGAGAGACACGAGACGCACAGTTGATGCTGCCACCGCCGCCGAAACACTGCCCACTCGGAACAATTGTGGTGCGGTTTCCAAGTGCCGCGCTCGGCTGGGAAACGTGCATACGAGCGGTGTGCGAGTTGGGCGCGAGGTGGCTCAAGAAGTTCAGGGGATGGGTGTGTAAGGGATCATTGTACGTCGTGGGACCCGCCTCGAGTAAGAGGACGCGCAGGTTCGCATCGGCGGCAGCGAGACGACCGGCAATCACGCAAGCCGCCGTGCCGCCTGTCACAGTCGGACGACCGCACAATTAGCGTAAGGAAGGGCAGATGTGAAGAGTAGGAGGTTGAGGATGGCTCACCGCCTGCGATGACTATATCGTATTCTTCGTTGATCACAGTGGGAGTAGACATCGATGGCCCTCGTTGGTCTCAGTGGGATTAAATACGCTTGACGCGTCCGCGCCCATAGAGCGCCATCTCTAACTGGACAATGACGCCCAGTTGGAGAGTAAGAAGGATCATTGCTGGGCGCAAACCGGTGCTGCTTGATTGGGGCGGGAATAAGTTAATGCGGTGAACGGCCCATGGACCCCAATTTAGGAGTGTCAGCTATCGGAGTTGGATAATAAGCATTGAATCTGGACGCTCTGAGTTATGGAGGGAGCATCACCCCGGGTTCGACAACGGGAATGCCAGTGCACAGCGGCCCGGGGCAAGAATCTTGCGGCTAGATGAAGTGACGCGTACTTGCGGCTAGATGAAGTAGGCTTACGCGTCACGCTCGGCATAGATGCTTATTTTTCATATTCAGCCACCAAAATGATTTTTACGACAGCCATTCAATGATGGGTGATCTGGGCAAGAGTAGATATTGATTTTTTGACTCTTCTGTAGCACACTAGCACAGATACAAGGCTACTAAATCTTGCACAGACCTTCGACTCTTCCGCTTTGTCCAGTCCATCTATATTCTCTCCGTCTAGATATGCCATCTTGTCTGCATCTTGGTCGGTTCGCTCTCGCTCTTGAGTCTGGTCATTGGTCTTACCTGTGCTCTTAGAGAAATGTTGGTATAGCAATGCTCTCGAAAGGTACATCAGGCGCCAAAAAAGAGCCCAGGTACAGGCGTTCATCGACGTTCATCGCCGATAGTCACGGTGTCTTGAAGTTGCACCTCCACAGGTGGTCGAAGTATTGTCCCCTCTTCTCCAATTTTTCGTCTGCGTTACTGCGTCCCTACTCAACACACATTTCACCCTAGGCGGTCATATCCGGGTTGGTATCTGGCACAATAGTATATATGCGCGATTTTTTTTGGCACGACAGCGCATACTCCACCACATTTTCATCGTAGTCCTGGTGCCTAGTTACCGGAACACTGGGCATGGTCCTCCAACCATTGCGTCACCACTCATTCGCTCGTCTCCCTTTATACCTGAGGGCCATAGTCTTTATTTCTCAGAGCTTGATTGAAGACCATCACCACGGGGACCGCATGACGGCAATTTATGGAGTTGGGGCATTCTCTGACAGGCCGAGAACATAGCAATTGTGATCCTGAAGCATGATTTCTGGAATTCTGGAACAAGAGCATAACGATCTTTGGTCTGCGCTTGCTATCAACTACTTAGGCAAACCGGAATCGATCCTGCGAAACTATTTCGCACATGATGAGAGTATTACTGGCCAACTTGATTTCTCGCGATCGCGGCTGGCTAGACGACACCATTGATCCCGAGCTCCTCAGCGATGATCACGGCGGCCTTCTCCCCGATGACGAGCGCGGTCCCGTACGTGTTCGCGCTGACATTGCCCGGCGATATGGACAGGTCTGCAACTTTGAGCCCGCGCACGCCGTACACGTTCAGCTTCGCATCGACGACGCCGCCCCCCTCGCGCGGCTTCATTGGGCAAGTGCCGAGCTGATGCGCAATTGCAAATGCAAAGGTACACACAAAGGTACGTCGTCAACGACGCACGCCCCGAGCTCTGAAGAGGTGGGAGGGGCTCACCGAGTGCCAGCCCGTGGCCACTTCCCCCCGGCAAAGAAAACGAATGAACAAAGGACGAGTGAGCGGGTGATGGGAGACAGAGAAGAGAGGAAACCACGCACCGTTCGCGTAGGCGAATGCCTCAAGTGCACGCTCATCCTCCTCCGAATAAACGATGCGCGGCGCATCGAATGGGACGGGTCCCTCGGCATGCGCGACGATGGATGCGGGCCCGCCCGGAGCGAACGCGGGGTGGAGCATGGGCGGCTCACCGCGGAAGTGCGGCATGCGGCGTGCAATCTCGCGCAGGAACTTGTACCCCCACGTCAGCGGCCGTAGGTCCGCCTTCCTGGTAAATAAAAATAAAATAGTGCGTGTGAGGGCTGGATGGGCGAGCGGGGAGGAAGGATGACGAACGACTCGAAATAGGCAGGGGTAAAGTCTAACGGCGCAGAGACGTTGTCGGCGTGCGTGATGTGCACGTGGCCGCGCGCGAGGGGGCATTCCTGCGCGTGTAGGTATCAGACTTATGAAAGTTTGGCTACGGGGGAGGCCTCACGGTGTATGCATTCAAGGTGTAGTATTTGCGCTGCGGGACCACGGTAGGATCCCCGTGGAACCTGGATGACGACGGTCATGATGCATCTTGACAACCGAATTGCCACGCACATCGAACTTATACCCATACACAGGACAGGCTTGTCTGGGGCATTGGCAAAGTAGGAATCCCAATACTCCTGAAACTCAGGGCCGAGCTCGGCCACCTCGGATGGCTTGGGGCGCCACTTTATCCCCGCATCGATCGAGCTAGTCAGATGGACATCAAGTCAGAAGGAAACGGCAGTCAAAAGCCAAGTGATGGCGCACTTGTGTGTCGAGATCTCCTTCCTGGTCTTTCCAAATTCCGCGACAGCAGCTGCGGTATCATTGTCAATCGTAAAGCGCGCGCAAGAACACCCTCAACGAAGGAGAGAGACAAACATACCATCAATTGCTCCCTCCTCGTTGCGGAATAGTGCGTCCAACGTTTGTGCCTCATCTGCAGCAAAGTACCTGGCGAAGAAGATATTGTGGTCTGCACGCGCACACGCAAACGTCAGAAGATCGTGAAATGTCAGAGATGATGGTCATTGCACGGAAACACCTTGGTAGTTCTCGCCGACCCCAGGCAAGTCGACGCGCTGCTTCACCCCGACACGCTCGAGAACATCCCTGGCGCCGATTCCCGAACGCTCCAGAATACCAGGAGAACCAAATGTCCCCGCTGAGACCAGGACCAGTTTCGTCCCTCGCACAGTGCGCGTGTCCCCCGGGCCATCGGGGTGCAACACCGGGTTGAGAGCATATGCGACGCCGGTCGCGCGATTCTCACTGCATACGTTATACAGCCTTTCCAGAGGGGCGAGAGAAACATGTCAAACTAAAAACGCACTCGTCGAAGGTGATGTACTTCACATGTACCCCCGTCAAGAAGTGCAGATTCGGCCGAGTGTCCTTGAGTGGATAGATCATGTTGTGTGGCACATCCGAGCGGGTACCCGTCTCGGCGTCAATCCATCTACTCCCAAAAGAGAGTCAGCGTTCTCTGAGCTGAGACTGCGCATTCTCAGACTAGCTGCAGTGGGGACAATGCACGCACTTGAGCCACCTCTGTCGCCGCCAGTGCGCTACTCAGCTATCGATCAAGCAGCACAGTCGAGCGCGAGGCACCCACCGTGTACACGTTGATCGTTTCCAAGTCATTCGTGTCTGCGTCATCCGGTTTCTGCGCACGGTCCGGATCGAGTGCGCGCGCAGTTTGAAGGAACTGCTCCTCGAGGTCCGAGGAAAACCCACCGCGCGAGACCCCAAGCGGACCGTCTGTGCCATGAGTCGGCCCCCCACCAGGAGCCTGGTACGTCTCGATCTACAATCCCTCAATTTCGTACCCAGCACCAACCTTTTACCCTTACGCACCTTTCTCAGGAGCGGGATGAGGTCCTTCGAGCCCCACCCGGGATTCTGATACACCGTCTCCCAGTCGTCATAGTCAGAGGCAGATGGGCGCATGTATATCATGACTGCCAGTGATACAGTAATTCACCCGGGAAAGCGCGGGTCGAGATAAATCAGAATATCGAAGCTTGGCGCACAAGGGAGAAGAGACACGAGACACACAGTTAACGCTGCCTCCGCCGCCTAGACATTGTCCGCACGGCACAGTCGTGGTCCGACCGCCAAGGATTGCGCTCGGCTGAGTAACGTGCGCGCGCACGGTGCGTGAGTCGGGCGCGAGGTGGCTCAAGAGCCTCAGGGGATCGGTGTGCGCGGGGTCGTTGTACGTCGTGGGACCCGCCTCGAGTAAGAGGATGCGCAGGTTCGTGTCGGCGGCAGCGAGACGACCAGCAACGACGCACGCCGCTGTGCCACCTGTCACAGTCGAACGACTATGCGGTTAGCGGAAGGAAGGCAGGTGCGAAGAGTTGAGGACGGCTCACCGCCTGCGATGACGATATCGTATTCTTCGTGTATCACGGTGGGTGTAGACATCGATAGCCCTCATCGATCTCCTCATTGCGATTAAATACGCTTCACGCCGCGGGGCGCCCGAATCTATAATGCATAGCACATTCCAAAACGATGGGTACCTGTTTACTCATATTTATGTGAGTAGACTTCCAGGATTGAAGAGCGGTTCGTAGCCGAGTTACAGCAACTTGAAGACCCAAAATCAGCAGGATCCAATATAATAGATCCCTGACACTCGAACATATGTAAGCGGAAATGAGAGGTCAAAAAGGGCCCATAGTTTGGATTTTTCTGTAAGTCTGGACTCATTGAAAATCCTCAGCGTGTTCTTGTTTTTGAGCCAGTTTTGCCGGGCATTTTCCTGCCTAAATCCTCTGCAAAACATAAAGTTTACCCCTGCACTCGAGCCTGAGGAACTTTTGTGTACACACTGTGTTTCCCCTGCTCCCGTCACAGTATGGTCTTGAATTAGTACCTCCGACCTCACGTAGCACCGAACTCCGGACTTCTCCCGATTTCTGACCGAACTTTCGCATTCTCCCGATGAAGATCCCGTGGGAACTTGACTCTCGAACGTACAAGTCGTGCAGATAACGCCTGACCGCCCTGACCATTGCATTTGCTCAGACCCCTCTAGGCCTGAAATCGAGAATCCCAGAACTCGTCTAGTTCTCCAGAATCCTCAAGAATAACTTCAAAGCATAGTGCCACATTCCGGAGCACGTCTTTCGCAACGCACCGGTCTGAGTCTTCTGTCTCCAAAGGTCCCCTAGTCGCCGAATGAATGCGGTAACCCCTGTAGTAACAAACGCAGAATGGCGAAATCCCAGGTTTTGAAACCCCGGGAAATTGTGTGCCGAAGCTCTGAGTTCCAGAACCCCCGACAGACGTCCCTGATACTGCCAGTATATTGAACAATTTGAGCAGCATGAGACAGTCCTGATGGTGCAACACTCCTGACCGTTAGTTACTTTATATCGATTCTTCAAGTGTACGATGTATCTAATTCCGTAAAGGAACATGTCAAGAATAGGTTAGCCATCATTTGCATCAAAGTCACCAATACAGCGAGCGTACTCTTTCGAATGCATCTGCCTATCCTTGGCCTATCTCCAGAAAGCGGTGGATGGCACCAATTTGTTGAGTTGAGGCAATGTCCGACAAGCCGAGAAAGTGGCGACAACCAACCAACCACTGTGTAGATCCGAAGCACATCTCTAGCATTCTGGGGGTGTACATACACGTCTGTGTTTGCTATCAACTACCTGGGCATACGGATTCCATCCTTCGAAAATATTTTCACTGGCAGCGTATTACTGGCCCACTTGATCCAAATCCCTCGCGACCGCAACCAGCTAGACGACGCCTTTGATGCCAAGCTCCTCCGCGATGATCACGGCCGCCTTCTCCCCGATGACGAGCGCGGTCCCGTACGTGTTCGCGCTGACGTTGCCCGGCGGGACGGACAAGTCGGCAACTTTAAGCCCGCGCACTCCATACACGTTTAGCTTCGGGTCGACGACGCCACCCTGCTCGCGGGGCTTCATCGCACACGTGCCGAGCTAATGCATAACCGCAAACGAAAACGCAACGGTACATGTAAATGTACGTCGTCAATGACGCTCCGCACTTTGTAGAGGAGGGAGGGACTCACCGAGTGCCAGGTCGTGGCCACTACACCCCCGGCACAAGAAGGCGAACGAATGAAAGACAAGTGAGCGAGTAATGTAAAAGTTAAGGAGATAGAAGGGAAGTAGTTACACACCCTGAGCACGCGCGAACTCCTCGAGCGCACGCTCATCCTCCGCCGAATACACGATGTGCGGCGCATCGAACGGAACGGGTCCCTCGGCGTGCGCGACGACGGACGCGGGTCCTCCTGGAGCGAACGCTGGGTGGAGCACGGGCGGCTCACCGCGGAAGTGTGGCATGCGGCGAGCGACCTCGCGCATGAACTTATACCCCCACGTCAGAACCCGCACGTCTGCCTTTCTGGTAATCATAAAGTCGGTTTTGTGAGAGCTGGATGGGAGAGCGGCGAGGAAGAGGGACGGACGACTCGAAGTAGCCGGGAACAAAGTCCACAGGCGCAGAGACGTCACTGCCGTGGGTGATGTGCACGTGTCCATGCGCGAGGGGGTATTCCTGCACGCGTCGGTATCAGGCTTGCTGATCGTGTGGCTACGGGTGGGAGGAGATAGATGGCTCACGGTGTATATACCCAGGGTGTAGTATTTGCGCGAAGGGACCAGGGTAGGATCTCCGATCAACCTAGAGGACGGTGGCGATAAGGGCGGTGATGAACCTTCTGACAATCGAGTTGTTGGGGCACGTACGTCGAGAGTATGCCCATCCACAGGACAGGCTTGTCTGGGGCATTGACAAAGTACGAGTCCCAATACTCCTGAAACTCTGGACCGAGCTCGGCCACCTCGGACGGCTTCGGGCGCCACTTGATACCCGCGTCGATCGAGCTAGTCATATGGACTTTAAGTCAGAAGGAAATTATAGCCAAGGGTGGCGCACTTGTGCGTCAAGACCTCTTTCCTAGATTTCCCAAATTCGGCGGCCGCAGCTGCAATATATGGTTAATCGCAAAGTGCGTGCAAGAATGCCCCTCAATGAAGGAGAGAGAGCAGACACACCATCGACCGCTCCTTCCTCGTTTCGGAATATCGCAGACAGCGATTGCGCCTCATCTGCAGCAAAGTAATTAATGAAGAGGACATTGTGGTCTGCACGTGCACACGGACACGTCAGACAAAATAACACGTCAGAAGTGCTCGTTGCACGGAAAAACCTTGATAATTCTCCCCAACCCCGGGCAAGTCGACGCGCTGCTTCACCCCGGCCCGCTCGAGTACGTCCTTAGCGCCGATTCCCGAACGCTCCAAAATACAAGGAGAACCAAACGACCCCGCTGAAATGAGGACTAACTTCGTTCCTCGCACATTACGCGTGTCCCTCGGGCCATCCGGATGCAACACCGGGTTGAGAGCATATGCGACGCCTGTCGCCCGATTCTCACTGCATACGTTATACAGTATTTCCAGAGGTGGGAAAAATGTGTCAAAGTCAAACGTACTCGTCGAAGGTGACGTGCTTCACATGTACCCCAGTCAAGAAGTGCAGGTTCGGCCGAGTGTCCTTGAGCGGATAGATCATGTTATGCGGCACATCCGACCGGGTGCCCGTCTCGACACTCATCCATCTGCTCGCAAAAAGTACAAACATCAGTGCTCTCTGAAGTCCATACTGGGGAGATCGTGTACGCACTTGGGCCACCTCTACCACCAGGGCGCTACTCAGTTATTTGTCAAGCAGCACAGTTGAGCGCGAGACACCCACCGTGTACACGTTGATCGTTTCTAAATCATTTGTGTCCGTGTCATCCGGCTTCTGCGCACGGTCCGGATCGAGTGTGCGCGTAACTCGAAGGAACTGCTCAGCGAGGTCCGTGAAAAATCCTCCTGGCGAGACTGCAAGTGGACCATCTGTGCCATGAGTCGGCCCCACACCGGGCACCCGGTACGTCTCGATCTACGATTCCTCAATTTCAGACCCAGTGTATTACTAACAATCTCCCTTACGCACCTTCCTCAGGAGCGGGATGAGACCCTTCGAGCCCCACCCGGGATTCTGGTACACAGTCTCCCAGTCATCATAGTCAGAGGCACATGGGCGCGTGTACATCATGACTGTCAGAGATCGAATAGATTGGATGGGCCCGAGTCGGTCGAGATAATCAGGGGACCGAAGCTCGTACACAAGGGAGAAGAGACACGCACAATTGATACTACCTCCGCCGCCGAGACACTGTCCACAGGACACGGTAGTAGTGCGGCCGCCAAGAGCCACGCTTGGCTGGCTAACGTGCGCTCGTGAAGTGCGTGAGCCGGGCGCGAGATGGTTCAAGAAATTCAGGGGCTGCGTATGCGCAGGGTCGTTGTACGTCGTGGGACCCGCCTCGAGTAGTAGGATCCGCAGGTCCGCGTCGGCAGCAGCGAGACGACTGGCAATGACACACGCCGCCGTGCCGCCTGTCCACAGTCAGACATTCATACGGTTAGTGGAAGGACATCAGGTGGGAAGAGCAGGAGGTCGAGGACGGCTTACCGCCCGCGATGACTATGTCATATTCTTCGTTGATGACAGTGGGAGTAGACATTGATGCCCCCCATCGAACTCCTCAATGCGACTAAATATGATTCACGCGTCCGCGGAGCGCCACACACAGTGCGTGTGAAGCGAAAGTATGTAACTGGATAATAGCCCCCGGTCGGTTGGTCAAGTACGAGGGTCATTTGGCTAAATGAGGTCAGGCGCCGTTATGTCGGCCTCAGTGCATGTTCCGATGCGCATTATGTCTAAGTGCAGGTAGCGATTATAAATGTAGGTCCAAAAACAAACAGCCGCAATAACACGTACCCCGTCAACATGATATTGGATTGTGGCGTCTTTCTAGGTTACGGTCCTTCGAGCATCCTTTGTCCGCCACACACGATCAAGGAGGTAGCCGAATTCGGTCTCCACTATATCCCGTATCACCCGAAGGTATGAACCTTTCCAATTGAGCAACATCTGCCCTTTCTTTGTTTCAGATTACAGCAGAGGTGAGGGAGCTCAAACCTACACCTATACACGGTGCAGGCTTGTCTGGGGCATTAGCGGAGTCCCAATTGAGCCCAGACCCCCCACACGGCGCAGCTTACAATAAGTTCCGTGTTAATGGAGCTGGTCATGAGGTCACTGAATCAGAGGGATGACAAAGGCCAAGTGTCGGTGTACGTACAGTATTTGTGCTTCAGGATACCCTTGGTCGCTCCAAGCTTGGTGACCGGAGCTGTAAACTCACGGTCAATCAGGACGACCATCTCAACGAGTGAGGAGGAACTAACCATCCTTTGCTCCCCCCACGTTGCAGGACATTGCGTCAATCGATTGTTCTTCATCTACATAAAAGTACGTAACTGATAAGATACTGTGACCTGTACACGCACCGATGTCAGAAACAAAACATCAGCAATCACTGTTCCATTAGTAATTTATGCCAACTCCAGGCAAATCGACACGCTTCTTCACCCTGACCCGCTCGAGCGCGTCCTCGGCGCTGATGCCCCAACGCTCCAGAATACCAGGAGAACCATATGCCAACGCTGAGACCAGGTTCAGATTCGTCCCTCGTACGGTACCGCATATCTCTTTGGCTGGTGAAACAGGGGTTGAGAGCATATGTGATGCCTGTCGCGAGATTCTCACTGCAAACATAGGGCCTCATACAGCCTTTCGAGGGGAACTTGTCAAGGTCAAAACTCACTTGTCGAATGTGACGTGCTTGACATGTACTCCCGTCAAGAAGTGCAGTTTCAGCCGGGTATTCTTGAGCGGGTAGATCATGTTGTGCGGGACATCTAAGCGGGTCACGGTGCCTATTTCAGGATTCATCCATCTGCTACCAGGAGTACAACACGTCAGCGCTCTCAGAGGTGCATGCTGGAGATCATGTACGCACTTGGGTCACCTCTAGTACTGCCAGCCTGAGTGTACTACTTAGTTATCGATCGAGCAGCACAGTCGAGAGCGAGACACCCACGTTACTTTGCAAGTTTTCAGCGTCCCGACCCATGCTCGCAGGCCCCCGGCCCGACGTATGATCGAACTTCGGAGGTACTCCGGACTTCTCCTAAACCTTCGCATTCTCCCGATGAAGACCTCGGGCCTTGAGATCTTGAGAACTTAGTTCACTTGACTCTCGGGCGCATAAGTTGTGTAGATAACGGCCACTTACCATTACATTTTTTCAGACTTCCCTGAGCTTGAAATCGAGAGTTCCAAACTCAAGAAAGTCTTCCCTGGAACAAAGCATAGTGCAGTGCCACAATCCCGGAGCATGTCTTCCACAACGCACCAGTCCGAATCTTCTATCTCCAATGGTCCCCCTCATCACCGAACGAATGCGATAACGGTTGGTTTTGAAACCCTAGGCAATTCTGTTAAAGCAGCACTGACAGACGACCCTGATATCCGTCAGTATGTCGAACATCCTGAGAACATTGCACGCAGCCAGGAACACAGTCCTGATAATGCAACACTCCTGACTGTCAGTCGCATTATATCAATTCTTCGAGCGTATGACGTATCCGATTCGATTACGGAACATCTCAAGAATTGGCTAGTTACTAGCCATCATCAAAGTCATCAAGGCAGCGTGCTCTTTCGAATCCATTTCTCTATCTATACACTATCTCCAGAAAGCGGTGGATGGTAACAATCTGTGGAGTCGAGGCATTCTCCGACAAGCCGAGAAAGTGGCAAAAACCAGTGTGTAGATCCGAAGCATGACCTCTAGCATTCTGTGGGTGTACGTACACATCTGTGTTTGCTATCAACTACTTGGGCATACGGATTCCGTCCTTCGAAAATATTTTCGCTGGCAGCATATTACTGGCCCACTTAATCCAAATCCCTCGCGACCGCAACCAGCTAGACGACGCCTTTGATCCCCAGCTCCTCCGCGATGATTACGGCCGCCTTCTCCCCGATGACGAGCGCGGTCCCATACGTGTTCGCGCTGACATTTCCCGGTGGGACGGACAAGTCAGCAACTTTGAGCCCGCGCACACCGTACACGTTCAGCTTCGGATCGACGACGCCGCCCTGCTCGCGGGGCTTCATCGCACACGTGCCGAGCTAATGCATAACCGCAAACGAAAACGCAACGGTACATGTAAATGTACGTCGTCAATGACGCTCCGCGCCTTGTAAAGGGAGGAGCTCACCGAGTGCCAGCACGTGCCAACTGCCCCCCACACAAGAAAGCAAATGAATGAAGGACGAACGAGCGAGTAATGTTAAGGTATGGGAGGCAGAGAAGGGAAGGAGCTACGTACCCTGAGCACGGGCGAACTCTTCAAGCGCACCCTCGTCCTCCTCCGAATACACGATGCGCGGCGCATCGAATGGAACGGGTCCCTCGGCGTGGGCGACGACGGACGCGGGTCCGCCCGGAGCGAACGCGGGGTGCAGCACGGGCGGCTCACCGCGGAAGTGTGGCATGCGGCGTGCAATCTCGCGCAGGAACTTGTACCCCCACGTCAAAGGGCGCACGTCCGCCTTCCTGGTAAACAGAATATTGCCTGTGTGAGGGCTGGATGGGAAGACCATGAGGAAGGGGCACGAACGACTCGAAGAAGTTTGGGACAAAATCTGTCGGCGCAGAGACGTCATCGGCGTGGGTGATGTGTACGTGTCCGCGCGCGAGGGGGTATTGCTGCGCGTGCGGGTATTACGCGTGTGACTACCGGGGGGATAGGTGGGCTCACAGTGTAAAAACCCAAGGTGTAGTATTTGCGCGGCGGGACCATGGTAGGATCCCCGACGAACCTAGACAACGGTGATGAGTCACGGTGAGCGTCTTGATAATCAAATTGCCTGAGGACGTACGCTGAGCTTATGCCCATCCATAGGACAGGCTTGTCTGGGGCATTGGCAAAGTAGGAGTCCCAATACTCCTGAAACTCTGTGCCAAGCTCAGCCACCTCGGACGGCTTCGGACGCCACTTGATCCCTGCGTCGACCGCGCTAATCATATGCAAATCAAGTCAGAAGGAAAGCAATAGCCAAGTGATGGCCCACTTGTGCGATGAGATCTCCTTTCTAGTCTTTCCAAATTCTGCGGCCATAGCTGCAGTATCATATTCAAGCGTAAAGCGCGCGCATTAACGCCTTTCGATGGAGGGAGGAGAATAAGCACACCATCAATTGCTCCTTCCTCGTTTCGGAATATCGCAGCCATCGATTGCGCCTCGTCCGCAGCAAAGTACTTAATGAAGAGGACACCGTGGTCTGCACGTGCACACGCAAACGTCAGAAGAAAAAATGAAACATCAGAAATAGCGCCAACTAGTCGATGCACGAGAATACCTTGGTAATTCTCGCCAACTCCAGGCAAGTCAACACGCTGCTTCACCCCGGCCCGCTCGAGCACGTCCTTGGCGCCGATACCCGAACGCTCCAAAATACCAGGAGAACCAAATGCCCCAGCCGAGATCAGGACCAACTTCGTCCCTCGCACAGTGCGTGTGTCCCACGGGCCATCAGGGTGAAACAGAGGGTTGAGAGCATACGCGACGCCTGTCGCGCGTTTCTCACTGCATAGGCTTTCCAGAGAGGATAGAGAAATATGTCAAAGTCAAAACGCACTCATCGAACGTGACGTGCTTCACGTGTACCCCTGTCAAGAAGTGCAGGTTCGGCCGGGTGTCCTTGAGCGGGTATATCATATTGTGCGGCACATCCGAGCGGGTGCCCGTCTTGGCGTTAATCCATCTGCTCCCCAGAAAGACGATCGTCAGTGCTCTCCGAGCCTAGACGGCGCATCAAACTGGGAGCATGTACGCACTTGAGCCACCTCTACCACCAGTGGCTACTCAGCCGTCGATCAAGTCCCATAGTGAATCGAAAGACACCTACTGTGTATACGTTGATCGTTTCTAAATCATTCGAATCCGTATCATCCGGCTTCTGTGCACGGTCGGGGTCGAGTGCGCGCGCAACTTGAAGGAACTGCTCCCCGAGATCTGTGAAAAATCCCCCGCGCGAGACCGCAAGCGGACCATCTGTGCCGTGAGTAGGCCCTCCACCAGGAACCTGGTACGTCTCGATCTACAGTCCCTTAGTATCAGACCCAGCACGGCACTAACCCTCTCCCTCGTACCTTTCTCAGGAGCGGGATGAGGTCCTTCGAACCCCACCCGGGATTCCGATACACCGTCTCCCAATCGTCATAGTCAGAGGCAGACGGGCGGGTGTACATCATGACTGCCAGGGGTTGAATAATCCACCCGAGCAGGGTGTGGGACGAGATCAATCAGACGACCGAAGCTCTTACACGAGGGAGAAGAGAGATGAGACGCACAATTGATGCTGCCTCCGCCGCCCAGACACTGTCCGCATGGCACGATCATAGCGCGGCCGCCCAGTGCCGCGCTTGGCTGGGAAACATGTCCGCGCGCGGTGCGCGAGCCGGGCGCAAGGTGGCGCAAGATATTCAGGGGCTCCGTGTGCGCGGGGTTGTTGTACGTGGTGGGTCCTGCCTCAAGTAAGAGGACGCGCAGGCTCGCGTCGGCGGCAGCGAGACGGCCGGCAATGACGCATGCTGCCGTACCACCTGTTCACAGTCAGACGCAGTAGTTGGACGTCAACGCGGTTAGCGGAAGGGAGCCAGGTGGGAAGCATAGGAATTTGACGGCTCACCGCCTGCGATGACTATGTCGTATTCTTCGTTGATCACTGTAGGAGTAGACATTGAGGGCCTCCATCAACCCCCTCAATTCTATTAAATATGGTTCACGCGCCCGCGGAGCGCCATCTATAATGCGTGTGAAGTGAAAGTATGTCATCAGGAAAAACCTCCCGCACTAGCGAGGCCAAATTACTGATAATTACCGGTGTTTTTTGATTATCGCAGATTGCTTAGTCCCCTCTATTATTTATTGGGGATTATCTTGATAGTCACAATTGAGACCAGAATATTGACCGAAAGCATATATATTATGACCGGGCTACTCAAAAAATGACCAACTACTATTTCGGCATTATGTGAATTATGGGGAGATAACCACAAGACCGGCAATGAGAGAAGAGAAGTAACGGATAGGAACAAAACCTGCAATTTTTGTTGATTATCTGTAGCTGTAGTGAACGTCGGGCCAGTACAAAAAACTGGTGTAACACATGAGAAAGAGGGGGTATACGAGAAACACTGTTGACTGGTGAAGTCCAGTCAGCCCAATATTCAAGACCATCCTAGGGAACTTACAGTGGTTCCGGGTTGAAAAAGTGGTGTTGAAACCTTGATGAAGCACTATCAGCCATCGAGTTGGTTGAGATCAAGCTCAGCAATTGGAACGCCTGAGCTTGGTTCATTTCCGGTGGGCGTGCTACCATATCAAGCCTGTCAGGACTGCAATGTACAAGAAATTAAAACTTACTTTGCTTGTCTATAGATGTCGGCCATCATAAGGTGAAATGCACCTTCACGATTTTCCCGAATATGGGTTAAAGTGTTAACATTGCCATGGTATACGTCCAAGTACGCATTTGCTGAGAACTCTGTGACCTGCTGTTCTCCGGTGCGCCACTCATAGATTGTCGCATACAGCTAGCATATATGATGAGTGTGACGCATGGCCGAAAAAAAAAATCACGACTTACCGCAGTTGCAACCAGAGCGACCATAGGAACAGGGACCTCATGATTTACTACACCTTCACGACATTCATATGTTGGGAAAAGGTATTGAAATCGTCTGGCAAAAGATGTAGACCCTCCTGTAAAGAACATATCCCGGATAACAGTAATGATGCGGTGGTTTCGATATGGCCGCGAGCGCATCACGAGTCCGTTGGCCTGACAGACTGTTAGAGGGAACGAGTAGAAACCTTATGACTTACAATATTGGCCCTCAGAAAAGTATATGTATATTGTGATAGCTGGCTCCGAACATACTCAACGATATCCAGCGCCGTATCAAACCCAAGGAATACTCCCATAGTGATGGTGTTGCAGCGCTCCTTGATTTCGCTTCGAATCAAGCATATTCTAGCGCGCGGCTGGGAAGCGCTGTCAGTGAAAGTCATCTCAAAGTAAATAGGACTTACCACGGGCGTGATCTTCAACATATAATCTTGGTCGCGTTGGAGTCGTTCAAGGATATCCGTAGCACCAGGTTTGTGACGATTAGCAGCAGTGAGAAGACAATCCTGAATCAGTGTGAGCGCGGCACAGACATCAGGGAACGCGTTAGTAAACAGCAGGCCAGCTCGGAGATTTTCGATTGCCTCTTGTATGACAGCACGGACAAGTGGTCGTTGAATAGTTAGCATGACTTTATTTGAACCCGTGGTGTATACCAGATCCGTATCAACTGGCCAAGTGCGTAGAGGCAAGCCTGAGTCAGGTGTCACACCCTCGTTCCGAAGTTGAGTCGGGACGACTTCAGTCCATGTGAGTCACTACAAATACGGCAACAAGGGAAAGTCGATCACCTAAGGGTCTAGCAGTGGGAACTGCTGTACCAAGTCCAGGTTGTGTGCGTGAGTCCGAAGCGGTGTCTTGTGGGGTAGACCTTTCGGCGTCGTCAAAAGACGCACTGGAACTTTCACCAACTGAATGACTAGGTTTAGTACCACCCAATCCTACCCACGATGGCCTCTGTGAAAGTGGTTACCATTTGGAACGTGTTGAACATCATAGGCTTACCTCGATAGCCATAGACTCCGAAAACTTGCTGGGATGTCTGAGGGCAAGCTCAACTGCGTGCTCTTCCTCTGTCAAACATTCTTCAGTTTCAGAGCCATCATCATCCACCTCGGGGGTGAGAAAAGCGTAATTCAGACAGTCGAGACGTGTGGAGACATGAGTGTTGTCACCACGGCCAGGGTAAAAGGACGACGCTGAAAATTTTTCAGAGTCGACAACATACACAAATACAATTTGTAATCAAGCACTCACTGCGCTCAAGTCGCTTGCCCTTCGCAACGCTATTGTCTTTGCGCCACTGGCTTGCCATATCGCTATTATTACTTCCCACATCTCCCACATCACTCTCGCTGGGTAGCATGAGAGGCATTGGACGACAATGGATGGGCCCTAACATCGGGTTGGTGAGTACGTATGATCGTTATTGACCAAAGGTAGCTGAAGGACTTACCAACGCTTCGCGCTTTCTTTGCAGGCTGCGCTTCTGGGGGGGTAGGGATATGGGCATCACTTGTGGCATCATCTTGAGCGAAGGTGCGTTTCCCACGTGCTTATCATAGTCTGGGACACGTCTGACTTTGTGCGGTTCTAGACATACCTGGTTGCTGGATTTGGCACTGAGTTTCAGGGACAACTTTTCGAGCTACAACGTTCCTTCGGGTACTTCTATTGATGAGAATAGAACTTTCGACAGAGACTTGGCTTTTGTTCTCTGTGCCCCGAGGGTTGTCCGTGGGCCCTTTTGTGTGGGATTGGCGGGTGCGTGGCGCCATCAATGAAATACCGAATCGGGACAACAAAAAGAGAGGTAAGTGGAAAGGACAAAGAAAATGACCAGTAAAGACAGGAATCGTATTGGGGTCCAGCCAAAGGTATGTTGTCCTTTTATATTGAGAGGTCGTCACTAATGAATATATTTAATCCCGCACCTCCAGCACTCGATCACCCCACTGCGCACCATGACTACTGACCCCTCCCTTCAACGTCTACCCGCCTGTCTGGATGCACCCCAGATCCGTTGTCGTGGGTGCAAGCGAGATTTCAATCCACGTGGGCATTCTCAGCATCTCAGCAGGCCTGAGAACAGTGAGTGCCGTGCCGCACATATGGCATTGAAAATGCCGTTGGCATTTCAGATGGCGCCTGGTGCGGGGTCTTCACTAGGGCCAAACTCAAATTTCACGTCAAGGGACCACCGTGATACGTACCCAAGTGAAGAATTGAGCGGTGAGTCCTGTATAATGACTTGAGAGCATGCGTACCGTCGTTACACACCATTTGCAGGTGGAATCGAGGAATTTCCTCAAGACGGTGATGCCGGATTTGGCACCGCTCGTGCTTCCAGTGCTGCACCCACCACTGACACTGCCAACAACGTAGACGCCACTGACGCTGTCAACGACGTAGACGCCACTGACGCTGAGCTACTGGAAATATTGGAAAGTATTCATTCCACTGCTACTAGACCGGAACGAGATCACCCCGTCGAGCTACAGTCGCCAACACCGCCGCCCATCGAGCTACAGCCACCAGGTCCGCCACCATTATGTCCTACATCCCCTAATGCCGACAGTTCGGATGTCGCACCCCAATTGGTGGTCGACCGCTTTCCACATGGTAGTCCAGGTGCACCAATCCCTGGGCTACGTCAAGGTTCCTCGGTGTATGATTCTAGTCAAGCAGCCTTTGGAGCCTCTGTCTGGGCCCCTTTTCGCTCCCAATGTGACTGGGAGGTCGCACATTGGGCGAAGATGCGTGGGCCGACGTCCTCGGCAGTGACAGAACTATTGGCAATACCAGAGGCGCGTACTCACCAACTAGCTGTTATTGTTTCACTAACACATCGCTTAGGTCGTCAATAAACTCGGGTTGTTGTTCGGCTCAACAAAAGAGCTGAACGATATCATTGACAAAGCATTGCCTGGGCGCCCACCGTTTGAGTGCCGCAGTCTTGTCATTGGGGAAGAAAACCTGGAATTTTATTTCCGGAACATACTATCGTGTATTCAGTCTATCTACGGCGACCCTGAATTTGCTCGGGATTTGCTCATCGCTCCAGAACGGCATTATACTAGTCATGAACGGACAGAGCGCGTTTATAGTGAGATGCACACAGGAGATTGGTGGTGGGCAGTACAGGTGCGCAGCGCTATTCTAGTCCTGGAGCAGTTCCGAAAACTTATGTGTTGGAGCAGACAACCCTTGAATCACATCGACCGGGTGCCACTGTGATCCCCGTCATCATTTCCTCTGACAAGACTCAATTGACGCTTTTCCGCGGGAAGAGTGCGTACCCTGTATATCTCACTATTGGAAACATTCCAAAGGAGATCCGTCGCAAGCCATCACGCCACGCTCAAATACTGATCGCTTACATCCCGACCACCAGGCTGGAAGGTATCACAAATAAGACAGCTCGTCGCCGCGCGATCGGAAATCTTTTCCACACTTGCATGCAAGTTATATTAGCCCCGATCACAACGTATGGTGAGACCGGCATCGCAATGATGAGCGGTGATGGCGTCTGGCGCCGGTGCCATCCAATATTCACAGTCTTTGTGGGCGACTACCCAGAACAAGTGCTGGCAACGGGTACATACAGCGGTCGATGCCCCAAAATGTCTTGTACCATCTGACAGGCTGGGTTCATACACTAGATTTCCTCCTCGTGATTACGACAAAGCCAGGGACACATACCTCCTGGCTGACGGTGATGCACATGCGTTCCACTTGGCCTGTCGTGAGGCAGGCCAGAAGCCAGTTTACCACCCGTTTTGGGAGTTTCTCCCTCTCACTAATGTCTTTGTATCCATTACGCCCGACATTCTCCATCAATTACTGCAAGGAGTGCTCAAACACTTGATCGCTTGGCTAATTGGGGTCTTTGGACCAGCAGAAATTGACGCGCGATGTCGATCATTACCGCCAAATCACCACATCTCAATTTTTGCCAAAGGCATATCAAGCCTCAGTCGCGTATCAGGCCTGGAACATAAAAATATGTGCCGGCTTCTCCTTGGTCTAATCGTGGACCTTCCAGTTCCCAATGGACAAGTCTCACCACGGATCACTACAGTTGTGCGTGCGCTACTAGACTTTCTATATCTGGCCCAGTTTCCGTCTCAGACATCTACTACCATCACGTGCCTGGAGGACTCCCTTTCTCGCTTCCACAACAATAAAGATATTTTCATCGATCTTGGGGTTCGCGATCACTTCAACATACCAAAAATACACAGTTTGATTCATTACAGCCCGTCAATCCGTCTCTTTGGTACAACTGACAATTACAACACAGAGCAGACGGAACGGCTTCATATTGATTTCACAAAGGACGCTTATCGCGCGACCAATCACAAGGACGAATACAGTCAGATGACCACCTGGCTGGAACGCCGCGAGAAGGTACAACTCCATTCTATGTTTGTCAAATGGCGGCAACGGTCCGATCAAGAGGAAAATGTGCTGTCTGCAAAGCCGATTGGACCTCCACAGCCTGGTGCACGCCGCTTGAGGATGACTCGACACCCAACACTGAAGGCGGTCTCTTTCGATGACCTGGCCCGAAAATATGGTGCCATTGACTTCCAGGATGCGTTGGCTGACTTCATTGCTCGGACCAACCACCCCACAGCTTCGGCAGCAACGCTGTCTGCTCTGGCCGCGGACACACTTATCCCATTCCGCTCTGTGCCAGTGCACCACAGAATCAAATTTTCGAATTTAGACAACTCCGAAATAGTTGACGCCATCCAAGTTCGGCCAGAACAAAAGGATATGCGTGGGCGTGCAATACCTTCGCGGTTTGATACCGTTCTCGTCCGTGGTAAATCCCAAGTCATGCATGGGAGTAATGGTACGTTCTCGTCATATAGGGGTATCACACCACCTTACTGTTATGCAGGTCATCAAATAGCGCAAGTTCGAGTCGTCTTCGAAATACCAAGCAAGGTGATTCGCGAGGTTTTCCCATCTTCGGACATTACACCTCCAGAACATCTCGCATACGTGGAATGGTTCTCTCCAATTCCTGTAACCCCAGCTCCAACCACCGTCTATACAGAGTGACTAGACTTACACGACATGGCCGGCGGCGTGCAAGCATTATTCCTGTTGAGTCTATTCTTCGTAGTGTACATCTATTCCCCATATTTGGACAGCACACTCCGCGGGAGTGGAACACATTTTCGGTCCTGGAACTGTGTAATGCCTTTTACATAAACCCCTTCAGTGATCGAGATAATTACATGGTATTTTCGTAGTTAATTGATGAAAAATTGTGGCCATACAAAGTATTACTGGTATTACTGGTCTTAGTTGGAAAATATTGGCGTACTATCTCCCTTTTTCGGTTGTTGATAATATAGTCATGCGTTATGCCTCGCTAGCGCGGGAGGTTTTTCCTGATGGTAACTGGACAATAGCCCCCGGCCGCGGTTGCTTGGTTGAGTACGAAGACCACTTCGCTAAATGACGTCGCGCGCGCTACTATTATGTTGGCCTCGATGCATGAGCGAGACGCGCCATATCCAAGTGCAGGTCTTGGTGCAGATAGTATAAACGCGGATTTAAAAACAAGCTGCCGCAACGCTACTACATACCCCCTCGGCCCGAGGGGGTATGTAGTAGCGTTGAGTCAACGTTTTCAACCCGCACGATCTGGACCGGTGGCGTCTTCCTAGGGTTCTGTCCTTGCTTCTATGTAAGTCTTGGTGTAAGCAAAATGTGTACGCTCCACTCAATCAAGGGCAGCCCTTTTTTTTCTTTTTCTTAAGAGCACATGTACCTCCGGTGCAGTACGTAGTACAAAGCCGGTCGGTCGTCTACATGAAGATATTTGGAGCATGGTAATGTATAAATTGTTGAAGTATATCTTTGTGAGATGTTATTTCCGTTCCGTCCCTGTCTAATTATTTCCATGCGTTCGTGGTGCAAACCCGCGCGTTAGTTCACCTTGTGTCTTGTTTGCCTGTACACTACCACCTCGGATCTCGGATCGATGTCCTGAATCATCACCCGGTAGTACTCGTTGACCGCGGACTCATTATCGTGTTGCCCTGCGGAAGCAGAGCATAAAACTTCATACTGTACAGTTCCTACTTTTTCTACTTTATAAGTACCTATTCTCCGTATCATAGCGCCTCAGTTGTTGCCTTCTAGTGTGCAAAGACTGAGAGCCGTTACTTCGTGCAGTTAACGCTCGCGCACACAACTACTCACAAACATATTTATTCCATCCGATATCCATTCTATTTACCCATACCTTTGCTAGATAAATACTCACCTGTAGAGTCGAGAACGTTACAGTAATCGAGGCTAAAGGGTAGCCCGATTCTGTCTGCACTAGATTCCGTGTCACAGCAAATGAATTAATGAACTCTTATGATTGAGCAAGACCTATTTTACAACAGAGATGTGAGAATACCCCAAACCTACACCTATTTTCTTTTTTTTTGGAGGGGCGACGTGTTGGCTACTAGTACTAGTAGCATCTCTACCTAATACGTTGATGCTGGGCCTTGACGTGCCGCTGGTTGCCTTGTATCGACCGTACGACATATCTGATTTGGTTACGAAACATGACAAGAATTGGCTAGCCATTATTTGCACATCGAAGTCATCGAGGCAGCGTATTCTTTCGAATGTATCTGTCTATCCTTCAAATACCTTATCTCCGGATAGTAGTGGTGGTGGATGGTGTCAGTCGGTGGAGTTGAGGCATTCTCCGACAAGCCGTGAAAGTGACAACAACCAAGTAACTAGTCCATAGGTCTGAAGATGATCTCTAGCATTCTGTGATGTACAAGTGTGCATTTACTATCAACTACTTAGGCATACCGGATTCAGTCTATCGAACATATTTCGCACACGGTGGACGCGTATTAGTGGAAAACTTGACGCAAGTCCCTCATGACCACGACTAATTAAACGACGCCTTTGATGCCGAGCTCCTCCGCGATGATCACGGCCGCCTTCTCCCCGATGACGAGCGCGGTCCCGTAAGTGTTCGCGCTGACGTTGCCCGGCGCGACGGACATGTCGGCAACTTTGAGCCCGCGCACGCCGTACACGTTCAGCCTCGCGTCGACGACGCCGCCCTGCTCGCGCGGTTTCATCGCACAAGTGCCAAGCTAATGAATAACCGCAAACGAAAACGCGAAGGTACACGTAAAATGAACTTTGTTAATACCGGACGCTCCGGGCTTTGAAGAGAGGGAGGAACTCACCGAGTGCCAGGTCGTGGCCACTATCTCCCCCGGCACAAGAAAATGAACGAATGAAAGACGAGTGGGTGAGTGATGGAGATAAAGGAGACAGAAGGAAGTTACACACCCTGAGCACGCACGAACTCCTCCAGCGCATGTTCATCCTCCTCCGAATACACGATACGTAGCGTATCGAATGAGACGGGTCCCTCGGCGTGCGCAACGACAGACGCGGGACTGCCCGTAGCGAACGCGGGGTGCAGCACGGGCGGCTCACCGCGGAAGTGCGGCATGCGACGTGCAATCTCTCGCAGGAACTTGTATCCCCACGTCAGGGGGCGCACGTCAGCATTCCTGGAACCAAAAAAAAAACGTTTGTGTGAAGGCCGGATGGGAGAGTAACGAGGAAGAGGAACGGACGACTCAAAGAAGCCAGGGACAAAGTCCGTAGGCACAGAGGCATCGTCGGCGTGGGTGATGTGCACGTGTCCGCGCGCGAGGGGGTATTCCTGCACGTGTCGACATCAGGCATGTTGCCTGTGCGGCTACGGGGTGGGTAGATAGGTGACTCACGGAATATAGACCCAAGGTATAATATTTGCGCGGAGGGACCAGGGTAGGAACCCCGATGTACCTGGATGACGGTGATGATTAGAACGTTTTGATAATCGAGTTGTTGGAGCACCCACGTCGAGCCTATGCCCATCCACAGGACAGGCTTGTCTGGCGCGTTGGCAAAGTAGGAGTCCCAATACTCCTGAAACTCAGGGCCGAGCTCGGCCACCTCGGAGGGCGTGGGGCGCCACTTGATCCCCGCGTCGATAGAGCTAGTCAGATGGACATTAAGTCAGAAGGAAATCATAGCCAAGTGTTGGCGCACTTTTGCATCGAGATCTCCTCCTTAGTCTTTCCAAATTGGGCGGCCGCAGCTGTAGTGTCATAGTCAATCGTAAAGCACGCGCAGGAACGACTGTCAACGGAGAGAGAACAGACACACCGTCAATTGCTCCTTTCTCGTTGCGGAATATCGCAGACAGCGATTGCGCCTCATCCGCAGCAAAGTACTTAATGAAGAGAACGTTGTGATCTGCATATCACACGTAAACGTCAGAAACGAAACGTCCGAAGTGGTCGTTGCACTGGAAAACCTTGATAATTCTGGCCAACCCCAGGCAAGTCAACACGCTGCTTCACCCCGACACGCTCGAGCACGTCCTTGGCGCCGATACCCGAACGCTCCAGAATACCAGGAGAACCAAATGCCCCGGCTGAGACTAGAACTAGCTTCGTCCCTCGTACAGTGCGCGTGTCCCCCGGACCATCAGGGTGGAACAGAGGGTTGAGAGCATATACGACGCCTGTCGCGCGATTCTCACTGCATAGGCTTTCCAGAGAGGCGGGAGAGACATGTCAAAGTAAAAACGCACTCGTCGAACGTGACGTGCTTCACGTGTACCCCTGTCAAGAAGTGCAGGTTCGGCCGCGTGTCCTTTAGGGGGTAAATCATATTGTGCGGCACATCCGAACGGGTGCCCGTCTCGGCATTAATCCATCTGCTCCCCAGAAAGACGGTCGTCAGTGCTCTCCGAGCCTGGACGGCGCATCATACTGGGAGCATGTACGCACTTAGGCCACCTCTACCGGACCGCCAGTGTACTACTCAGCTGTCGATCAAGTTGCACAGTCAATCGAAAGAGACCCACCGTGTATACGTTGATCGTTTCCAAATCATTCGGATCCGTGTCATCCGGCTTCTGTGCATGATCGGGATCGAGTGTGCGCGCAACTTGAAGGAACTGCTCCCCGAGGTCCGTGAAAAACCCTCCTGGCGAGACCCCAAGCGGACCGTCTGTGCCGTGAGTCGACCCCCCACCAGGCACCTGGTACGTCTCGATCTACAATCCCACAATTTCAGACTCAGAGCATCACTAACCCTCTTCCTCACACACCTTTCTCAGGAACGGGATGAGGTCCTTCGAGCCCCACCCGGGATTCCGATACACCGTCTCCCAATCGTCATAGTCAGAGGCAGACGGGCGCGTGTACATCATGACTGACAGAGATCAAATGGTTCACCCGGGCCCCGCGTCGGTCGAGATCAATCAGACGACCGAAGCTCGTACACAAGGGAGAAGAGAAACGAGACACACAGTTGATGCTGCCCCCGCCGCCTAGACACTGCCCGGTTGGCACAATCGTAGTGCGACCACCAAGTGCCGCACTCGGCTGACTAACATGCGCGCGAGAGGTTCGCGAACCGGGCGCGAGGTGGCTTAAAAACTTCAGAGGCTGCGTATGTGCGGGATCGTTGTACGTCGTGGGACCTGCCTCGAGTAAGAGGATGCGCAGGTTCGCATCGGCGGCAGCGAGACGACCAGCAACGACGCATGCCGCCGTTCCGCCTGTCACAGTCGGACGACTACGCTTTTAGCGGAAGGAAGACAGGTGGGAAGAGTAGGAGGTTGAGGACGGCTCACCGCCTGCGATGACTATATCATATTCTTCGTTGATCACGGTGGGAGTAGACATTGATATCCTCCATCGATAGCCTCGAGGCGATTAAATATGGTTCACGCGTCCGTGGAGAGCCATCTGTAATGCGTGTGAAGCGAACGTGTGTTACTAGACACCATAGCTCCCGGTCCCGACCGTTTGATCGAATACGAAGATCACTTGGATAAATGACGTCACGGGCTACTATTATGTCGATCTCGGTACAACCCCCGAGTCGCGTCGTGTCTAAGCGCAGATAGCGCATATTAACGCGAATTCGAAATCAAACAGTCGCAACAACACATACCCCCGTCAATCCACACGATCTGGAGTTGGCCGCGTCTTTCTAGAGTACGGTCCTTGCTGGTGTGCAGGTGCCATATGAATGCGCCATACGATCAGGGAGGTAGCCCAATTAGGTCTGCATTAGATCCCGTATCACAATAAGGCATGAACCCTTCGGATTGAGCAAGACTTGTCCCTGCTCTTATCAAATTACAACAGAGATGTGGGTGCATGCGCTCCAAACCTACACCCGAGCACAGGGCAGGTTTGTCTGGGGTGCTAGCGGAGTCCCAATACACCTGTAACTCAGGGCCGAGCTCAGGCAGCTCGGACGGAGCCACTTGATCTCCGTGTCAATGGAGCAGGTCATGCGGTCACCGAATCAGAGGGTTCAGAAGGCCAAGTGTGGTGTATTTGTGTTTCAGGATGTCCCTCTTTGTCGTTCCAACTTTAGCGACCAGGGCTGCGTTCTCACTGTCAATCATGCACCGTGACGCACGTGAGCAGGGGTGCCTCTCAATCCCCCGGAGTGAGATAGCACTCACCATTAATTGCTCCCCCTTCGTTGGAGCATTGCGTCAACCGATTGTTCCTCATCTATATAAAAGTACGTAACTGACAAGATATTGTGACCTGCACGCGCACCGATGTCGGGGACAAAACATCGGTGGTATCAGTTGTTCCACTGATATTTTTCGCCAAGCCAGGCAAGTCAACACGCTTCTCCATCCCGACGCGCTCGAAGGCGCCGAGGGCTCCAATTCCCGAATGCTCCAGAACACCGAAACCCAAAGCTCGCGCCGAGATGAAGACAAGCCTGATCCTCGAACAGTACGCGTGTCCCTCGGATGGATCAACGGGTAAGAGTAAACGCAGCACCTTTCACGCATTCTCGCTGCATGGGTCATATCTTCGGTTGTATAATTCTTCCAAGAAAGTGAGAGAAGCCTGTCAGAATGTGATCATCTTCACATTTTGATGTGGAGATTCGGGTGGGTGTCCTTGGGTGGGCAGGTCAAGTTGTACGGCACATCGAAGAGGGTACCCCTCTCAGGACTAATCCGCCTGCTCCACAAAATGAAAACATCAGTGCTCTCTAGGCCTCGGCTAGTGTTTTTTGGGGGTTACGCACGTGAAATATCTCTGCCGGTGTCAGTGGTGCATCATCCTGTCGCCTATCAAGCTGCGTGGTCGAAACATCCACCATGATCGTTTCCAAGTCGCTCGTGTCCGCGTCATCCGGTTCGTGCGCACAGTTGAGATTGAGTACACGCACAGCGTGAAGGAAATGTTGTGCGAGACCCGTGAGGAACGCAACGGCGAGAGACCCCAGCGGACCGTCGGTGCCGTGAGTTGAGCTCCCACCCGGAACTCTGATGTCTCTATCTATGTCCAATCGCTCAGTTTCAGACCCAGCCGAGTCTTACGCCCCACTCCTGCGCATTTCTCGGGACTGGATGAGGTCACTCGAGCCCACCCAGGGTTTTGGTATGCGCCTCCCAGTCGTCGTAGTCTCAGGGAGGACGCGGGCGCGTGTAAAATCATGACTTCCAAGAATACAAAGTAAGAAGACGCGCATATCCAGGGCCGCCGCCTCCGCCGCGAGACGACCCAAAACGACGCACGTTGTATTGCCTGTCGCAGTCCAACATCCGTTCAGTGAACGGGATGGCATGTGGGAGAGGAGGTATTAGAACGGCCCAACACCTGCGCTGACGATCACAGTGGAAGGAGACATCGATTCCACGTGTCTCCATCGATTTACATAGTGAGTTAAAGGGTGTGGCTTGACCTATATCCGATTGCACGGGCCAGTAGTTGTTGGTTGACTAAGTATGAAGACCCTTTGGAAGCAAGGTCGCCCATTGAAGTTCGGAAAATAGTGGTACGGCGGCTCTCTTCGCCATTGCATCAGCTGGTGGCGCCTTGACGACTCGGAGGTAGTCTCGAGTGACAAGAACCTTGTCGCCGTCGACACTACTTAGGGTCTGGATGACGTAAGGATGAATGCATAGTCGGTTGGCACGAGATCGCGATCGGGGTGTCGTTGATGATACAAATTACATAGAAAAAGGGTACAGCAAAGGTTTAAAACTGATCAGAACTAACTAGACAGACAAACGTCACATTGATACTCCACATAAGCAGATTCTTTAATTTATGGGTAACAACTCAAGGTGATGAAACCGTGCCGTTGGCCTTGGGTAAACGTGGCACAGCTCCACCATCACCCGTCGACTCCTCTTCCGATTCCTCTGAATCCGTAAGTTGGGACGCGCGCTGTAGATGGGGGCCAGGGGCCTACCAGTTAGCGCGCAAAGCACAAGAATGCATGGACAGTGCATGAAAAATTGCATGTGCGAACCTTCATCGCTTCCGCCTCGTTCGAATAGTGGCGCCCACGCGCCTTCAGAAAAGCCTCGTGCTTCGCAGCCGCTGCAAATAATACCAGAGTCCGCGTCAGTAACATCGACGCAGAACGTCATCGGGACCGTGATGCGTGATACGCACCCTCAGGCGTCATGGGCTCCTCGTCGCTGCTTGCCTCCTCCACCTCGCCTCGCGGAATTTCGGAGGGGATACTGAAGCTCGTGCTACGGCTAGAGCTGCCACTGCTCGAACGCCCCGGCCGCTTTCCTGTGGAGAAGGACGGACGCCGTGGGGACGACGGCTCTATCGGCGATGGGGATGCGGGCGGTGGTGAAGGAGCGGATGTGCTCCCCAAGTCGAAAGCCGGAATTTCTACGGGGAATACTGCCACGTGAGCGGGAATAGCGGGTGACAGATGGGCCGAGGGCACGCACCGCCCTCGACCTCGTCCAGTTCAGCGTTGTAGCGCACATAAGGCGTCTTTGGTTCTGTTATCTTCATCTGACTGTCCTTCTGTAGCTCCGTTAGCGCCAGATTCTCTTCGTCCCATTGTAGGCTGCTTCGAGGCAAGCGGCGCCGTGATAAGGATGAGGGGTCGGGTGTGAGTTGAACCGTTGCGGGAGGCAGAACGGTGCAACAACCCAACAGCAGTAAAAGTGATGAGAGGTAACAAATATGGAAGGAAGTATGGGCAGAATTCGCAGAATTGTTAACGGGCGCGATCGCAAAAGATAGGAAACACGTGAGTGCGCAAGTTGAAAGTGGACAGAACAGACATATGATCATGGTCAGATGCCACGCTAAGACCAATTAACAAGGCCTACTCACCGTTGCGCTGCAGTCCCAGGCGCAGGTGGAGCGTTCTTCAAAATGCCCTTGGGCTTGGAGGTAGATGCACTGCGGGTGGGTACGCTGGGTGAAGAAACAGACGACATCTGCAGAGGGCGAGACGTTCAGAAAATGATGATTTATAAATCAGGGGAGTTGAAAGAATTTGATAGGCCTCGATCTGGGTGTGACTCGTACTGGAGTAAGAGAGATGGTTGGGCCTGAGGGATGCTGTCGTCCCCGCGTGGCTGCACCCGCAGCCACGCAACCGGCCTTTCCCGGCCCGCCCATTCATCACCCCGCCGGTCTCAGGCTGAGACCTCTGAGGGCTGGGTCGATCCAAAAAAGCTTGGTTGTCAGACTGCCAGCCTAAGTCATGACAGACTTACTGTTCTGCTATACCCATGTGAATGTGCAGTCGATGCTCCGAACCCTTGTATGGCCCGAGTCAACCCGTCCTATCACTCCGAACCTTCTAGGTCGCTGTTTCGAGTCGCCTTCCTTCCCCCGGATAGTTCTCGACTTTTAGTAAGAACACGATGTCGGGACCCACAAATATCTTTTGTTGTCCACCACACAGGAGAGGCTTGATTTGGCTGAGCACGGATGCGGTAGAAGAGCATAGACCAGCCAACATTGCCGCCCCTGTTCCTCTCGACATCAGCCACGAAGTACGATTTACTAAATTCAAGCGCAAAAATGTCGACCGGTCCTGCGCGAGTAAACAATGGGATTCGCCAAAGGGTGTAGAGTGTTAGGTGAGTAGAGCAGCTTGTCGCACTCGCCATGGCATGTCTGTGAAGATCAGATCTGGTACCACGGTCAGCCGTCAAAAAGCATTGCATGTGGCAGTCTCTGAACCATTCTCGGTTTCTAGTGCGTCGGGCCTCGATTCGGTTTACTGTGGACCTGGCCAAGCACACCATGTGGGTGGACGAATTACTATTTCCTGGTGATGTGTACCGCTGTTCATTACGTCTTATTTACTAGTATGTGCTGTTCTACGTTTTGCGACCAACCAGTGCCAAATATTTCTTTAGGGTGCCTTGTTTGACAGAGTCATCGCATGTCCTCAGTTCTGTAGGACTCCGGAAAGTGCTCTCCCGACCACTTGGTAGGTCCCTCTACGTTTCTTATTGGAAACCAATATCAGGAATTACGCCCATGCGATTTCTCTTATACAGTTATACTTGTCACGGCGGATGCTGCCAGTGATTGGCTGTGCTCTATTGTCATTCTCAAGCCCGATTTTTGAGCGTGTACTTTCCCCACTACAACTGCCAAGGCTTTTTGTTTCGCCTCTCCCAGTAGGAGCGGTCTTTCCGATCGCCAGAGTAGCTTTCAGTGTCACTGTCAAGTCCGGACCTTTGAGAAGCTCACAGGCTACGATGCTTCATTTTCTCCAGTCAGATCTGCGGTAGGTACAGGGACGACTACTTCGGCCTGCCTTTCGTAATTCGACGCGTACTAGGTCTTTTACACACCTCTTCATGAAGTAAGTGGTACTGCACTATGCGTTCAGCCCGGGCATTCACACACGTCTAAACTGAGAGCGCGCTAAAGTGGTTCCACGCCAAAACTGCTCGCGGATTCTTCTTAGCTCTGGACCTCTTGTATTCTATCTTCAGCAATCTCCTAACTTATGTCTTGGGATTTGTGCTGTCTCGATCTGTTCTAACGTAACAACCGATAATCTGCGAAGTCGGAACAAATCCATTGGGCCAGTCGTCAATAAAGCTTCACACCGCGCGTGTGCCTATCTGCCCTCCTGTTAACGGCGCCTCATGGGACAACTGCTGGATAGAGATGTTATTGTCTCTGACTGGCATGCATGGCCCACTACGTGAATTTGTAACGAAATTGTCGTCGATGGAAACAAGACTGGTATTGTAGTTCCATTCTAGGTAAGGAGAAGTTATCAATTTTCTAGATCGCCTTCTGTCAGTGTTACACAGTTTTCCACGGGACAAAGATTGCGGTTTGGGGCACTGCGGTCGCCAGACGTCCGACAACTCTCGACCCTAATAACGTCTCATGAATGGTCGTCGAGTAATTCCTAATCTCCTACGCTTACGAACCTTGAATATATGGATCAGCAGGACTACAGCGGTCGAACAATGGGGCCGGTCGATCGGTATGGATGGGGTGTCTCCGCGAAACTCCGACATGCCCGAACTCCGCGCTCAGGATCCTGGTAACCGGACTGACAGTACAGTATTCGTTCTGATCCCTAAGCACCCTTTCTTCTGTGTCCACCAAGTCGATGTTAGTTATGCTGATACCTCGTTGGGATTCCACAAGGTGTGACTCCCTGTGGCGTCCTTGTTTCAGCCATCCTCAGAGACGCCGTGCAGATCATGTAACCGGACGTACAGTAGCAAGGTAGTTCGATCGATGACGGGGTCGTGC